>VXAD01003919.1:0-19956 GCA_013399195.1 Dicrurus megarhynchus | reverse complement strand
GTGCCCGGCAGAGCCAGCAGGACCGAGGCCAAGGAACCTCTGCGGCCCGGTCACCCCTGCCAGGGTGGGCAGTGGTGGCACAGGGCCCCTTCCCGCACGGAGCTCGCCAGCCGTGCCCCTACCTCCCGTGGTGCCGAGATTTCTTTCGCTGAGGGAAACCCATCGGGCTCCTCTTGCGAGTCGAGGCCTCAGTGTCGGACAAGTCGGCCTTCAGCCTGCCCTGGTTCTTCTCTGCCAGCGGGCACCCTGAGAGGCAGTAATGGGCTGTGAACCTCCCCGTCACGTGGCCTGACCCATCGCAGCCCGGTGTGGGGCACTTCCTAGAGAACAGAGGGGACACAAGCGTTGGGCCCAGCTTGGAGCAGCACTGGGGACAAGCTGGCAGGGCCACCCTTCTGCCCCCGAGCACAGGCAGCCACAGCCCTGGCCATGGAAGGCAGAGGAAAGATGGGCTGACCGAATTCCCGGGGCCAGGCCGCTGGGGGCAGGGGCAGGGCACAGCCAGTCCCTCCAGGTACAGACCTTGGCCATCTGCCATCCCTGCAACCCTGGGCAAGGCAGCAGCGTGCTGATCGAGCAGCTCATCAGGGCTCACAGAGTCTCCATCTTGCCCCCTTTGCCTCCACAGGCATCCAGACCAGTCTCAGAGTGAGCAGGAAGCATGTGCCAGGAGCGTGGCCAGCAGAGAAACCCCTGGGAGGCAGACCTGCCCTCCCCATCCTCATGGATACTCCACCATACTGGCTCCTCCTGACACCAGCCTAGTGCTGGGGTTGGCACTAGATCCAGCCTGGTTTCCCCCGGAAAAGGTCCCTCAAGTGACTGCCTGAGCTGGAACCATGCACTGCTCCTTCTTGGGACTTCCCAGCTCAAAGCCTGACAGGGAAAGGCATCCATGAGGGGTGGGGGGAACAGTGTTTTCACAGCTGGTGTCAGTGAACAGTATCCACACTGTCCTCTCCGTAGCCCACAGGTGCCCATGGGTAGGTGGACACACAGGGCACCTTCAGGGGCTCTGGGGCTGCAGGACAGGCACAGGAGGGGCTCACAGGGGTTACTCCAGCTGGGGTCCTGGTGCCACCCTGGGGCCTGGCCTGGGGGAGCAGGGGCCAGAGCCAGATGTGGGGTGAGTGCAGGGAAGGGCTGGATGCTGGTGGGGGTGGCAGGTGAGGAGGAGCAGAGGAAGAGCTGGCCTGGCCCAGCAGGGAAGAAGCTGTGCCCCTCTGGGCCGTGCTGGGGAGCTCACCTGTGGTGAAAGCTGTACTTGGAGCTCTTGGAGTGAGGGATGCTCTTGCAGCCCAGGCTTGGGCAGGCCCCATGGGCAGAGGAAGCTGGTTCCTTTGGCCCTACAGCCGGAGGAGAGGAACGGGAGAAAGGCTGTCACGGCTGCAAGCCTGGGCAGAGCCAGGGCTCTGGGTTCCCTGCCTGCACCAAACAGGGAGGACTTTTCCAACTGACAAATCCATGGAATGGCCTTTCCTCCCTGCCCATCCTCAGCCAGAACCTGCCCTCCCATCTCTGTGCAGGGGCAGGTGGCGGTGGCAGTGGGGTCTGGCATGCTCATGCCCTGCAGGAACTGACACAGGTGCAGCACTTACTCAGAGGAGGCTGCAATGGGTGTCCAGTTTTTGAGCACCAGCCCATGGGATGGATGTCTGGATGATCTGCATCAATCCAGAAATCATACACGTGGCTCCAGCCATCAAAATGGATCTGGGGAAGCAAGTAGAGAGGTCACCCTTCAAATCCCAGGACACCTCTCCAAGGAGCTCTGGAGCCCTCCGAGTTGAGAGCAAGCAGCAGGGTAGAGCTAAAGTGCAGCACAAGGCTCTCCACTCCTGGAGCCAGGCAGTGGCACTTGCCCACCTCTGCACACTGTGCTTCCACAGAGCACTCCCAGCGAGCTGGGAAGGGCAGGAGCAAGCCAGCACAGTGCCTGGACACAGGCTCAGCACTGATGCTCCAGCACCCACCTTTATCCTGTGATCTTCCACATCCTCCACACTGGCCACTCGGATGAAGGAAGGAGTCCTCCTGTCCACTGCCTCCAGCTTCATGTTGACCAGGAAGCCGTGGGGCGGGCGCTGCAAGAGCCCAGTCAGGGGGAGCAGGGCCCTGCTTCAGGCTCCCGCCCCCTCAGCAGCTTTCTCAGCACTGTGTCCTCCTCGAGCCCAGCTGCCAGCCCTGGCCTGGCTGGGGAAGAGCCATCCCAGCTCACAAGGCCAACAGGAGAGAGCAGGAACAGGCTCCCTGCATTTGAGCTGTCTTTAACAAGATGTGCCCCAGGGAAGAAGGTCTCTAAGAGACAGGTGTTGGGGATCTATATTGCAACCACCCTTGGCTGGACACAGCTGCTGCTGGTGCAGTTGGAGACAAAAACTAGTCAAGCAAACCTAAATTATTTCCCATCACTCAGCTTCTGCCTAGCTGAGGGGACGGTCATACTCCTCATTTTTGCCAGTTTTGAGCTATTTGCCCAGGATAGCCCTGACTTCTGAATCCTGAGTGTAGATCCGAAGCCCAGGCCTGTGGCAGGAGAATACGGAACATCACTGGACTTGTCACAAAAGAAAGACTTGACAATGAAGAAAACCCAAATTCCTGCCCAGGTGGGGTAAAGCAGATGATGTGACACACTCACCACTTTAAAGGCCCAAGCTGGGACAGCAGATGCTCCAGTTTCTTTCAAGTACTTTTCCCAGGTGAAGTTGTCAGGATCAGGATAATCTGGAAGGGGGAAGATGCAGAAGGTGAGACATGCCTGCAGGAAGTCAGAAAGTACCCCAGAATGCCCCACTGCCTTCAAGGGCCAACCAAGTCTGTGCCAGGTACACGGGAACCTGAGAGACACCAAGAAGTGCTGCTATTTTCTCATGGACCATGAGAAAAGTACAAGGAAGCAGAAACAGCTGGATTGTGCACAGACAGCTGGGGTCCTCCTTGCATCTCCCAGTGGAGACTTGGCCCAACACAAGCACCATGCTGCACCTGCACATGTGTACAGGAGCCTTGGCAGGAGGTTTGTGCCCCCAGGACGCCCACGCCACCCTGGGAAGCCTGTTCCCAAGGGGATGCACTCCCAGGCTGCACCTGACTGATCACTGACTCACCTTGAGGAGGTGTGAGGGGTTTGCCGTGTTCATGACACCATCCAACTGGGTGGATGTATGGACTGCTGGGGTCACACCTAGAAAACATACCCAAGCTCTTACACAGGGCCCTCTGCGGGTGTCTCCCCACCACTGGCCCCACAGGAGCCTTTGTGCACTTACCAGTAGTCGTAAGTATCATCCCAGTTGTCAAAGTGCACCAGAAAGCGATTGTCCACCACGTCAGTCACTGTGGCAACACAGATCAGGGAAGGGTTCATGCGGTCCACAGCTTCGAGCTTCATGCCCACCTTGAAGCCTGGGGAAGCCTCGTGCTGGCAGGAGAGAGGGGCAGGGCTTTTTCAGAGCTGCAGCCCCAGCTCCTTCCTCACCACTTCCCTTGCCTGCTGCAAGGAGGCACCTGCCCAAACCCTCCCCAAACCAAATCCTCTCTGGCCTCCAGGCAGGCCTGGGACCAGCCAGGCTCTCAGAAAGGCAGTGCACTGCTGTGTGTGCAAGGAAAGAGGAAGGCAGTAAGTAACTCAGCTTGGTCACACAAAGAAAGAGGAAAAGTGATCTTCAGACCCTCAGGATCTTCTCTAAGCAGTAAATTCCAAGAGAAAAAACCCTCCAACTGACACTAGTTCTGATTTTGTCCCAAAACACTTGTTTGTGGTCACAGTCCTCTGGTGTCAGCAGCGACCAATGCCTCAGGCATGGCAGGAGGGGCTGGGGTGGGGCCCTTCTCCCTTCCTTGCCTTTATTTCTTGGATCCAGAATCTGTGCAAAACACTGCATCACACACACTGGTGGGCTTGTTGCAGCAATGAACAGCAGGGGTTGGACACAATAAATAACTTGGAGAGGCTGATTTGCCAGTAGGTTGAGTTTCGTCTGCAGCTGACAAAGGAATGATCAGCATTTTTCGCTCTCCTACATTCCCACTTTCCTTACCCAAGCTTCCATGTGAAAAAAATAGGCAGACACAGAAACAATGAAGACACAAAACAGAGACAAAGGAATTATACTTATGAAACATTAAGTGATGTATTTTTAGCCAAATAATTGTTGAGAGTAGTGGTTACTTCTCACCAGTACTTCTGTAACAGATTTAATTGTCCATGAGATCAACCTGGATGAAACAGAATCAGACCAGCACCAATTCTGGGCATATCAAATGAGTGTCCAAACTACAGATCCTGAGCAGCAAAGTGTGCCACATGCTCCTGGCTCTTGAGCACTGTGGGCTTGAGGGGTGTGGGGTGGACAAAGCAAAGCCCAGTGCCGGTGGAAGCATTTTGCTCAGCTGGAGGGGAAAAGTCACACCTGAACATGTAGGCTCTGGCAGGAAGGAGATGCTGCTACTCACAGTGTTTCGGACCATGAAGAGGTGCTTAGGAGCTGCCTGAGCCTTTGTTAACTTCAAGTAGTTTGTCCAGCTGAATTCTTCTTCCTTATAACCTACAACCCCTCAGGAAGAGAAATGAGAGCAGTGAGTTCACAGCCAGGAGGATGTGAGGGTGAGCCTGGCCATCCCTGACCCGCTGTCACCCTGCCAGCATGTCCTGCTGTGGGCAGACAGGATCTACAGCAGCCCTGGGATGCCCAAGGTCCGAGGGGTGGTTTTGAAGGAGTGTTACGAAACATGAGCAGTGGAGTGGAAATCCAGAGCACAATTCCTCCTCCACTCCTGCCTGCCCCTGGGGCACAGCTGGTGGCACTGGGAGGTCCAGGGCAACAGGGCTTTGCCCCAGAATGTGAGCAAGCAGAGAAGGGTACCTGGAATGTTGTCCTGTGGAACAACCCCAGTACAGCAGCATCCCTCCCTGGCCCCATGGAGCCACCCTGTCCCCACCTCCACTTCTTCATCCCCCTCCTTCAGCAGGACCCACCACCTGAGATGAGTTAACTCCTTACCTTTGGGGGGCTGGAGTTTGTGCCCTGTCTCCTCAAACCAGCCAGCAGGGTGGATGTCAGGGGAGTCGGCGTTCAGCCAGAAGTCATGGCACTCGGAGTAGCCATCAAAGTGGAGACGCATCCGGTAACCACACACCTGCCAGCAGGGAGGGAGGAGAAGGAAAGGGCCATGGAGACCTGCTGCTGTCCCTGGCTGAGCATCACACCCCCTCCCCTCCCACACACCAGCTCAGCATGGGTCACTTTGGGAAGCCAAGAGTCAATCACAGGCCAGTGCCCAAACTGGGAGGCACAAACCAGTCCCAAAGGGCGTCCAGCATGGAACAAGGTCAGTGCAAAGCCACCACAAGCCAGCCCAAGGAAGGGATGTTCAGGCTGGTGCATTAAATGCCATGGTGGGGCATCTTGCTGGATCCAGCAAGTGCAAGGACTCCCTTTTCTGCACCCCAGGAAGTTGCTGGTGCAGGGATTTGGCTAAATGCAACACTGGCTGCCTGGGGAGCTCTGCGAGGCAAGGCTGGTTCGGCTGCCACGTGGCTGAGTGGAAAGTGGATCTGCATGGACACAAGGAAGAGCAGTGGGATGCCTCCACACCCTCCATCTCAAGGGCTCAGACCTGTCTTAGGGACATAAGCTGTTGCCATCACCACAATCCCTTCCCCCGTGCTGTGTCAGAGTGATGGAGAGACCAACACAGCTCCACAGTGCTGTGCCCTGTCCCTCCGAGCTGGCAGGGAACTCCCTGCTTGTTTGCCTGAGTTGCTGGAGCAGCAGCTCATCTCCTGCAGCGACAGGCCCTGTCTCCTCCAGGGGCCAGCTGGCAGCACCTCCCCTGCCCCAGAGCCTCTGGCTGAGCGGGAGCCAGGAGGAACCAAGGAACACGGGCACTGGAGGCTCCTTACCTCAGCCACTGTCAGGATGAAGTACATAGATGGGTGCTGCGGGTCGATCCCCTCCAGCTTCATCCCCACTTTAAAGCCATTCTTGTGCTGGGAAGCTACTTGGTACTGGAAACAAAAATTAAACTACAATGTAATAACCAACACAGGGAGTTGGGTCTAGAACCCGCCAGGGGAGCAACCACCAGGCAATGGGAGCTGCTGGGACCAAGAGACTGTGGGCCACAGGTTATGTTGCCATCCAAATTTCAATTTTTTTCCCATAGGAAAAAACAGTGTTCCACCTCCTTATGGATTTACATCTCTTGCTATTGGCAGGGCAAGGTGTCCCCAGGATAAAAGCTGCAGCTGGGGGAGTGGGGCACGGGCCTGACTTGTTTGCAGCACAGCCTCAGGAGAGCCCACCTGGCTTCCAAGAAGGGCTGGAAAGGCTCCACCACCCTGCCAGAGTCACAGCAGTGTCCTAGGCAAAGGTGGGGTGCTTGGGATAGGGGCCAGCACCCTGCTGGGGAGTGGGACTCAGGGCAAATCAAAACTGGAGGCTGCCCGGTCACCTCCAGGTGACAACGGGAGCTTGGCTATTGCTCAGAGTCCCACAAAACAGGGAAGCAAGGAAGAGAGGAGAAGGAGGAGGGGTGGGAAAAAAAGGGAAAGAAAAGAGAAGATGAAAGAGGGAAAAAGACAGGAAAATCCCAACTCACATCCTGGAAGAGATCTAAAGGGGCAGCGACAGCTTTCTGCTCCTCCAAGTAGGACGCCCAAGACCAGCCTTCTTTCTTCTCCTCACTGGCACCTGAGCGCAGCACAAACGCACACAAACGCTGCTGAGGGGCCGCTGCAGCCCCGCCCCGCTGCCTCGGGGCGTCCTGCTCTCACACAGGTCCTGCATCCCTGCAAAACTCAGCACCATCCTACCACAGCCCCTTCTCCAGCAAACCTGGCCGGCTGCACAACGAGGGGCAGAGCCAGGAGCCCCCATGACCCAAATGTCCTGAGCCACGTCCTTGTAAGGAACCTGGGATAGTGGAAGGTGTCCCTGCCTGTGGTAGGGAGTGGAACCAGATGGGCTTTAAAGTCCCTTCCAGCCAGTCTGGGATTCCAAGGAGTGCGAGGGACAAGCCATCCTGGGCAAAGCATCAGGACACCTCTGCAACCAGACCCTCCTCCAGCCAGAATATCTGCTATGTCCACACAGGATGGATTTGGGGCAGCCAGCAGGATCCATGCAGAGGTCTGGGAATCATTCCCAGCTGCGAGGGACTCCTAGGCAGTCAAACCAGCAGCAGGTTGACATCCCAGCTCTGCCATCCTCTGCTCCGAGACAGCCACCGGAGCCCACCGTGGCACAGCATGGCCGCTCTGATGCCCTAGAGAAGTATTTGCCCATGTGACAAAGAAGACAGCATTGTCTCTTCACAGGCAGGGAGGTGTCCATTCGTGCCTTTGAGAAGGCCTCAAAGGCCTTGCCCAAGGCATATGAGACACAGCCCAAGTCTCTTGCTCTTCAGCTTCTTTGTCTCCCTAATTTTCAGCAGCTGAAGGGACTCCAGGAGTGCTGTGCCTATTCCAGTGCTGAGGAATTCACAGCTACAGGTCAGCCATGGCAGACAGCCTCAGATAGGGCAGGCCACAAATGCAGGGGAAAAACAGATCAACTCCTTCCTCCCTTGGCTTCAGAGGAAGAGGAGATGGAAAAAAATAGAAACTTAGAGAAGAAATTAAAGCTGAACTTCAGGGAGAAAGGTGACTAACCTTGCTTTGCTGACACTCCAGAGCGAAAAACACCTTTACTATTCATTAGGACATAGAAAAAGTGCTAGGCATGGCTGGGGAATCTGTGAGTACAAGCTCTGCACTTCTGTGGAATGACAAATACACCAAGAGTCAGAGCATACCCTGACTGCTGCACTGAGGCATCCAGGTGTGTATTTTGTTTGCTGAAGTACTTCTAAAATAAGAGAAAATAAAAAGCTGAAATAACAAAGCTCATCACTGCTTGCTTGTATGCAGCAGGGAAGGTTACGTGCTCAGGGCTCAGGGTGAGAAGCAGGTATGAGATTTGAGATTCCTTTTGAACCGTGGTTAACTCAGTGTAACATCAGGGGTTAATGACACCTGGCCCCTGCCACTGTCCCTGCACTTGGCTATGGAGAGCAGTAGGAAGCTGGAACAGTTTAATTTTAAAATTATTTTGAGTATGACCTTCAGTACTCAAAGACAAAAGGTTTCCCATAAATGTTTATTTTCAGTGTTTCCCAAAGTTTTCCTTCACACTGCAGGGAAAAAACCAACCAAGCAAACACTGCATCCCTCAGCTTGTCTCCTTTCCCTCCATGTCAACAGCTCTGCTTTTGAGATCTCTGATACCAGGAAGAGATCCCCACGGGATGAGACAACCCCAAATCACACGGCTTCAGTGGCACCGCACCTACAGGAGCAGCTCCCAAACTTGTGAGCTCCTGATGCCACGAGGGAAGTTCCCCACGAGCCCATCCCAAGGAGGGCAAAGCCACACGTGGTGCAGTCCTGTTCTTGCTCAGGACAGTGTCCCTGGGAGCAAACACGGTGTCCACGAGCCAGTAACAAACTGAGCTCCCGAGGGGAGGGACAGGAAGCTCTGCCCAGCACGGGCCAGTGCCATGTCCACAGGGGTGCCCCCTTCCCACGGAGAGAAAGAGAGGAAAGGAGAGAAACGGAAAGAGACAGAGAGAGCAGGATCAAGCAAGCAGAGGAGCTCACAAGCCTTCAGGACCACGTGCCAGGGCATTGCAGTGGGTATTTGACCCTGCAGGAGCACCAAAAGGGTCAAAGGGTCCAACCCTGCAGTGGGACCCCCCAGCCCCAGCAGGAGCGCTCACCCCACCGCCCACCTCGCCTCCGTACCGTGCTGGCTCCCGTTCCACGCCTCAGCCTCCAGATTGCTCATGGCAGAGTCTTCCACAGAGCTTTTCCTCTCTTCTTGCTTTTCCTCCTAGACATGAGAGCAGACAAAACAGAGCCCAGGTTCACAAAGAGACTTTTGGCTGTGTGTTGTACCCTCACACTGGTGCCCAGGGCCATACTGCAGTTCCATGAGGTCCATGGTTTGACCAATGCCTGGCCCAGAAATGGGCTGCCAGAGAATCTGATGATGGGAGCTTGCAGGGACTCGGTGCTGATTGTAGCAATCACACCTGGACTGGACTTGCTACAGGCAGGGCTGGCAAGCAGAGCTTCCTTGCCTTGTCAAAGTCTCTCCCTTCCCCAGGACACCTGGCACACAGACAGTCATTCCCCTACTTCAACCCTTACTTCGGCAGCCCAGACTCAAGAGAGCAGCTCAGAATCTTCAGTAGCTACAGCCCAGCCTGGACAGTCTGGCATTGCCCAGGCCACAGTGCTCCACATGCCAACCAACCAGCCCAGTGCTAGCAGCCTTCATCTCCACACATTCAAGTCTTTTTGGCACTTTGGCCAACCCGTTTCCCTTTTGACCTGCAGCTGACACAGCCCTGAGCAGCACGATGAGATCTGTGCACACAGGGCTGGGCCCCAGCCCCTGGGACATTGGCTGCACACACCCCCTCCCTGCCTTTGTCCTACCATTTGCTCGGATTCATATTCTTCCTCCGAGGGGCTCTGATAGTCCTTCCTCTTTCGTTTCTTCACAGGCTTGAGGATTTCAGTGGCATTGGTGCTGCTGGCAGAGTTTTCCACAATGACAGACCTGCACAGAGGGAGGGAGGGCCAAGCACTGCAGCCAGTGCGGCACGGTGACACTGCCTGGGGTGTCAGCAAGGGAGGGGCTGCTGGACAATCACTGTCCCCCCCTTTCTTACTCATACATGCCCCCACCCTTCCTGATGGATATATGCACACAAGCTGCCAAGAGTTAGAGCCAGGGACAGGTCAAAGTCACCCTGACTCCTTGGGTGTCAGAAACCTGAATCCAGGGATGGATCAAAAGGGATCTAGTTTTGTAGCAGGGCTCTAAGCTGCACCAGAGATGCTGGAAAACAAATCCCAGGAGTCACACGCTGGTCAGGAGTAGGGCTGGAAATGCCTCTGTGACCCGTGGCCTTCCACTGCTGCTCAGCCTGGAAGCCCCCACTGCAGCAACTTCCTGCTCCAGCAGATATGTGTTTATGAGGCCACAAACCGGGCAGGAAAAAATCTGGCTCCCGTGCTTCCTGCTGTTCCCTTGGGAAGTCTTCCTTCCCCCACCTTGCCTCCAGGAACAAGCGGAACAAACAGGACCCCCAGCACCTGCCAGAGGCTCACGTCCCTTGCTGGAGCACGTGGAGCAGGGGAGGGAGGGCAGAGGGATGGATACGGCTCTGCAGGGCACAGACCCCCCTTCCCTTACCTCTCTTTGAACTGCTGGTGGCAGTGCTCGCTGCAGAAGCCCCGGCCTTCCCGGGCCCCGTCCCACACGTGTCTGCGGCCGCAGGTATCGCAGTGGCACAGGCCTTCTGCTGCCGGCAGCGTGGGCTGCTCCGGCACGTCTGGGGCACAGAGAGGAGCAGCAGTGAGGCACAAGGAAGGACAGCAGATGCAGGAGACATTTGCCTCACCCACGGAGACACCAGACAGCATCTGCTGGATGGTGGTACCCACCCCCCAAGTGCCACCACGGCACCCTCACCCTGAGCCACGGTAGGATTGTCTCTGCTGGGAGGTGCCACCTCTGAGTCCCCATCTTTCTCTGCGTGACCCTCCTTTACAGCTTCCACAGGAGGCATCTTATCAGCACTCACCACCTTCAGCGTTCCGTACTCGTTTATCCGGAACTGTGTCATTGAACACAAAGCAAGGAAAAAGAGTTAAGGAGGACAGAAATATAACTGGATGGTTTGGTCATCAGTGTGCCTGATAAGAGGACAGCTCTTCTGAGGACAGAGGTGAGCACAGCACCCCAGGCCCTGTGAAGGTGCCCTGCCCGCAGCCTGTGCTGGGCGCACCGTGGGCACTCAGGTGACACCAGCACCAGCTGGAGCTGGCAGGTGGGTGGCTGGAGGATGCGGTGCCCTGAGGCTGAGCAGCAGCTGAGAAATGGATGCATTTTCTGCAAGCTGTCATGCACTGAGGGTACCCCTGAGGCACTCGCTGCCTGCCGAGCACAAGGCCGCTGCTTCCAGGGTGAGGGCAGGAGCTTGGTCAGAGCCAAGTCCACAGCACAGTTTGGAAGGGAAGATGTCCTGCACAGCACGTAGCACCCCTGTGCCTCCCTGTGCAGGGCAGAGCTGCTGCAGCCCCCCAGGCACCTCATGTGAGCCCTGTGCTAAGCTTGTGGGATGGCAGGGCCATAGGGAAGGGGCAGGAGAAGAGCTGAGGGATCCTCCAGCTGGGGTGCAGGTACTGCCAGGGGCCACGGCACATCCTGGTGCTCCCTGCCTGGCACAGGCTGGGGGATTTACAGCTGTGGGGAGTGGCAGAGGGGGCAAACCCCGTGGCCCAGGGCTACACTTACCCGCAGGTTACTCCCAGGCAAAGTTGCCACCCCATCTTTCCACTCCAGCACACGGACTGTGCTGCAGGTCTGCACCCCGCTGATCTGGGGAATGACAGCAGCTGTGATGGGTTCATTCCCTGCTCCCCTCTCTGGCCTCTCGGCCCCTGTGCTTCTCTGGGGCTCCCGGGGGAATCGCTGGATTTCTAAGGTGCTCGTGGGAAGGTTGATGGCAGCGGCGTTTGCTTGAGAAGGGAAGAAAGGAGACAAACAACCAGAGGCATACACAGAACACTTCACTGATGCAACCAAGGCTTGAGGGCAGCCCAGAATTCCAGAGGACATGGTCTTCCAGGTGAGGGCTCTGCAGTGGGCCAAAGCACAGGCAAGCAGAGTGACCCAAAAAATCTGCAGCCAGTAATGGCTCGTGCTGGGGGTGGCACCAACACTATCCACATTCAAGGGTTTCTACTTCAGCCTGATCTCAGACTGCTTCCGTGCCCAGGATGCCCTGATGTGACAGGAGTTTGCTGGCAGGCTCCTGGACTGCAATTTCCAGTTTAGTTACGTTTCAAAGGAACACACTGTGCAACCTAGGGCCTCTCTGCAGTGAGAACAGGAGCAGGAAAATTTGGGAGATCTGCTTCTAGGGAACACCCCTGATCTCACTAACACACAACCATGCCTTGCTCAAACACCTCCTAAAAGACACCAGCCAGCTGCACTCAAAATTGTCCCAGTTTTCAAGAAGGGTAAGAAGAATGACCCTGATAATTACAGGCCTGTCAGTCTCACTACAGTGCTTGGTAAAATTATGGAGGTTATTCCGGGAGTTACTGAAAAACACTGGAGAGACAACGCAGTCGTTGCTCACAGCCAACACAGGTTCACAAGGGGAAGCCCTGCTTAACCAACTGAGTTTCCCTTTATGGAAAGGTCACTCCACTGAGCTGACCAAGCAAAGCCAATAGATGTGGGTTTTTAGGATTTTAGCAAAGCTTTGATACTGCCTCTCACAGTATCCTTCTGGACGAGGTGTCCAGCCCAGAGCTCATCCAGTCCATCGTCCATCGGGTGAACGACTGGATGATGGGTCTCCTACAGCTGGGCTCAAAGGCTTACAGGAACTGGGTGCACATCAGGCTGGTGGCCACCACCAGTGGGGTTCCCCAGGGTTTAGGGCCAACACTCCTAAATTTTTCATAAATTATTTGGATGCAGGAATTCAATGTCCATTAACTAAGTTTATCAATGACACTAGATTAGGAGGAGCTGTGGACTCCCTTGAAGGTAGAGAGGCCTTGCACAGAGATGTGGATAGACCAGAGAGCTGGGCAATCCAATCACCATGTGCATGAAACAAGAGTAAGACCCGGATTCTGCACCTGGGATGGGATAATCCTAATTAATTGTATGACTTGGGGGACAAGACTGGAGAGCTGTCCTGGGGAAGGGGTTTGGGGGATTTGGGCTGAGGGCAAGTGGAACAGGAGCCAGCAGTGCCCTGGCAGCCCCAAGAGGGACATCAGGGGGTGACTGTCCTGCTCTGCTCTGCACTGGGGCAGCCTCACCTCGAGTCCTGGGGACAGTTTGGGCCCCTCAGCACACAAAGGACATCTGAGGGCTGGAGTGTGTCCAGAGCAGGGGACCAGGATGGTGAAAGGTCCCGAGGGCAGGACTTGGGAGGAGCGGCTGAGGCCGCTTGGCCTGTTCAGCTGGGAGGAGAGAAGGCTGAGGGGTGACCCCATTGCTGTCTGCACCTTCCTCCCGGGGGCAGGTGCTGATCTCCCCTTTCTGGGACCAGCACCGGGACCCGAGGAGATGGAACGAAGCTGCCTCAGGGGAAGTTCAGGTGGGACATTAGGAAAAGGTTCCTCACCCAGAGGCTGCTCAGTGCCTGGAACAGGCTCCCCAGGGAAGTGGTCACAGCACCAAGTTCAGGGAGTATCTGGACAAGAGTCAGTCCCTATGGTTTAATTTTAGGTGGTCCTGCCAGGAGCAGGGTTTTGAACTTGATGATGCTTATGGATCCCTTCCAGCTTGAGCTGTTCTGTGATTTCCATGATAATACAGCAGCCCAGGAGCCCACAGCCCTGGAGAGCAGGCACTCAGCACACTATGCTGCCCTGGCTCAGGGCCCCTCACATCAGGGCTTCGGTTTAAAGCTGAATCAAGAAGTTTTGATTGACCACAAACGGTCCAAGTGATGTGGGATAGCCACAGAGAACCTCTAAGACGGCAACAGCAGCTTGGCTTTGCCTCCTAAGGGAGGCAGCACAGCTACACAAGGAATGTGGGCTATCAAGGCTGGGGGGGCAGCAGTCAGAGGGGACTGCTCCACATACCTGGTATGATGAAGGCAGTGGTGGGCAGGTGGGTGCTCTGCACAGTGCTCTCGGTGGTGACCACGTGGACACTGACCTCCCCAGCAGCACTGCCCTTGGTGCTCCTCACCACCTCCATCTCCCCCCTGCTGTCCATCACCTTGCCCGGGCACACAGTGAGGCCCTGCGAGGCAGCAGGGAAGAAATCAAGTTGGGTACCAGCATAAACACAACAAAGGAGCGAGGAAGTGACTGCACAGGATGGTCTCTCCCAGCAGAAACCCCTGCAAGATGTATTAAAGGTCCACTGAACCCACATGAACATCACAGCTGGCATCAATATGAACCATGAAAGCCCCTGTTGTGAGGTCCCAGCTCAGAGCCTGCAAATGCTGAGAGTTTTTTCTCACCTGGCACCACCATAAGATGGTACGAGCACGCCAGGTCCACCACAAGCTGCTCCTGGCTCCCACGGGGGCCTACAGTGCTCCAATAGACTGTGACTGAGGGCTGCCAAATCCCACCCTGGAGCAGGCAGAGCTCCCTGCAGATCCCCTTCCAGTTCTCCCGTTGGAGTGTCACCCTTGATCTTCTAAGTGGCTGCAAGAGAGAATTTCACAAGTGACAGGAGTTACTGGGGGGAACTTGATGTTCCCTGTACCCCACCTGAGTTTCTCACGGGACTGGTGATGCTCAACCTGTCTAGCCATGAATCTCAAGGAGTAAGCAAAGTGTCAGGGCCTTGAGGGCACACCTGGGCCTCACTGGCTGTGACCAGACCCCCACCCATGGGCCCAGGGGCTCCACATTGCAGCAGCACCCTCTCCCAAGCACTTGCTGCTAGAATGGAAGCAGGGCTACAAAGAGGACCATGGTCATGTCTTGGCCCCTTCTGATGCACTTTGAATTTGAAAGGGAAGACATCCATGTGGAAAACAGGATACTCATTTCGGTGAAGCAGGATTAACTAAGAATTGGGCTACCAAGGACAAAGTCTGGAATTTTAAAACCTGAGACATTCAGATAAAGGTGCTACAATCAGAGGGCACAGAGTGGGGTGGTGTGATCACATTGAGGGGAAGAGCTACTTCTCCCAGTTCTGTCAGCTTTGTGACCAGAAACACCTGATGCTCAACTGGCAAACCGCACAGACCCTTCAGGCTCTCCAGGTGCAGAAAAGCACTGTTGATTCTCAGGACAACTGAAGGAACTGAGAAACTAATTGGACACCAGACTCCAAGTGAAAGCAAAAATGAATTTAGTAACCAATCCGTTTCGGTGCTTCCTAATACCCAGTAGGAATGTGTCTGCTTTTTTAGGCACTTAAATCCAATCAATCCTTGATTCATCATTGGGTCAAATATTTCAAGGACAGCTCCTCATTTTGTGGGAGCTGTTGGCTGTTTTTAAAATTGAAACAGAACTTGGGACTGGAAATGCTTAGAAAGGAAGAGAAATAACTAGATCCAGTGCTCAGGTTCGTGATGCTCCACCTGGGTTTCTCAGTCTCTGATGTGAACACAAAAGCAAATATTTGCACAGGAAATGCCCAACAGTAGCCAACATTAATGTTTAATTTTAGGTGCCAGGAGCAGGGAGTTGGACTTGATGGTCCTTATGGGTCCCTTCCAGCTTGAGATATTCTGTGATTGTGGTTCACTCTCTAAATCCTTGCAGGGCTGTCAACACTGGTTCTCCTGTGCCTTGTGAGTGCAGGGTGAACAGAATGAATTTGGATTATAGACTGTGGTGCTGGTCTTTAAACTGGCAAAGCTAAACAACTGAGATTTAGGCCTTAACCTCCAGACAATCCTTCCTCCAGCAACCTCCTGGGAAAGGCCTCACTGCAGCCAAGGGCACGTCCCAGCACTGGGGCAGCCCAGCTCAGAGGGTTGGGAGCCCTCCACGAGGCAGAGGAGCCCATCCAGCCCATGGCCCTGCCCTACTGTCGGACTCGGTGATCTTACAGGTCCTCTACAACCTTAACAATGCCATCATTCTACCACAAACTGTCCCTCCTGTTCCCCTCATCTGTCCCTCAGCAGCAGTGAGTGCTTTCCCCAGCACTTCTGGCCGCAGCAACTCCTGTCTTGCTGGTGAAAACCCTTCCCTCACTCCTCACCCCAACTCCTGCCTTTTGAGCACACATGGAGCACAAATTCTATTCCAAGCCCAAAACTATTCCAAGGCCACACACGAGCAGCAAGAATACTGTTGGTGTGAACTTACAAGCACACTCTTGCCACAGCTGAAGCTCAGCGGCTCCCAGGGCTCTCCCACCTCTTGTCAGGGGCTTCCATGGTGTTAGACAACAACTTACCACCAACACTGCTCCCACCAGCCATAGCACACTTAGTTAAACTTTCAACTCAGGATTCCTGGGATAACCCCCACAGTCCCAATGACACAATACCTGGGCTGCAGAGCTCCATCCCCACCTGGAGGATTGAGAATCAGGATTGGAGATGTTGTTTGCAGCTCACAGTTTTTAAAATCCCGGTATAAAAGCCCCTGGAAGCCCAACCTGCTGTGAAGTACCTCAGGTCAGGAATGCTACATGAGGAAAAGGGGCTCAGCCACAGCTATGACCTGCCCTGGCACCACTATCGCAGCAGGAGGAAGGCACTCTGGATAACCCTGCTCCCTGGGAGCAGAAAAGATGTCATGGAAGGGATGCCCACACCTGAGACAATTCTGGTGGCCTCAGCCCCTGGAGCCAGAGCGCAAGCAGGTACCACTGCCCCACAGATCCCTCCAGGGGGTCTCCTGCAAGCCCTGGAGTGACCCATATTATCACAGGATAATTCAGGAACCTCAGGAGGTCTGTAATTCAACTTTCTGCTCCCAGCAGGTTGGGATCACACCAGGTTGCTCAAGGNAACCTCAGTTACCATCTTTCAGTCGCTGGTTCACGCAGGCATCGGACCCCGTTAACCTGCGAGCCAGGCTGGGAACAGCCTGGCCTGCAGAAATTAACAGCTTTACCCAGCCTGGTCTTTATCCAACCTACCAGGATGCAAACCTGTGAATTAGCACAACAATTAGCAAACCAAACCAACACTTTTACTTGGATGTTAGGAAAAGGTTTTAACCCCAGCAGGTGGTCAGGCATTGAATGGCTCCCCAGGACTGCCAGAGCTCCAGGAGCATTTGGACAGTGCACTCAGGCACAGGGTGGGGTTGTTGGGCTACCTGTGCAGGGCCAGGAGTTGGACCAGGAGCCTTGTGCTCAGGATATTCTATGATTTGTTCTGCTGATTGCCCTAGACATTGAACAAAAGCTTTATTTATATAGATTTTTTTTTAAAATTTAGCTGGTGTCTTAAAAAGGTTTTAGCCTACACATGTCCCAGTGACATCTGATAAAGCTTTCCCCACCCAGACAAACCAGAATCAGGCTTCAAACCCCCCCGCAGCCAGCTTTTAGAAGAGCAACAGTGGAGCTGCAGCTGTTTTGGCCTTAACAGTGAGGCCCTGAGTTCTCCATTTTTCCTGGTATTGGGTGTAACTCCACGTCTTACAGAGGGTGCAGGTGAGCCCCACTCCTCAGCCAGCTGCCCATCCATTCCACAAGGACTCCTCACACCCACTCCTCACTTCTGCCTTCTGCTGAGGGACAGCCAAGGATCCTTGACCGGCAAAGCCAGGAAGGAGAAAAACCACCCCAAGAAACCCTGGCCACACACACATACACGTGGTCCCTCCAGAGAACACCACAATGTGCCGGCTGCAAGGTGGAATTTCTCAAGACAACTCTCATCTGGGAGCGCTCTGCTCCCTCCTGCTTTGCTCCTGGAATCCTGTGTTCTGTGTCAGGGTAGGGCTGTGCACATGGAGTCTGTCTGCAGCCAGACCCCACCAGCCCATTGCAACCAATTCTGACAGCAGGATCAGTGTCTCTGTCAGAGACAAACCTTCAGGTTCAGGAAACAAAGCACCAACACAGAGAACGGGTCCCTGCACGGCCCCTCACCCAGCAGGGAAGGGCATCAGCACAGAGCACAGTCTGACTGCTCTGAGCACCTGAAAGAGCTGGGGACACCGGCCTGCGCACACACAGTCAAACAGACCAAGCACACTGGCCACAAAACACTCATTTTAAGGCAACCAGGATCACTGGCTCTGATGCTCACAGAGGTTTAGCTCATCAAACAGGGATCGCTGGGTGTTGGCACAGCTGCGTTCCGGACCAGTGACCCCGGGGCTTGCAGAGTGTCTCTAGGGCTGCTGTACACACCAGCCTCCAGCTCTGCCACAGCCTCGCACACACCCTCACACTCGCCCTCTCACCAAGCCACGGCAGAGCCAGGGAATAATCCGCTCCTTGGGAAGAGCAGGGACATGATGCATGCAACAGGCCACAGAGGAGCATGGAGAAAAGCAGCTGCCGGCATGGAGCCGCTGCACAACCCCGACAGTGCTTTATAAAGCATGATCTGCTCAAAAGAGGTGCTTCTGTTCATCACAAAATTGGCTTAAAGTAATCTAATTCAAACAATATTAATGGGTATTCGCTTTGTGGCTTCTTGGAATTTTAAATATTCCTAAAACCTGCACTAGTACATGCTGGGGGCCACCCAGCTGGGAGGAANACTGACACATAGAGGGGGCCCTCCGAGGGACTTCTGCACTGGGAGGGTGGCCAAGCAGTGGTGTAGGTGCCCAGGGAGGTGGTGGAGTCTCCATCCCTGGAGAGACTCAAAAGCCACCTGGACACATCTGGGGCAGCCGGCTCTGGGTAGCCCTGATGAAGCAGGGGCCTGGGCAAGGTGACCTCCAGAGGTGCCTCCAGCCTCACCCAGCCTGAAATTCTGTAAATAATTTTTTTCAGGAATTTCCTCAGCCCTAACAGAGAACTTCTCCATCCTTGCCATCAGCTGAGGTATGGATTTTTAATTACCTCCAGTGGCAAAACTGAGCCTTTAAGAAAGAGCACCAGCTGGGATCATGCTAAAACTGCAAGTGGCACACCAGAGCACTACAGAGACCTGTTGGGCTGCGAGCTGCTCCCTTGGATCTTCCCCTGTCTTCTGGCATTGCCCAGGACAGGTGTTTAGGAGACTAACGGCACTGTAGAAAATATTTGCTTTGTATACACACAGGAGCACTCAGAACACCCTTGGCACAGGCAGGTGGCCCAGTGGAGAAAGACAATCACACACTTCTTCCCTTCCAAATCTGACTGCTGCTCCAAAGCCAGGAACAAATGCCTCCTCTGGAACAAACCAGGGGCCACAAAGTCCTGCTCTTGGGTTCTTGTGCAACATGGTGAGGTTTGGAGTGGGCCATGGTATTTATCAACATCTCAAAACCAGATGAGATGTCCTTCTGTGCAGTAAGAGGCTGTTCATGTTGCACATTTCAAAAGAGCAAATAGATTCTGTGAAAATGGAGATCAGAGGGAGACGGGCAATAAAGCAGCAAGCTGCCTTCAGCTCTTGGTTCAGACACAGCTGACAAAGCAGAGACACTCAGGCTGGGTGTCACCTGCTGTCCCCAGGAGTGCCACTGTCGCCAGGACCAGCTTTTAGGGTCGTGGATCTGCTCAGACCCACAGGTGGGGAGAATGAGCAGTTGCCAGCGATCCCATGTGCCACCCCAAAGGGTCAAAGTGACACCATCCAAGCTGGACGCTGAGGCCGGCAGGCAGCCTGAAGCCTGGGCACTTCTGAGGGGCACAACGGAGACCGGCACACCCACCTCCCACTGCCCCTGGGAGCACCAGCCCTGCCACACCATCCAGACCTGCACAGTTCGGATATTTTCCCACACTTATGAACAGACAGAAACAACTAAAAAGGACAGATACCTGATCCCAAAATATTTCTAACTGTCCAGTGCTTTATTTTCTTTTATACCTAGTAAAGAAATAAATCCAGGACCTGTCCTGGACCATGTGGAACATCCTGTCCACAGCCTGGGCTGTTTGTGCACTGCTAGGCTGGACCAAAGCCCTCCACGCTGCAGGGCCCTGTCCAGGGCTGCAGTGGTGTCACTGCAGGCTCCGGGACAGCACCTGCTCACCCGGTGTTTGAGAAACACCTGAAGAAACACGGCCAAGCGTCCACCGTGCAAGGCGCTCCCAAGCTCGGCGCGTCCCGGAGAGCTCCCTCGGGGCAGCCAGGGAAGCACAGGACAGGGCTGGGCAGCGCCTCGCAGCTCGCAGCGCCGGCGGGACCCGAGCCTGGCCCGGGCGATCGGCGCGGCGATATGCGGGGGCACAGCGCGGGTGCGGCGGCCCTGGGCAGAGCCAGCGAGCCGCTCCCGGTGTCCCGGTGTCCCGGCGTCCCGGCCCCGCC
>VXAD01003779.1:613293-631749 GCA_013399195.1 Dicrurus megarhynchus | reverse complement strand
CCATGGAAGAAGGAGCATGCGGAGGCAGCCGGGATTCGACTGGTGTGTCGGGAGATTCTCATCTCCATGGAAGCAGGTGGCGCCGGCTGGACTAATCGCAGTAGAGTTTGTCTCCACACGCAGCCCTTTGTCTGGGCTCACTTCTGCTTTTCTGGGTTTTTTTTGTGTTCGTGGTGAAAACTGAGCTCCCTGCTCTGTCCCCGCTGCCACTGCCGGTGCTCACATCCCCCACGCCTGTCTGGGGGCTGTCCAGTATCCCGTCACGTCCCTGCTGCTGCCTGCCGGCCCAGCCTGGAGCCTTCTGGAGCCTGGACCCCGCTGGTGTCACCGGTCCCCAAACTGCCACTTCCCTCCCCACATTCCCAGCCCGGCCTCGCCCCGCACGTGGCCTGGAAACGGCTCTGCCTGCACAAATATTTGCCAATACTGACGGGGAGAGACGAGGCGCAGGGAGATTCACTCCTTTGAATTCCCGTGGATGCCCCAGCCAGGGGGTATGCCTGGACCTGGCACCTGGCGGGGCACAGAGCAGGGCATGGAGTGGGATACAGATACATGGGGAGGGGCACAGAGTGGGATATAGAGCGGGGCACGGAGCACGGCACAGGACAGGACACAGCGTGGGACACGGAGCGGGGAACAAAGCAGGGCACAGAGCGGGATACAGAGCGGGGAACAGGGCAGGACACAGAGTGGGGTGCACAGTGTGACACGCAGCGGGACCGGGAGCGGGATCGGGCGCAGCGGGACCGGGAGCGGGATCGGGCGCAGCGGGGCCGAGGTCGGGACCAGCCCCGGCACCTCCGGCTGTCAGGGAGCAGCTGCTCGTCCGCTTCAGCCAATCAGGACGCCGATTCAGAAGGATGCGGCCACCTCAGCCAATCAGAACGCGGATTCAGGAGGCTGCTGCCTCAACCAATCAGAACGTGGAGGCTCGAGGCTGCAGCCGCCTCAGCCAATCAGGACGCGGGGCGTCCTGCTCCTGGTCACTCCGTGTCTCTTCCCTTTCCCTCTCCCCGTTCCTCCCAGCCCACCGAGGCGCGCACTGACCCGTCTCTCCCTTCCCTCGATGTTCCCCGCCGCGCCCGGCGGTTCCGCCGGCCTCGAGGAACCGTGTCCGTGCCCCCCGGGTAAGGGCCCGTGGCTAGCCCCCGGTGCCACGCGGGATTGCCCCGCCCTTTTCTCACACTCCCCAGCACAGGGCGTTATTGCGGGCCCTGGTCGGTGTGTACCCGCGCTGGGGGCAAGCGGGACCGGGCAGGGGCCGGTGAGCTCTGACCCCGCCGGTGCCCACGCGCACGCCCCCTTCGGGCAGGCAGAGTCGCTGGCTCTTTAAAAGAGGGCGTGGCCGAACTACTATCCCCGCCCCCTGCGCGGCGCGCCGGTCCCGGCGGGGCTGGTGCGTCCCCTGGCGGCGCAGGCGGGGAGACAGCGGCGGGTCCTGGTGGTCCCGATGGTCCCGGCGCGGGCAGCGGCGGCCGCATCCCCGCTCTGGACCTGCCCGTCGTGCCCCGTCGGGCTGCGAGGAACGGCCGACTCCGCCCCTGCGGCAGGCCGCGGTGCAGCCGTGCGGTCCCGGGGAGCCCCCGCCTAGGAGCGTCTTTGATCGTTCCCGTGCCCCGGCGGCTCCCCAGGGTCACCGCGGGCTCAGCCCACCGGAGCCGGGCCCGCAGCGCCGCTGCCACTGCGCTTCCGGGGCGGCCGAGGGGCTTCCTGCGGTGGGTCTGCGGCCGCGGTGCTGCTCCCGGCCTGGCCCGGCCCGGCCCGACGTGCCGCCGGGATGATCAACGCCATCCTGGTGTTCAACAACCACNTTCCTGCGGTGGGTCTGCGGCCGCGGTGCTGCTCCCGGCCTGGCCCGGCCCGGCCCGACGTGCCGCCGGGATGATCAACGCCATCCTGGTGTTCAACAACCACGGGAAGCCGCGTCTCGTCCGCTTCTACCAGCACCTGGTGCGCGACCGGGGCCGGGGCCGGGCCGGGGCTGCCGGTGGGGCTGCGGCAGCGGGTGCCTGAGCCTGGTGCGGGATCGGGACCAGTGCAGGGCTGAGGGCGTCGTGGGGCTCGATGGGGCTGGGGGGTGTCCCGGGAGCAGGGGCGGTCGTGGGGGAGCCCTGCCTGTGCCCTGGTCGCGTCCTTCAGGATGCCCCGGGTCACCCATGGGTGGCACCGGGACTGGCCTGTCATACGGAGCCGCGGGCTCACGGCACCCCTGAGGCAGCAGGGGACAGCCGGGAGACGTGGGTCCCATGGGAGGGATGTGCATCTACGGGTGCCCACCCACGGTCTCCTCCTGGCAGGCAGAAGAGGTCCAGCAGCAGATCATCCGTGACACCTTCCACCTGGTGCTGAAGCGGGATGACCACATCTGCAACTTCCTGGAGTGCGGCAGGTACCGGCCGGTGAGGGGCCATGCCTGGCTGTCCCCTCACACTGCATAGTGCCTGGGTGTCCCCCCAGAGCCCTTCAGCTCTCCTTGTGTCCCCACAGCCTGTTTGGCGGCTCGGACTACAAGCTGATCTACCGTCACTACGCCACGCTGTACTTCGTGTTCTGTGTGGACTCCTCGGAGAGTGAGCTGGGCATCCTGGACCTCATCCAGGTGCGTCCCTGCAGGGCCCAGTTTCCCGGGTGCTGCCCTGCCCTGACACCATTCAGGGGCATTTCATGCCCATGGCATCCCTGTGCCAGCCCTTCCAAAAGGCCTGAGAAGCCCCTGGGGCCATGGTGGGGAGGGGGTGCTGCAGGTACTCCCTGAGCTTCTACATGGCTTCTGCACCTGGGAGCAGCAGGGAAACTCAGTCAGAGTGAATGTCTTTTAAAAATAGAAGCATAGAATCATTTAGGGTGGAAAATGCTTAGGAGCATCAAGTCCAACCATTAATCCTAGGATTCCGAAATCCCAGGTTGGAAGGGACCTCAGGGATTGTCTGGTCCAGCCTTTCTTGGCAAAGCATGGCCTAGACAAGGCCCAACACCCTGGCATGTGAATAGTATCCAGTGCTGGGGAATCCCCCACTTCCCCATGGAGATTACTAAGTGGCTGTTTTCTTTGGAAAAAACTTTCCTCTTGTGCCTTATTGGAGTTTCCCCAAGAGGAACTTGTACCCATCACTCCGTGTCTTTCCATGTGACTCCTTGTATGAAGGGACTTTCCAGCTTTGTAGCCACCCTTTAAACACCAGGATATGGGAAGAAGGTCCCCCTCAGCCTCTTTTCTTCAGGCTGAGCCCCCTCAGTTCTCTCAGCCACTCCTGGGGCTCCAGGCCCTTCCCCAGCTCCATTCTCTTCCCTGGACACGCTCCAGCCCCTCCAGGTCTCTCTTGTTGGGAGGGGCCCAGAACTGCCCCCAGCACTGGAGGTGTCCCAGCAGTGCCAGCTCAGGGGACGGGCACTGCCCTGGGCCTGTGCCCACACTGACACAAGCCAGGTGCCATTGGCCTCTTGCCCACCTGGACGCACCTGGGCTCACGTTCAGCCACAGTCACCAGCATCCCTAGGTCCTTTTCCAGCTTTCCAGTCACTCTGTCCCAGGCCTGGAGTGTTCCATGGGGTTGGTATGACCATCTTGCCTGGTCTCTGTCGACTGTCACAGGTGTTTGTGGAGACGCTGGACAAGTGCTTTGAGAATGTCTGTGAACTGGATCTCATCTTCCACATGGATAAGGTGGGTGGTGGGCTCTGGGCTGCTCCAGAGCCTGCATTTCTTGGGCTGGGGCTGGCCGGGAGAGTGTGGGGATGGCAGGGGTCACTTTGGGAGGGATTGAGATCCTGTATGGGAAGCTTTCAGCCTGTATTCTTTGAAAGCCACCCACATCGTGACCTCCTGACGAGAGACCCAAGTGCTGGGCTGCTCCGAGCCGGGGGGAGCTGTGCCCAGCCAGGGGGCTGCACCGGTGCCGCGTGACCGTGGCCAAGTGACGGATCTGCGCTCCACAGCCAGCACTGGTGGAACTGGGCAGACTCTGACCCGGTGCTAGAGCGTTCTGTCTCTGCTCCAAGCTGTGACAGCTCGTGGGAGTTAACATTTTACTACAGCTGCAGGGGAAAAAAAAAGGAAAGGAACAATGGAACTGTTTGGAATTCAAAGGGTTGAGTAAACTTTAGTTTGAGCCACAGCCTGTAATACTCCCTCTTGAGCTGGACGGAGTTCCTGGGTGGAAACCCATCCCCTTTGATCATGTCCTGAGTCACAAGGCTGAAGATAGCTGGAAATAGATAGCCAGGAATAGGCTTGGAGCAGGGAGGAGCTTGGCTGAGGGTACTGGGCTTGTGTTGCTGTTAATCAAGATTTTCTTGCCTTACTAAAGACGAAAACATGTCAACAAAAAAGAGCACTGGGAAAAAAAATGTGTAAAATGCTCCCTTTCCACTGGTGATTCCAGCTGGGGAACTGGCAGGGAAGGGGAGTGAGCAGGTCTGGGGGAGCTCTGCATTACCAGCTGCTGAGGTTGGGCTTTCGTTTCACTGTTTGCCCTGCTGTAAACTTTCCAAAATGCCACAACATGATTATCTTGTCAGCAAAAGTGTTTATCAAAGCGTTTATCAAAAGGAGGAAGGAGGGCCGAGCAGCTGCGGGAAAAGTGTTGGCAGCTGCCCATGTCAGCTCTGCCCACAGCTGGGGGAGGATATGCTCGTGGGTAGTGACTCTGTGGCGTGACCAGGACCCAGCAGCTTTTCACTCGTCCTCACTCTCAGCTTTACATGAGCTTTACAGGCAGTTTACACTGAGCCTCAATGCCACCCAGCACCCCTCGGGCAGGGCACATCACACCATTGCCTGTCAGCTTTGCCAGTAGTAGTGGGGTCATCCTTCCTCTGACCTCTCCTGCCTGGAAGAACATTCTCAGGAGACAGGAATCGGGGGTTTCTGATACTGGAGACCCCAGCTCAGTCACTGCAGGCTCTCCCAGCCCTGTTTACTTCCCACCTGATGCTCCCGCTTCTTCCCAGCTTTGACTCAAGTCTTGGCCACTATCAGTTGGTCCTCCGGTCTCTTTCTATATTTGGCACATGTTTATTTCTCGGATGTGCTCATGTTCCTGTGTTTCCAGGAGTTTGGTTGCAGAGGGACGGTGTTTGGAGTGCTGGGAATGTGCTGGTGTGTCCTGCTGGGCCCTGGTTGCCCCCCTTGGATGCCCAGGCAGGGCCATGAGTGTCTCCCCAGGCAGGGCCATGAGTGTCTCCCCAGGCAGGGCTGTGAATGTCTCCCCGGGCAGGGGCTGGCAGGGGTTCAGGTGCAACTTTGGTTGCATTCTGTGATTTTTCTTTTTGCCTTAAGTTCCACCTCGCATTGCCTGCAGCACAAGGGCCACAGGACCAGAGCTGTGGCGGGTCTGGGGTCCTGCTCCTGCCATGGGCCGATGGAGGGAGACATTGCTCAGGCACCAGTGACACCAGTGCTTTTAGCTGTCGGCTTTGGGAGCCCCAACCTCAGAGCTGCAGGGATCCCCTGTCACAAGGGGAGACTCAGGGTGGGCTATGCCCAGCTCTTGGTCATGCTTTCCACCTTAGAGAGGAGTGTGAGCTGCACTCAGCAGCTGTGGGGTCCCAGAGGGGACATGGATTACTCAGGAAGTGCTGTGCTTTGGCTTGGAAAACAAAACTTGCTCAGGATTTCTGCCCTGGTGATTTGGAGCCAGCTTGGGCTGAAGCCATATCTTGAAGGAACGTTTCCTGATGCTTCCATATCCTTTTTGGCTGTGGGAGCCGCTTGCTCCAGCTGCTTCAGTGTGCACTGGGACTGGACTGTGGGATGGGGGTTCCAGGGCTGTGGAGGGTTCCAGGAGCTGCCTGGGGCTCACTCAGTGTCACCTGTGGCTTGCCCTGTGCCATGCTGATCCCACACACCTTCTGCTGCTCCAGGCGCTGTTGGAGCGGGACAGGACCTATGGGGAGCCCTGGGGTGGATCACCTCATTGTTGTCTGGGATCACCTCACAGAGCTGGGATTCCCCCTCAGAGCAGGTTCTCTCATTGTCTTTATTCTCCCCAGGATTGTCCTGTCCTTGTTTGTCACAAGGTGTTTGCAAGTGCAGCCTGACCCCGTGAAACCATAAAAAAAACAATGTTATAACCCAACCATGCCCCTGCATAGCCTCTTGCACGGAAGTGGCTGGGACCCATAAATCCATTATCTATGCTGGGAGCTCATCGGGAGTTGCTGACTGTGCAGGCAATGCTGGGCTGAGCCGGGTGCAGGAGCTGAGGGTGGTTGTAGCCACCAGCACAGCCTGGCTGCCGCCCCAGGGCTGGTTGCAGTTTCTGGGGTTGCAACTCAGCAATGTCCCTTTCCCTGCTCTGGCTGCGTGATTCCACTGGCCCTGCCTGGCTGTTCATCCTTGGACTCAAAGGATCTCAGGAAAGGAGCAGACTCCCCTGGCACTTCTGTTCTTTTTCTGTGCCTATGTCACAGTCCCGACCTTCCTAAGAGACAGCTCAGAAGCCAGGCTCTGGCCTGGCTTTCTGAGAAGAAGGAGCTTCTGGGGAGAAGTGTCCTGCCCAGTGAGGACCCTGCTGCCTGCTGGGGTCCCCTCTAGGACACATTCCTGCTGTAACTTGGCTTCTGGTCCAGGGAGGGAGCAACCATGTGTTGGAGGTGGCACAGCCAGGCTGTGCCAATAGAATGAGTTGCATCTGGCTACTCCAGGGGCTGCTGTATGCCCAGTGAGTGGGTGGGTGGGTGTCATCTAGAGTGGGGATACAGGTGGTAAATGGAGCCTTGAGGCTCCCCATGCCCCAAAAGGCCACCCTTTCATTCTCCAGGCAGCTGAGAAGGGGACAGCGGTAGATTTATGGCCCTTGGGGAAATGCTGGCCCCTGACATGCTTCCACACCAGCGCTGCAGCTGCTGCCAGGCCAGGACTGGGACCTCAGCCTTCTGGTCTCTCTCTCCCTCCCTCCCTGGCAGGTCCACCACATCCTGCAGGAGATGGTGATAGGCGGGATGGTGCTGGAGACCAATATGAACGAGATTGTGGCGCAAGTGGAGGCCCAGGGCAAGCTGGAAAAGGCAGAGGTGAGCAGTGATGCTGCGGGAACCTTGGGCTGCGAGGGGGGGTGGCCCATGGGGTCGGAGTGGCCGTGTGGGGAGGATATCCAGGGTATTCCAAGTGTCTGCCTGTTAATGACCTCAGGCCGTAAAAGGTTTATCATCCAATTTGCATCGTCACTAGGAAGATGGGGCTGTGGAGGGGCTGTGGGGTGGGGTCGGTGGTCACAGTGCCTCTGTCCCCAGGGAGGCCTCTCAGCTGCTCCTTCCCGCGCTGTGTCAGCCGTGAAGAACATCAACCTGCCTGAGATCCCCCGCAACATCAACATCGGGGACATCAACATCAAAGTGCCCAATCTGTCACAGTTCATGTGAGCAGCCCGTGGTGGAGGGCTGCCTGCTAAGCAGAGCTGGGGTCCCTGGCTCCTTCTGGGGCTCTGCCCATGTGGCACACGGGGGCCGGTAGTGGCTGAGGGCAGGGAGCAGTGACAGGGCTCAGAGAACGGGGTGGGGGGGGTCCCTCACCCTGGACCTGGGCTCAGTTCTGCTCTCTGGTCCCCCAACAAGGAGGGTGCCCTTCCTTCCCCTCCCTCCCTGCGGACATGCAGCCTCTCCTCGCTGTGGGGAAGAGTTGGCTTCTGCCTCTCCCGGAATTCTTGGGATTCCCAGTGGTGAAAGTGTGCCTGTAATGATGGCTCTAACAGGAGCTGCAGGTTGTCTCCTCCATTCTCCCAGCCATGGCCGTCCCCTGCCCTGGTCCTGCTCTCTGTGATGGGCCCCAGCTGGGTGGGGGTCACTCATGGGAGCTGCTGTGTGCCCTGGGGACAGTGCGAGGCGGATGTGCTGGAGCGGGGATGTGGCAGCAAGAGGGATGGGAGCTGAGTGACCTGGGGGACAGGCAGGTGGTAGCTTGCAGGGTCAGGCCAGGCTGGGGCTGCTGGAGTGTGTCTCTGTGTCCCAATAAACTGCCCTTGAACCCGTGTCTGTGTCTGCTGTGGGTGCTGGAGGGGGCCCGGGGCTCTGTGCAGCTCTCCTGGGGCAGCTGCAGCCCCGGGGGCTTTTGGCTGGTAGAGGCCCCGGGGCTGGGAAAGGGGGCCCTAGATGCCCCAGGGGAGGGCAGGGGGCTTAGGGCAGGGTCCCTGGCTGCACCCTCTGCTCTTGGAGCAGGTGCAGGGAGGGTGATGGCCCTGCTCGGGCTATGATGGCGGCATCCCCAGCTTTGGGCCTTTGGTGGCAGCTCACCCCTTGCCAGTTCCTGCCCTCTCCCTGCTGCAGAGCATCTGTGCATGGCAGCCGTGAGCTCTGACAGCTCTCTGGATGTGTGGGAGCTGTGGGGCTGGGGTCCCCTGAGGCTGGGGAGGAGCAGGGCTCATCCTGGGGGTCACAGTGACCCTGATGGGCTCTGTCAGCCATGTGCCCCACACCCCTGGCTCCACCACAGCTCCATCTGGCCACCAGCCCCTGAGGCTGGCCAGGGGCCCTTCCTCTGCTCCCCAGCTGTGCTCCGGGTTCTGCCTCCACTTCCCCTGGCAGGGAAACCGTGACTCTGCCTGGAAGGAATTTTCCCCTCCCTGCAGCTTAACCCTTCCCCAGCTGGCTGCTAGCCACATCAGCACTCCTGGAGGTCAGGGAGCTGGGCAACCTGCTGTGTCTTCTTCTCAGCTGGCCCTCCTCCTCCTCCGCCTCCTCCTCTTGTAGGTGCCGGCGAAGGGTGCAGGTGAGCCATCGTGCCCGGGCCATGTCCTGGGGCTGGGACGCGGAGTCTGGCAGGACTGAGACGGTCGGAGGGGAACGCTCCGGCTCACCTCATGGCGAGGGAGTTGGCGAGGTGCTGGCAAGGTGCTCTGCGCCAGGCTGGGGTACGGGGGGTCGGCTGCCATGGGCAGTGCCTGTGTCCGGCCCCACGCCACAGCATCCCACTGCCGCTGCAGGGTGTGTCCGGCCGCATGGGCTCCCTCTGCACCTCCCGTAGCGGCTCTGCTAACAGCTCCGGCCCCATTGCCCCGTCCTACGTCTCGCCAGAGCCTCAGCCCTGCTGCTCTGCGGGGCGTGGGAGGCTGAGGATCGTGGCCGTGCTGGGGTCGGGGAAACCCCTCTGCCGCTCCCAGCTGCTCTTCCTTCCCAAGCCCTGGTTCACGCTGGGATGTGCTGGGATGAAGCCCTAGCCCGCCATTTCCCCTCCTGGGGAGCTTCAGCCCTGACCCCGGTGGCGGTGGGTTGTGCGGGAGCTGTGAGTGCCCGGCGCTGGCAGTGACCTCGCGTTGTGCCGAGAGGGGCTGCGCTGGTCACCAGACCCCCCCCACACCCCAGAGCGGGCTGAGGGATGCAGCGTGTGAAGGGCTGTAGAGGGCAGGGGCTGGCCGGGGGTCAGCGCTGCCCCTCCGAGCCGCCTGCATGGTCCGGAGATGGAGATGGGGCTGGATCCTGGGGATGGCTCCTGGCCCCCAACCCACTGCCTGCCCCAGCTGTGCTGTGATGTGCTGTGGCAGCCATGGGTGCCGGGCTTTGCTGGGCTCAGCTCTGCCTGCCGGAGCGTGTTCCCAAATCCAGGCCCCCTGCCCAGTACCCTTTCCCCTCAGAACTGCCTTCTCGCCCTGTTCCTGTGCGGGGGAACCCATGCCGGAGGTTCTCCCCCCCATGCTGCCCCACGCTGTCCCGGGCCGTGGCCCCCGCCCCGCCGGCCGGCAGACATGAGGTTAAAGGGGGCGAGAGCTCCGGGTTCCTGCCCTGGAGCTTTGGAGGAAACTTTCCTCCCCCTGGAGCTGAGAGCGCGGAGCGGGGCCGGACAGTCGGGCGCAGGCAGGAGGACAGGCAGGGCGACGCGTGGGGCGCAGGAAGTGGGAACGGGGCGGGCGGGACCCCGCTGTCCCCGGCTGCCCACGGCTGAGCGCAGCAAGGTGAGGGGGGCACTCTGCTGCCNGGGCTCTGAGGGGTTGTCAGGCTGTGGGGTGTGTGAGGCCAGAGCCTCAAGGGACCCACGTGCCCGCGGGGATGATGCCCAACATCTGCGTCGCTTGTGGGACGTGGGATATGTGTGTGCTGCTGGCTGGGCTCCAAAGAGGGGTCTTCTAGGGGTGGGGACAGAATCCTGCAGGTGCTGGGGGAGTCAGGGTGTGGGTGCTGTGTCTCACCCCAGTGCTGCTCCCCGTTAACTCCATCCAGCCCCCTCCCCAGCCGAGCCAGTGGGGGATGCCTGCGTGCTGTGCCCGGGGGGCTGTGGGGAGGGCCAGCAGGCCCCTTGGTGTGGGACGGAGGGTGTGCAGAGTGCCTGGCACCCTCCCAGCCACCTGTGGCCCTTGGTCCTGTGGGGGACTGTCCCCAAAGCTGTATCCTTTGGCCAGAGCCAGGGTGGGGAGGGGGCTACGGGAGCCAACAGCGGCCTCTGGGCTGTTGCCAAACAGGGAATGCCAGGGACACCAGCAGCATTCAGAGCGATTTGTGCCAGGCACAGTGTCCCCAGCGGGTGCAGCTGGGTGCTGCCAGGGACTGGGCAGGGTTTCCTTAGGACACCACTCACCTCATCCTGATTTGCCCTTTGCCCCAGCTGTGACTCCTGGCAACACCTGCCCTTATCTCCCTATGGAGAGATCGATCAGATCTTGGGAACAAAAGATTCTATTCCCAGTGTGTGACATGATGTGCCAACCCCCCACCCTACCCTGGGTGGGGACCTCACATGTGCCCACTGGGGCTGGGCTCACCAGGACGGAGTTTGACCCCGGTGCCTCCAAGTTCATGACCCTGGACTTTGAGAGGGCTGTGGGAAGGGTGAGCTCCTCCCAGGTGTCCCCCACCTGCCCTTGCAGCTGCCAGACCCCTGTGCTGCACCCCACACGTCCCACTTTCCCCGATGGGGGAGCAGCCTGTGAGCTGTGCCCCTCACAGGCAGGGGTGGCCTGGACCCTCTAACAGTGGTTCAGACCCCGTCACTCGAGGGTAAACGGGGTGACATTGAGTCTGCATCTGGGCTTGGCTGATGGGGACACATGTTGGGCCCTGCAGCATGGTGGGGAGGTGGCTGCTGGCTGCGACCACCCACTCTGTCCCTCCTTTTGCAGGGCCAGGCCAGTGCTGGGGAAGGACGCCGGGGGGTCCAGGCCCACAGCCCGCGCAGGCTCCCCAGCGGTGCGACCCCCCCACCACCAGCTCCGCCCCTGCAGCAGTGGCGCTGGGTGTTGGTGCTCCTGCCAGGCTGGGGGGTGGGTGGGTGGAAAGCTCATCCCAGGGTCTGTCACCACCCTGAGCCCCATGGCCATTTAATCCTTCACCCATTAACTTGGACTAATAAACCTTGTGGGAGTGAGAAGCTAAAAGCCGTGCCCGCACCAGCGCTGTCTCCGCCAGTGCCGCTCCAGCTGCCCGCCATGGCAGCCGGCTTCTTCATCAGCAAGACTGTGGGCATCGTGGCCATTGTGCTGGGTCTGGGGGCTGTGGCCACCATCATTGCACTCTCGGTGGTGTACGCCCAGGAGAAGAACAAGGGAATGTCTGATGTGGGTACCAACAGCACGCCTGGCCCCAGCATCACCACCACCACCCCTGCCCCCAACAACCCCTGGAACCGGTGGAGGTTGCCGGCCACACTGAAGCCGGATAGCTACAACGTGTCCCTGCAGCCCTTCCTGAAGCCCGACGCCAACAACATGTACATCTTCAAGGGCAACAGCAGTGTGGTCTTCCTCTGTGTGGAAGCCACCGACCTCATCCTCATCCACAGCAACAAGCTGAACTACACCATGCAGGGCTCCTTCCATGCCACGTTGCAGGCAGAGGGCGGTGGCAGTGCCCCTGCCATCTCCCGCACCTGGCTGGAGACTCCCACCCAGTACCTGGTGGTGCAGCTGGCCTCCCCCCTGCAGCAGGGCCAGCGGTACCGGCTGTCCAGCAGCTTCACTGGGGAGCTGGCTGATGACCTGGCTGGCTTCTATCGCAGCGAATACACGGACAAGTCAGGCAACAAGTAGGTGGACAGCAGGGGATGGGGTGGAGGCCACAGGGCTGGCCTGATGTGGTGGTGGGAAGGGGAATGGGAGGCACGGGGCTGGCACAGGGCGGTGGAGGGCGTGGGCTGGCTTTGGGGCTCCTTTCCCAGCAGGAAAATGGGATGGGTGTGTGGAGCCTCTGTGCCCCCCTTGCATCCTCATGCTGCCCCAGTGGGGATGGAAACAAGGGGACTGAGGGGCGCAGACTCCGCAGGGAGTCCCGGGACTGATGGGGTTGGCTCACAGGCAGGTGGTGGCCACCACGCAGATGCAGGCAGCTGATGCACGCAAAGCTTTCCCCTGCTTCGACGAGCCGGCCATGAAAGCCACCTTCACAGTGACACTGATCCACCCCCAGGACTATAAGGCCATTTCCAACATGCCTGCCAAGAGTGAGTGGGACAGCGGGACCCCATTGGGGGGGCTGGGGGCCTGGCAGGGCTGTGGGGTGATCCTCTGATCTCCATAGGCACCAGGCAGCAGATGATTGATGGGGAGACCTGGAATGTCACCGAGTTCAACACCACCCCCAGGATGTCCACATACCTTCTGGCCTTCATTGTCAGCCAGTTCACCAATGTGGAGAATGCCTCGGGGAAGACACTGGTAGGATGGGGTCGGGTCCACCCTCTGCCCACCTGGGTGGCTGAACCTGGGCCACTGATGAGTCCTGCATCCCTCCTCTCCAGATTCGCATCTGGGGCCGCCCCACGGCCATCAACGAGGGCCAGGGCAACTACGCACTCAATGTCACTGGCCCCATCCTCAGCTTCTTTGAGGCTCATTACAACACGGCCTACCCGCTCCCAAAGTCTGGTGGGTGCTGCGGGGCGCCCGGGGCGCTGGGTTGAGGTGCCCACCGCAGAGGGGGAGGATGGTCCAGCATGCTGTCAGCGGGGCACTGACGGGACCCCTCCATCCCCAGACCAGGTTGGCCTCCCTGATTTCAACGCGGGCGCGATGGAGAACTGGGGGCTGGTGACCTACCGGGAGAACTCACTGCTCTTCGATGCTGCATACTCCTCCATTGGCAACAAGGAGCGGGTGGTGACTGTCATCGCCCACGAGCTGGCACACCAGGTACCTGCTACACCCCTCGCCCACTCCCCTGATTGATGGCTGGTGGCTGAGGGGTGCTATGCCCTCTGCAGTGGTTTGGGAATTTGGTGACGCTGCGGTGGTGGAACGACCTATGGCTGAATGAGGGCTTCGCCTCGTACGTGGAGTACTTGGGCGCCGACTCAGCTGAGCCCTCTTGGAACATCGTGAGTGCCAGGGATGATGGGCGTGGGGGCAGGCAGGGGAACAGGCACCCCAGGGGCTGCCCCAGTGCCAGGCGGTACATGCAGGGCTGAGGCGGGTGCTGATGCTCCCTCTGCAGAAAGACCTGATGGTGCTGAACGAGCTGCATGCGGTGATGGCGACAGATGCCCTGGCCAGCTCCCACCCACTCTCCTTCCGCGAGGAAGAGATCAACACCCCAGCCCAGATCAGTGAAGTCTTTGACAGCATCGCCTACAGTAAGGTGTGCACGGGGGTCCCTGAGGTGGGGATGGACTGTGGGGTGTCCCTGGTTTCTCTGACCTGCTGTCCCTGCAGGGAGCGTCGGTACTGCGGATGCTCTCGGACTTTCTCAGCGAGAACATCTTCAAGGAAGGGCTGCAGGTGAGGTGCTGCTGGTACTGGGGGGCAGCAAGCCCAGTGCAGGGTGGGCATCCCATGGTAGGGGCCTTCCCGGGTGCTCTAGGGGTGTCCCACACCCCAGACTTGCCCTTGCCCACCTGTCTCTCCTGGTGCTCTCCCACAGTCCTACCTCCACACCTTCGCCTACAACAACACCGTCTACGCTGACCTCTGGGTCCATCTGCAAGAGGTAGGAGGGGGCTGGTGCTCCTGCAGCATCCCACGCCCTGGCTCTGGGGGGTTGCCTGATGTGATGGGGTCCCACATGCTGGGTGAGGGTTGCAGCGCCGGCCAAGCCCCATGCTGCCCGTGCCCCTGCCCCTGGTGACCGGCGGCGCTGCAATCCCCGCAGGCGGTGAAGAAGAACAACGTCCGACTGCCTGACAATATCAGCAACATCATGGATCGCTGGACGCTGCAGATGGGCTTCCCTGTGGTGACTGTTGACACCCGCACCGGCACCATCAACCAGACCCATTTTCTGCTGGATCCCACATCCTCTGTGGACAGACCCTCTGTCTTCAAGTGAGTGGGGCGGGGGCTGCCTGGGAACTGAGGGGTCAGGGGATAGGGGCCAGTCCCACCACCTGTCTGTCCACGGCACAGCTACACCTGGATCATCCCCATCACCTGGATGACAGACAAGAGCCATGGGAACAGCAGCTACTGGCTGACCAAAGTCACAGGTATGGTGTGTCCTGGCTGTGAGTGGGGGTCTTGCTGCCACCTCCGCTGCCATGGCACTGGTCGGGGTTCCCAGGGAGGCAGTGGTGGTGAGGGCTGAGCCTGGCCCGCCCTGGCGGGTGGGGGTGCGGCTGTGGCAGAGCCTCCTGTCCCCTTCCCAGACACCAACAGCCAGTTCAAGCTCAACAGCCCCAGCTGGCTCCTTCTGAACCTCAATGTCTCTGGGTACTTCCGAGTCAATTACAACCAGGAGAACTGGGATCAGCTCCTCAACCAGCTTGGCACTGACCACAAGGTACACGGGGCGGTCAAGGCTGTGGTGTGGGACCCCATTCACGCTGCCCCCCTCAGTCTGCCCTGAGACATTGACTTTGCTCTCTTAGGTCTTCCCTGTGATCAACCGTGCCCAGATCATTGACGACGCCTTTAACCTGGCCAGGTGAGCCCTGCCAGTGGTCTGGGTGCCACCAGGGTGAGGGGCTGGATGGGGTGGGTGCCCTGGGGTGGGCAGTGCCAGTGGGGCTGGGGAAGTGATGCTGCCCTCACCCCTGACAGGGCCAAGTACGTCAGCGTGACCTTGGCTCTGAACACGACACGGTTCCTGAGCCGGGAGACGGCATACATGCCCTGGCAGGCAGCGCTCAACAACCTCCAGTACTTCCAGCTGATGTTTGACCGCAGCGAGGTCTTTGGGGCCATGTCGGTGAGTGGTGCCACCCCCTGTGCTGGGGCTGAGGGGCCAGGATTGCCCCCACAGTGGTGTGGGGACTGCTGCCAGTGTCACTGGGCACTGACTCCCTCTTGCCCCCAGAGATACATGAAGAAGCAGGTGACTCCTCTCTTCGACTACTACAAGAACATCACCCATGGCTGGGAAAATATCCCCAGTGACCTGATGGTCCAGTGAGTACCATGGCCTCGGAGCTGGGCTGGATCCCTGGGGTGTCCCCAGCTGTACTGGTTAGAGGGCACAGCCCTGCCGCCAGCCAGCACTGGCCGGTGGGTGCCCTGTGCCGGGCTCCAGCCCTCACAGTCTCTCCCCCCCCAGGTACAATGAGGTGAATGCCATCAGCACCGCCTGCTCCTATGGCGTCACTGAGTGCCAGGATTTGGCCACCAACTACTTGCGCCAGTGGCGGGATAATGGCACCAACCCGTGAGTCCTCAGAAGCTCTGGCGCTGTGTGTGTGGTCGGACTGGGCACGGTGAGGGGCTCCTGGCACTGATGGCTCTTACCCCAACAGGGTTCCCCCGAACCTGCGCTCAGCCATCTACTGCAGCATGGTGGCCACGGGCGGGGAGGAGGCCTGGAATTTCCTCTGGGAGAGGTTCCGGGAGGCCCCTGTGGTGTCTGAGGCCGACAAGCTCCGCACAGCCCTCTCCTGCAGCCCCCACCCCTGGATCCTCAACAGGTGCATGTGGGGTCTGGCTGGCACTGTGGTGTGTCCCCACCAGGCCATCACGCACATCATGTCCGCTGCCCCTGCCAGCCCCTCACCCCTGCGTCATTCCCCTCCAGGTACCTGGAGTACACCCTCGACCCTACAAAGATCCGGAAGCAGGATGCCACCTCCACGATCAACAGCATTGCCAGCAATGCTGTGGGGCAACCCCTGGCCTGGGACTTCATCCGTGGCAACTGGAGGACGCTCTTCAGCCAGTGAGCACCATGGGGGGCTGGGGGCACCCCTATCTCCCTGCACCCCTTGGGGGTGGCACTGTCTCTTCTCCTGTCCCCTCCCCTGTGGCTCTGCGGGACCCCGGGCTCAGCACAATTCTGCTCTCCCAGGTACGGGGGCGGCTCCTTCTCCTTCTCCCGACTGATTTTATCTGTGACCCAGCGCTTTTCCTCAGAGTTCGAGCTGCAACAGGTGAGGCTGGACCCTGGCAGGGGCCAGGGGACCAGGGATCCCAGTCTTGGCAGAGCTGCCCTTTGCCAGCAGCCCTTGAGAGGGGGTTTCCTGCCCCTTGTGTGCCTAGAGGTCCAAGAGGCTTCTGTCCCTGTCACAGGCTGCTGGGGTGGTGGCAGAGCCTCCCAAGGGCTGTCAGAGTCTTCCCAGGGGCTGTTGGGGTGCTGCGTGGGCTGCTGGAGGCTGTTGGGGTGCTGCTGGAGGCTGCTGAGAGGGTGCTGGGGGCCTTCCAAAGGCTGTTGGGGTGCTACTGGGGCTGTCAGGATGATGTCGGGTGGTGTTGGGGGCTGCTGGAGTGGTGCTGGCATCTCACAGAGACTATTGGGGTGCTCCTGGGGGCTGTTGGGGTTCTGCCAGGGAGCAGCTGAGAGCTGCTGGGGTGGTGCTGGAGTGCTCACAGGGGTTGTCAGGGGCTACTGGGGTGTTCCTGGGTGGTGTCAAGTGGTGCTGGGAGCTGCTGAGGTCTGCCAGGGGCTGCTGGGGCCACCTCCTGCCTGCTCCAGCCCCATCTCTGCCCGGCAGCTGGAGCAGTTCAAGAAAGACAACCAGGACATCGGGTTTGGGTCGGGGACACGGGCGCTGGAGCAGGCGCTGGAGCGGACACGCGCTAACATCAACTGGGTGAAGGAGAACCAGGCGACGGTGCTGACGTGGTTCCAGGACGAGAGCAGCTAACAGGCGCCTGCACTCGCCTGGCCAGCAGGATGGACCCTCGCCCACTCCCGACTCCACTCACTCCATCCCCGCGGCCCCCAGGCCCCTGCACTCCCCGTCCCGCACTGACACCTGGATAATGGGCACTGGGAACGTGGGGGGCTTGGGAGGGGGGAGGTCAGCCTGATGTAAATAAATACTGTGGGGGTGTAAATAAACTTTCCCAGTTTCCAGGGGCACCCTGGGTGTGGGGGCTGTGCTGAGGGGACTGTGACAGACTGGGTAGGAAGCACCAGGGGCCCTGCAGCCTGCAGGCCTGGGGCAGGGCCCGGGGCTGTGAGCCCCCCGGGCTGTTAGGAGCCTGGTGCTAAGTGGCTCTGGGGGCTTTGCTGACGCCACCCCCAGCCCCTCTGTCTGACAGCTGCGTGTGAGCTCTCCTGCTGGGCCCTGCTCAGGGGGCTCCCTGCCCGCTCCCTGCGGACTGGCATCAGGACCCCTCTGCCTGCCCCTGCTCTGGGCAGGTACTGCAGGGTCAGGGCAGGGGCCACGGGGGTGGCTGTGACAGGTAGGAGGGACTGTCCCCCATGGGCTACCTTGCACCCTGAAGGGACAGAGCTGTCTTTGAGAACAGGGAAGGGATGGAACCCCCAGGCATGTGGGAGCTGGGGGTCAGTGGGGATGGGGACGGCCTAGGCAGTGAGTCCTTCTGCCTGTGTCTCCACCCCTGGGACACATCCGGGCTGTGGGTTGGGCTGGCAGTGGACACTGAGCCCCTGGTCCGGGGCAGCACCTGGCTGTGTGTGTGGGGTGCCGGGCTGAATGGTGCTCCCAACCCTGCCCATGCTGGGGTGCAGGCCAGCACGTCCCACAGTAAGGAGCAGGGGAGCAGCACTGCGCAGAGGCTTTAATGAGGATCCTGGTGTCTGTCCCATCCTGTGCAGCTCTGTGACATGGCCATGCCACCAACCCATGGCCATGCCACTGACCTATGGCCATGCCACTGCCCCACTGCCTCACTGCCATGCCACTGTGCCTGTGTGGTCTCTGTGTCCAGGGGTGCAGTCAGCTCCAGCCCCCACAGTGCTCTGCTCTGGGGTGCAGCTGGGGAGGAGAGTGGCTGTGGCAGGAGCTAGAAAGTCCCTGGGGGCAGGAGCTAGAAAGTCCCTGGGGCCCAGGGACTGCTGAGCTGTGTGGGCAGAGCTGTGTGAGGTGAGTGGCTGTGGCATACCCCACCTTGCACCCCCTGCCACCCGCCCCACGAGGACTGTCCTCCACCCCAGCTCAGGGACTGCAGGTGCAGGGGCTGGGCTGGGGAGGGTCTTTGGGTACCCGGTGATGTGTGGGCAGCTGGGAGCCAAGTGCAGGGGTCCTGTGGTGCCCTGTGTCCATCACACCTGCCCTGGGAGGCTCCAAGAAGCAGGAGGAAGCCATCCTATTACCCGTGGCTGGGGGACATCTGTGGGGAGGCTCCAGGACAGTGTAGCTGGGAATCCTCTGAAGCTCTGGGGGGATCCCTGTAGCAGGGGCGTAGGGGGGTGACCCCCAGGTCCCTA
>VXAD01003779.1:534363-610256 GCA_013399195.1 Dicrurus megarhynchus | reverse complement strand
CGAAGGTGCCTCTTCACACCTCGGCCCCGGCATAAAGCCGGGCCGATCGGGAGCCACTGGCACACAGGTCCCAGCCTCCGGCCCTGCCATGGCCCACAGCCACACGCTGCCCGCCACCGCCCCACTGCAGGACTGGGGTGACCGCGGACCTCCGGACCCTCTAGGCTACAGCAGCAGCTCTCCCGCAGCNCTGCCCCCGGGGCCTGGGGTGCTGCCAGGACACGGACCCCCGTGATGCTTCGCCCCCCGGCACTGCGGGCTGGGGGTCACCTCCCATGGCGGGGACCTCCCCGGAGCTGCACGGGGCTCCCGGCATGGGGACGGGTGCCTGGGGGTCACCCCTCTGCAGCCCTGCTGTGGGCACTCCCCCAGAGGTGCTTGGGGGTCTGGAGATGGGGCTAGGGACCTGGGGGTCACCCCCCTACGCCCCTGCTACAGGGACTCTTCCAGATGTACTTGGGGGTCCCAACATCAGGATGGAGACCTGGGGGTCTTCCCCCTACATCCCTGCAACCGGGACCCCTCCAGAGGTGCTTGGGGTTTCCAACATCGAGACGGAGACCTGGGAGCCACCCCACTACATCCCTGCAGTAGGGGCCTCCTCAGAGCTGAACAAGGCTGTCACCTCCTCTGCGTCCCCCTGGCTGACCCCTCCCCACCGTGCAGGGGCTGGGGGCTCCCCGGATCTCCCTGGTGATGTCCTGGACGTGGGACTGGTGCTGTCAGAGTTCGTGGGCACAGGGACAGTCACCCAGGTAAGTGCTGGTGGGGATTGGGCTGATTCTCAGCATGGGGCTGGCATAGGACAGGGACTGACACCCCTTGGGTCGGCCTCACTGTCCTCTTGGTGTGTGGCAGTGCAGGAACTGGTTTTGGGGTAACAGCTGCCTTGTCTGGGGCAGGGAATGGAGAGGTGAGCCCTGCTCCACACAGTGGGTGAGGTGGGTCCCCCAGCCTGCCCCATCCTTCCTGGTGCTTCCCTCCCACGGGAAGGAGAGATCCCATTAGTGGGGACAGAATGGAGTCCGTTGTCCTGCTTGTCCCTGCCCAGGAGCCCTTCCAGGGGGTAGGCTGTCACTCCCACGACCCCAGCCCCGTCTGGACCTCTGTCTGGCTGCTCACCCTCTCCCCGTCTGCTTCCCAGGATCTGTCTGCGGACCTGCTCTCACTGCTGGAGGCTCTGTTCCCACCACAGTCCCGGCACTGACCCAGATGAGTCCCCGGGCCTGGAGCACCCACTGCCCCACGATGCCTGTCCAGACCCCTGCAGCTTGGGGACACGTGCAGCCCTTGGGATAGCTGCAGGAACAAGCTGCCCCATCAGAGCCTGGAGCCGTGCTGGACGCGCTGGGTGGCGGTGGCTGGATGTGAATAAACCCTTGTGCCCTCTCTGTGTGTCCGTGTGGCTGTTCCCAGGAGCCGGGCACAGGATGGGGTTTGGCATGCCTGGGGGTCTGGTGTGCATGGGGTCCTTTGTGCCCAGGGTCTCCTCGCTGGGCTGCAGGGCTGGGGGCTGTGGGGCTGGGAGAGCAGCTTGGGCTGTGGGGCTGGGAGAGCAGCTTGGGGGTGTATCAAGAGACACACTTCCCTTGCCCTGGGGCTTGATCTCCGGCCAGGAAAGGGTGAGGATCCCCAGCACTCTCCAGATCCAGCCTTCCCACCTGGCAGTTCTGGGCCTGTGGGAGCTCCCCCGTGCAGAGTGAAATGGGTAGATTTGGGATCCAGGTCAGTGTGGAGATGGGGCTGAGCCCACGGGCTGGAGACCCTGCCAGGAGCAGAGTGTGAGTGCCTGTGATGGGGACCCTATGTCCCCAGCCCCCTTGGTGGCTCCCTGAAGTCTGGGGTCCCCATTAGCAGGAGGGTGTTGGGATCTGACAGCCATGTGCTAATGTGTCAGGGGAGTATCTCTCCAGCTCTGGGGTCTGGGGTGAAGGGTGGGGGGTTAATGAACCCCATGGAGTGTGAAAGGACTCTCTAATGAGGTTAATTCCCTCTTCTGGGGCGGAGGAGGGGGGGTGACAGAACGGGACACAAGCCTTTGAGATGTAAAGCAGCCCCCTGCCCTGATCTCTCCTAGGCTGCAGCCCTCACTCTCCAGCCAGGGCTGAAGGGACCTAGGCATGTGCTCCAGCCATGGGGACACTGCCACGGGGATGACCACACTCTGAGGGAGCAGCTGGCAGTTGCAGGGCTGGGAAGAGGGACCTGTGGGTCTCTGGGCCCCCCAAATGCTGCACCTCCATGTGAGGAGCCCTAGTGTGCCCTCATACCTGGCCCTGGCAGCAGCAGTGCCAGACCTGGGGGACACTGGCAGCACCCCCTGGGCTGGGGGGCTCCCTCCCACAGATGTGGGGCACATCCCACTGTCCATTCCTGTGTGTGAGCACCACGCACACTTACGTGTGTGCCCATGTGCTGTGGGTGGCAGGGGAAGGACCGTGCTGTTCCAAGCTGCTGGCTACGTCAAGGACCATTCAGAGCTGCCAAGGGCGCCCACGCCACAGCATCTGCAGCAGCAGCTGCAGGTGCTGGCTCTCTGCAGTACCTGCCCTGGTACCTGCCCCGCTCCCTTCTACGCCCCCCCTCGTGCCCCAGAGCAGATGCAGGAGCCCTCAGCACAGAGCCCCGGCACTGTGTGAGCATTGGCCCTACCATGGCCTGGCTGGGGAATGCCAGGCAGGACACCCTGGATGCAGGTGAGGTGGGGGGAATGGGGTGTCTGGTCCTCCAGGTGCCATTGTTGGGCTGGGGGGGTCACCATTGCAGGCAAGATCATGAGGGATACTCTGGGCAGGGAGAGGGGCACAGCAGTAATGGCCTGAGGCGGGTGGTGTGTTGGGGTCAGCTGTAAGATTTTTTCTTTCTCCCTGCCTTCTGTGTGGTTCTGCCCACGACGGCTGGGACGGTGACGAGACAGGACGGACGGGATGAGAGATCTCTGAAGTCAGGTCTTAGAGCATGAGTTTTATTGTAGAAGGGCAGGGGACCTGCTAGGAGCTGCCAGACGCAGCTCAAGGCAGGTCAGAAGGCAGAGAAGAAGAATACTGGATACAGAGCAAAGTAGGAATACAATACAGAGCAGAAATACAGAGCAGAATCACAGAGCGGAATAGAAGTACAGAACAGAATCCCTTTTTTCCCGTTTACATCTCAATAAATCATCTTCTGTGCTGAATATTCTAACTTACATTAACCAATCCAGAACAAGCTACAAATCCTATAGCATTTATATACAGCCTATAAGAATTATTGTATTACTATATGGCATTATATTTTAAACCCTAAAAACTGCTTTTCGGACCCTCTGCCAAGTTGGCAGGGTCTGCTTTGACCCTTGGACCTTTCTGTGGGCAGAGGGCTATTGTTTCATCAAAGGGGATTAGTTTGAGTCGGCTATACCATTGTTTTCCAGTTGTTCAGTAACGGGTTTGGTATCTCAAAGCTTGTTTTCATCTCAATCTTGCCTAGAGTTTCTATACTCTCAGCATCTTTTGCTAGGCACTCATAATTATATGGTTTTCTTATTTCATTGACCCCAACAGTCAGCTGCTAATGTCTTCCTCTGCCCTGCTTGGTGCCGGGGACCCCCATAGCTCTGCGAGCACGGAGGGGCTCTGGGGGCTGCTGGAGGCTCTGGGGTAGCAGCAGGATGCAGCGAGCAGGCAAAGATGGAATGCAGGGAAGTGAGCTCAGAAATGTGATGTCGGCACTGTGGCCCTGGGCAGGGGGCTCTAGGGGACAGGACCCGCAATGCTGAGTGCAGCCTGCCCCACCTAGTGCCCCCACCTGAGGGTTGCCACTGCCCCTTTGCCTGTTGTGGCAGGTAGGGGCCATCCAGACTCAGGCCCTGCAGTGGGAAACACCAGCGGGGAGCCTCCCAGCATCACGCCCCCCGAGTGGGGCTGCGCCTGGAGCCCCCCCGACGAGAACGGCGAGGAGCCCCTGCAGCTGCCCACCTTCTCCCCCGCCGCCCAGGTGCGCGTGGCCATCACCTTCGCCCTCTTCGCCCTCTCGGCCGGCTGCAACTTGGCGGTGCTGCGGGCAGTGGGGGGCCGGGGCAGCGGCCGGCGCCCCCACATCCGCCTGCTGCTGCGGCACCTGGCCGCCGCGGACCTGCTGGTCACCGTGGTGGTGATGCCGCTGGACGCCGTCTGGAACATCACGCTGCAGTGGTGGGCGGGTGACCTGACCTGCCGCCTGCTCATGTACCTGCGGCTGCTGGCCATGTACGCCTCCGCCTTCGTCACCGTAGTCATCAGCCTGGACCGGCAGGCCGCCATCCTGCGCCCGCTGGCCATCGCCCGCGCCCACGCCCGCAACCGCGCCATGCTGCACGTGGCCTGGATCCTCAGCGCGGGGCTGGCAGTGCCACAGGTACCGACCCCGGGAACCCCTCCGGCCCCTGCCCGTGGCAGACCCCCACCCAGCCCAATGTCTGGTGACACTGTCAGGGCTCACTGCCAGGGCTGGTGCCACCGTGCAACCTGCAGGGTGGGGATGGAGAGGGGCTGGAGAGCCCTGTGGGATGGGCATGGAGAGGTGGTGATAGAGTGGCTGTGGCAGTGATCCCCCTTCACCCAGCTCTGCCCACTGCCTGGGGTGCCCCCCAGGCCCCTGTCAGTGGGGAGCAGAGCCAGTGCAGGGGTGATAACAGGTCCCACCCCACAGACTGGGTCTGTCCCTATGGGTGTGGGGGGGCCCTGCTTTGGCCTCCAATGCCCTCCCTGCCTTGGGAGGCACAAACCCCCATCACCCCCATCCCACCTCTATTGTCTCCAGCTGTTCCTGTTCCACACCATCACCCTGAGCCCCCCGCACAACTTCACCCAGTGCACCACACGCGGCAGCTTCCCCCGGCCCTGGCACGAGACTCTCTACAACATGGTGGGCTTTGCCTGCCTCTTCCTGCTACCACTGCTCATCATGGTCTGCTGCTACGCCCGCATCCTGCTGGAGATCTCCCGCCGGATGGGCTCCGGCCTCTGTGAGTGCCGGGCACCACAGGACACAGCCCCATGCCCGGGGGAAGTCCTGTCTGGAGCTCCTGTAGGGACCCCCCAGCTTTCCCCCAGTGCATGGGGTCCCTGTCCCAGTCCCACTTTCCTCTCATGGGCTGTGCCCCTCCAGTCTCCTCGCAGGACGCGTCGCTGCGGTGCTCCAGGAACAACATCCCACGAGCCCGGCTGCGGATGCTGCGGATGAGCCTGGTCATTGTCTCCTCCTTCATCCTCTGCTGGACCCCCTACTACCTGCTGGGGCTCTGGCACTGGTTCTGTCCCCGCGCCATGGAGAAGAGGATCTCGCCGGCCCTCACCCACATTCTCTTCATCTTTGGCCTCTTCAACGCATGCCTGGACCCCATCACCTACGGGCTCTTCACCATCCCCCTCCGGGGGGGCTGGGGTTGCCCATGCAGGCACGGCCCGCTGGCCCAGCCCCCCTCCCCAGCCACTGGCTCCTTCCGCTGCTCAGCCTCCTCCCTGCCGCCCAAGCGGGGAGCCCAGGGGGTGCAGAGGTCCCGAGGGGCTGCCAGGGATGCCTCCTGTCACAGCAGCTCCCTGTGAGACCAGCACAACTGCTGGGGTGCTCAGGGCAGAGGGGTCTGGCAGCAGGATGACTGGGTCAGCACAGGTCCAGCGGGGATGGAGTCACTGCTGATCCCTCCCCGCACCCTGAAGTGCCTCTGCGGGCTTGGAGCTGGTGGACGTGCCCCCATCCCCTCTCCCTTCTCTGTGCCCTGAACAGCAATAAAGTGTCCTATGGCCACCTCTTGTCCCTCCTGTGTCCCCCCAGCTGGGAGCTGAGCTGGTGTCCCTAGAGCCAGCACCCTGACCCATTGGGGTCTCAGCTGCCCTTGCCCCCACCATGGGTGGCTCAAGAGTCCCCAGGAAGGAGCAGATTCAAGGCCATCCACAGCCTGGCCAAGGCTGGGTGCTTCCCTCCCTGTTCTTCCCCACAGGGCTCTGCGTCCCAGTGGGCACAGGGCTGGTCCCTGCCAGCCAACGCCAGGCTGGTGGCAGTCCCAGGGTGTTGCTGACATCGGCTCTGCTCCAAACAGGAGCTCCTGGCTCCTGCCCAAGGCTGTTGGGAGGCACACAGGGCCAGTTCTCCCGCCTGCAGCAGCTGCCCCAAGGCCAGTGCTGACGGTGGAGTTGGCACGGCTGCTGGGGCCCACAGAGGTGGGAGAGGGCTGTGGGTGCCTGGGCCTCTCACTCCCCCTAGCACCAGGGGCATTGCCAGAGTGAGGGACAGCCCAGGAGAACTGCCCTGGCATCCCCCCAGCCTCAGGGAAGGAACTACAGAGCTGGGCTACATCCCTGCCCGGGGGTCCCCACTCTGCTGCAGATGGACGCTGAGTTCCCTTGGCTCCTCAGTCCCCACTGCCCAGTGGGAAGCCCATCACAACACACTGACAGTGTGGCCTCACGCTGGGGCACAGACAGGGGTGCTGATCCTGCTGAGGGGTCTCTCTGGCTCCAGCGTCTGGTCCTGTGCCAGGAGCCAGCTCAGCAGGTGCGGGCAGGGGGGAAAGGCAGGAGGGCAGGCAGAAGCTGTGCCCAGTAATGGCAGTGGCAGCCATGCTTGCACGGATTTATTTGAAAGTGGCAAAGGAAAAGTCTGGTGGAGTTGCTCCAGCTCTGAAAAATGATCTCACATCTGCTTGAGGGCTGGAGGGCCAGCACACTGGTCACCCCAGGCTCTTGTGGGGGTCTCCATTTTGTGGGGCTCCAGGGAATGAGGGGCTGCAGTCCCAGGTGTGTGGGTCCTCCATGCTTCCAGGGCAGGGATGGGGCTTCCTTGGCATGTGTCCGCAGGGTGGGGGGAATGTGGGGGGGGGCTGAGTCTCGGGCACAGACTCATGCAAGTATGAAAATACCACCTGGTATGGGCACACCACTTGTTGCCAGCCTGAGAAATGCTGCAAGGGGAGAAGCTGGTAGAGCCAGAGGACCGCCCAGCAAAAAGCCTTCCCTTGCTGGATGCTGCTGTTGCTGTGGCCCCGCTGCTGGGAGCACCCTGCCTGCCACAGGACAGTTGGGGTGCAGACAGAGACCCCCAGCCCACGGGCAGCTCTCCTCAGGCTGATGGCACTGGGTGGGTGCCAGGTGGGCCAGCGCTGCCCCATCCCCTCGGCAGCTGCACAGGGCTTCAAGGGGCAGCGTGTGGTCATCGCAGTCACGTCGGGCTCTGAGGGTGCTCCAGTGTCGATGCTGGTGCTGGTCCCACCCTCTTCCCGGTGGAGCCAGAGAACGGGGACCGAGTGGCCAAGTGAGGGGACAAGGAGGTAGGTCGGGCAATGGCAAGTGGGAGGTGATGCCGGGGGACACCTGTACTTGGGTGACTGTGTCCACCCATCTCAGCAGTGTCATGTCACCCCTGCTCCCACCCCCCGCCTGCCCACGGCACAGATCAGAGGCAAAGCGCGACCCCAGAGCCGCAGCCGTCCCACTCCCTGCTCCACTTGGGCACAGACACACCAGCTCTAGGTGCCAGCTCCACCGCTGCTGGGTCTCTTCTCAGTGAAGAAGCTCTTGAGCAGCATCACCTGCCCGATGCTGACCATGAAGAGGATGAGGGTTTCCCCCACTGACCAATATGAGACGCGGCCATTGAGCTCCTCAGCTCTGCTCCGGTCCTGCGCCTCCCGCAGCCGGTAGTGGGTCTGGGAGTCGATGACCGCGTTCAGCATCTCATGGATGGTGACACAGGCGGATTCCATCTGGGAGACAAGGACAAGAGCGCCCTGTTGCTTCTGACCTGGCCCAGCTGAGGGAGCCCAGGACTGTGCCAGGGCACCCAAGAGCAGGACAGCAGTGTCTGCGTTGTAGGTTCCCTGCCAGAACCCATCCAGGGTAATTTCCCATGGGGACAGAGTTGAGAGGCCCACCAGGGCACCTGGATGCACAGCCCAGAGGCTCACACTGAGGGATGGAATGGCTGATGCAATTTCCTCATGCGTGATGGACAAGGGCTGCTGCAGATGGGGGAGCCCAGAGCCAGCACAGCCCCCCTGTCCCAGGCAGAGGATGTGGTGTGTGGTGGAGCTGTTGGCTGGCAGTTGGCACTTCTGCATCCAGTGGAGGAGGAGGGGGAAATGCCCCCAACTGCCATCCCGCAAGGGAGGGCTGCGGCAGGACCCTTCCTCCCTTCCTCCCTCCCTCCTTTCCTCCTGGGACCCACCTGTGTCAGGGCGGTGACGCGGTTGTTCATGTCAGGCAGGATGGGCGGCTCATCGCCCACCTGGAAGTCGAAGTAGACAATTTTGTGGGAGAAGGTGGAGAACTCGTTGCTAAAGCAGAAGGTGTGGACACCCTTGACCTCGGTGTGGTGAGAGAAGCTGTCATACTGCTTCTTGGTCTCCTGGTAGATGGTCTTGCCATTAGGGTCCTCCACGTAGCAGTCCACATCATAGTGTCCTCCGCTGATCACCTGTGCAGGGAGATGTGTCTCAGATGGTGGCACATGCCAAGCAACGTGGCAAGGGCCCCCTGAGCCTGCCCAGCCCCACAGCTGTGTGAGAGGCCAGTGGGCACCATGCCCATGGGATGGGGCCCAGGCCAGGGGAGCGCTGGGGAAGCTGTGCACCACAGTGCCAGCAACTCAGGTGGGGTGCCCACAGCTCAAGTGGGATGCCTGGAGACAGGGATGGCCTTCATGACTCAGGTCAGGGGCTCCCATGGCTGCTGTGGGCACATCCCAGACGTGGCTCCCAGGTGGATGCCGCTGGGCATGGGGTTGGGAACAACTCCTAGTGCAGCATGGAGGGAACTGGGGTGTGCATGGGAGGAGGGAACTGCAGCCCTGCCTGGGGCTCTGCACGGCACAGGGATGGGAGCGTGGGTAGGGACACGGGCAGGTGGCATGGGCAGAGGCAATAGGCACACACGTGGGCAGGGGCGCAGGGATGGGGCACAAGTGGGGTGCAGGCAGGGCCTAGGCAGGGCCTAGGCAGGGGTGCGGGTGGAGGGGGCGNAAGGTACAGGCAGGTACAGGCAGGGTAGTACCTGATAGTCGAGGGTGAACTTGATGCCGCTCTCCATCTCCTGGTGGAAGCAGCGCTGGGCGCTGTCGGGCAGCTCCAGCGTCAGCTCCGTCCCGCCGGCCCCCAGCGCGCCCAGCAGCGCGGCCAGGCACAGCGTCCGCACCACGACACGCACCGCACCCGGCATCGCGACCCGCACCGAGCAGGCAGCGCCACCGGCACCGGCACCCGCCCCCGCACCGCCCCCCTGACGTGGCGCTTCCGCTGCGAGCGGGGCGGGGCGCGGGCGGTACCTCCGGCCCCGGGGCGGGCACCCACGGGGATCCCGGGAACGTTCCGGGCGCCCCCGGCACCCTGGGCATCCCCGGCATCTCCGGGCCGAGCGCTCCGGGAACCCCGGGGACCCCACGGGCCGGGCGGCTGGTGTCGGGTCCACGCGAGATCAGCCTCCGTCCAAAGCTGAGCGCTTTATTAATGCAGTGCAAAATTAGTGCAAAAGTCTCCGCAGGTCCACGGCGTCACCCCAACACCTGCCCCTGCACCCCTACACACACGCAGTCTTGTAAATAACCGCATTCATGGAGTCACGGAATCTGTCGGCAGCCACGGCGCACGGCCGGTCCACGGCACACGGTGCGTGGGGTGAGGCGTGCCGTCGGGAGGGCTCCCTGCGCGGGGTAGGTAGAGCGGGGACTTGGCTGTGGCGTCGTGCCTGTGACTTTCCCGGTGGGATGAACCCCTGGGGTCAGCCCGTGTCACCCTCGGTGACTCGGCATCCCGGGTTCCCCGCCGCTGGCAGAGGCTTCCCATGCAGAGAGGCTGGGACCGTCCTGCTCAGGGATTCGGCGCTTCCTGAATTCAGAGCTCCTCGGCGTGGTGGGGAATGAACCCCCTGAAGTTCGGACGATTCAGAGACGAGAGAAGCCCATCCCGGCCCACAGCCGACGAGGCTGCAGTGGTGCCGGGTGAGCTCAGCCGCTGGAGCTCCGGAGCGTTCGGGAATCTCGGAGGTGGAGGATTGTCTCCCTCTCCCGCTCCGGGAGAGCACCAACACTGTCCGTGGCTGGAGGGGTGTTCCCGCTCCTCCAGGCCCCGCAGTACTGAGCCCCTTCCCTTCCTGGAAGGCACTTCATGAATGCCTCGGCCCCAGAGATCACCACCGGGGGCTCCGGGAGGGGATTCGGTGAGAGAACGAGCAGGATGGAAGAAAAGCGGATTGCAACTAGTGAGGAATAAGTGAACTGCAGGTGGGATCCTTGGCACGGAGCTTTGGCGATCTAGGACGGTGTGGGATCGATCTCCCAGGTGGTCGGTCCCGATTCAGTCCCCGGGCTCAGGGCTGAACCCCCTGGCCACCAGTGTGTCCCCGGAGCCAGTGCCCACTCTGTGTGGGAACCTGCAGGGACAGCACGGCTTTGGCCACCTCCCTGTGAACAAATGGTGACACGGCTACTGTGCCACAACCTCCTCGAAATCGGAGAGGTGCCGCATCTGCTCTGCCTGCATGGAATGTCTGCGGAGGAGCTTCCTGTGGGCTCTCAGATCACCCCGCCTGGGCGAGCTGGGTGTGAGTGGCACCAGGGGCTTCAGCCCAGCAGCCAGCGGGGAGGGGGCTTTGCTGGAGCCAATGTCAGGAATCGGGGGGTTGGGGTTCACATTCAGGGGAGGCAGATATCCCGGCCTTGTGTGGGAGATGTGGTCCAGCAGCAGGGTCCCGGATCCTCGCCTCTCCAGCAAGCTGGGTGGCCGGCGCCTGCCAGTGCTGGGCGATGTGCTGGCGCTGCCGGAGGGAGACTCACAGGAACCATCCAGCAAGGCCAGGTGGGACCCGCTCAGCTTCCTCCTCTCTGACAGCCCCTTCCCCACCTCGGTGACCTGGGAGTCTCCGTTGTGTTCAGTGCCCGGCCTCCACCGGTGTGGAGCTGCAGTGTCCATCCCTGCAGCTGAGCTGGCGGCTGAGCTGGTGCTCTCTGGCTCCTCTGGGACTGTGATGCTCCGGGGCAGGCATGGGTGTGTGCTTGGGCTCTTCTCGTGGGTGGCTTTCCATGCCAGTGGCCCCAGTGCCTGCTCCTCCACTGGGGGGAAGAGGGAGGAGTCCCTTCCCTTGCTGCTGCTGCTCCGGGTGAGGGAGGGCTTTTTGGAGAGTGAGAGGTCGCCGATGCCCATGATGACCTCGTTGTCAGCGCAGACCCGCGTGTCATCGCGGTGCGCAGAGGCTGCCAGCACCGAGGGTGCCACCAGACCCCACGGCTCTGACCGCAGTCGCTTCAGTCGGGGCAGGTGGGCTCTCCGGGCAGCTCTCTGGACCGGGGAGGGTGGCTCAGTGTCCCCAGTGTTTGAAGGGTGTGGGGTGAGAATGTTGCTCTCCTTCTCTGCAGGGGAAGGTGCTGAGATGGGAGTTTTAAGGTGAGCACTGGAGGGGGCTGCGCCCTCCTCGAGGGGAGCCCTCTCCTTGAACTCCAGCGCAGGGGCAACGTTCAGGTACTGCTTGGCGGTCTTGGTGCCAGAGGCTGATGTGTCCATGGTGATGATGATCACCTCCTTCCCCTTGGCTCTGCAGGCATTCAGGAGGTGCTGCAGCACAGCCTTGTCCTCAGCATTGATGGCGTGGACCAGCGCTGAGGCTCCCGAGTGGTCTTCCAGGCTGGGGTCTGCCCCACTCTCCAGCAGCAGGGACACCACATCGCCCCCAGCCCCGCGGATACAGGCATGCATGAGGGCGGTTTTCCCAGACTTGTCCTGGATGTTGGGGTCAGCTCTGTTGTCCAGCAGGTACTTCACCATCTTGGCCTTGTGGATGCTCTGCTGGTCGACGTGCGTGGTGATGCAGGCCACCATCAGGGCAGTCTCCCCCTTCTCATTGCTCTCGTTGATGTAAGCTCCCCCTTCCAGCAGCAGCCGGGTCAACCGGAGCCGGCCGAGCCACACGGCCTTCAGGAGGGAGTTGCCCCCCAGCTCCAGCTCCATCACTTCATCCATGGCACTGGCTGCTGCTCCTGCTGGGTGATGGCAGTGGTGGCTGGCGGCTGTGGGGGGAACCATGGAGAAGAGGTGAGCCCCACTCCTTTGTCCCTGCCTTCCTGGGATGCCGTGCTCTGGGCACTGCCCCACTTCCCACTGTCCCTTTGGCCATGTCCACCCACCTTGTGCAGACAACTGCCTGGATGCCTTGGTTTCCCCAGGAGATCAGAGAGCTTCTGATGGTCTCCACCGGCCTGCTGTGTCTGGGGGGCCACAACACGAAGCCCGCTAGAGACTGTGTGAACTTCCCCACAGCTTCCAGGGCTGGAGCCGGGATCTCTGCTTCTTTACTGCTGGAGGGAAGGAGAAACAGCCATAGTCATGCTGTCTATTGTGTTCCTACTGCCCCCTGCTTCTACCGCCCCACTGATCCCCACTCCCTGCTCCCACTGCCACCCGCTCCAGCTGCCCCCCACTCCCTGTCTCACTCCTCAGAGTGTTCCTGGAGCCCTGAGCAGCCTGTGCCCCCACAAACCTCCCAGCCCCTCCCCACCCCTCCGTGCCCTCCATGGGGATCCTGCGGCCCCTGGACCTGCGGTCAGTGCTCGCATTGCTCCCAGCCCCTCCCAAAGCCGCCGACGGTACCACTAGCTGCCCGTGAGCTCCCCACGGCCCCTTCCCGTGGGGACCCCTCGGACCCGGGGGGAGACCTGAGCGTCGGTCCCCCCCCCCTCACTCCCGCCGGGACTGGTGTCCCCCGTGCCCCTCCAAGCCGCTGCCATCCCGCTTCCGCTCCCGTCGCCGCCCCCGGCTGCGGTGATGATGGTGGGGGGCGGCCGCTGCCCCCGGCCCGCTACCTGCTGTCCGGTGCCCGTGTCGGTGTCCGGTGCTGGTGCCGCTGCCCCTGTGCCGGGGCTGATGCCGGTGCCGGTGTCGGTTCTTGGTGCCGGTGCTTGGTGGCAGTGCCCGGCNTGAGTGTCCCTGCTCTTGGGGCTCTCCAGACCCCAAACTAGTCTGAGCCCACAGCTGTCCCCACTTGGAACAGGGGGAATTACGGCCCCAATAAGCCCCCTTTGATGTCAATGACTCCGTGGTTTGAGCGCACATCTGGGAGAACCTGAGAGCACACCTGGGGCGCAGGAGTGCTCCGTGCCGCGCAGGAGAAGCTGAGGTCCCTGTGTGTGCTCCCCGGGCAGAGCTGTCCTCAGTGCCAGGGCGATGTACCTGGACAAGCGGCAGTGTGCTGCCTCTCTGGCCGTCCTTTGTCCCCAGATCTCGCATTTGGGCAAGAACCTGCTTCCCAGCAGCTTCCTCCACTTTCCTCGGTGTCTCTTTCAGAGCAGTCCCAGCAGAAAGAGGGAATTTGGAGGAAGGGGGAAATGGTCACACATGGCCCTCACCACCACCCTAACCCCCATGGTTCTGTACTTCTGCAGACCATTGCAGATGTGAGGATGTTTGTCATCACACCCTCTGTATCACATTAACATTTGGGGAAATTTCTCTTGTGATCAATAAAATATAATCTAATATTGCAGTGCTCTTCATTCAGAGATGATGATGACAATGAGAATCAGAGCCAGCAGAAAAATTAAGTCAGTCTTATTACATTAGAAAGCATTTGGCAAACCTTATGGCAGGTTCCTCCTGACTTGGTAACACAGACGCTCTGCAGTACCTGCTTAAACTGGCCATAACCCCCCAAAAATGTGTTTATCTGTCCATTTTCTAGTGCATGAGCACACCAGTTTACTTGTCGAAAATAAACAGCTTAACTCCTAAAAGCAAAATAATATAAAAACCTTAACAAAATAAACATCTTAAAAATAAACTCCTGAAATACACACATTTAGAACAGACAAGCTGTGGTGGCAGGAGGGCCCCAGACTGCCCAGCAATGGGGGTGCTGCTCCAGCAGCAGAGGAAGCCACCTCATCCCCCCCAGTTGAGGGGGGTCTGCTCTGCTCCCAGGGCACCCCAAGATGGGCCAGGGGTGGCGACAAGGAGGGAGGAGGTGTTTGTGGGGAAAGAGGGAAGATCCTGGGTCCCTGGTGGTTGCAATTAGGAGAATGTTGGAAGCAATGGTTGGGGAGCCAACACCCCCACCTGCAAGTGCCCCTTCCTCCTCTGCCCACCTTGCTGCTCCTGTGAGTTGTCACCCCTGTGCTGGAGCCCAGGCTGGCTGGTCCTGGCTGGAAAGCAGGAACGACCTGTCCGTGAAGATGTTAAAACCCGAGAGTTCCCTTTCCTGCTCCACCAGGCCAGACTCACCAGCTTCCAGGTGTCCATGGAGTGGGAGATGCCCCAGCTGGGAGGGACGAGCATGGTGACGCCAGCTCAGTTATGCCAGTCCTGGGAGCTGGGACCTCTGTGGAGGGGAGCAGGAATGGCCCCTGCCTGCTGCCAGAAGGCCTCAAATCTGCCCCAGCCGTGCCCTGGTTTTGCAGAGCCAATATGTCCACTTATTTTCATCCTCCTTGTCTTCCTCACCGGTATCTGTGCCATCCCTGAGGATGCCATGGTAACGGGGCCGCAGGGATGGCTGTTGGAGAAGCTGCAGCTCTGTGCAGGGCTCTGAGCCATGGGTTTGATCTCAGCAGTGCCCATGCAGCCTTGGGGGCAGCAGGATGGGTTCCAGACATGATCAGTTTGGGACAAGACCAGGATGAGGTGGCTTTGAAGTGGCTGGGTGCCATCACAGGGTGTTCTGCCCACATGGAACAGCCCTGGCAGGGTGTGGAGGGCTAGGCAGTGGCTGGAAGTGCTGCTGGTGATACCAGCACCCTGTGGCATGGGTCGTGCTGGTACCCAGGATCCTCACCTGGGCAGGGGGCTTCTTTCTCCTGGCAGGACAGAGAGAGGCAGAGGTGACAGAGTCATGTTACTGAAGAAAACATCAGAGATGCTGAATGCTTTGTGGGGCCATCCCAGGACTATCCCTGGATGAGCAGCCAGGGAGCTGTCACCCCTTTATTATAGCCTGCTGAGGTTATGGTTAGAGTCTGGCCCAGCCTGGAGAAGGGGGAGCTGCTTTCTGGGGCTGTAATGGGGCTGTCTGGTCTCTGTGGGGTGCGGCTGTGGTTCCCAGGGCATTCGAGGGGGCTGCAGTGATGCCTTGGGGGGCTGGGATTGTGGGAGCAGGGACAGGATGGTGAGGGGCTGTTGGCTCCATGTTCTCCTCAGTCCTGGAGGAGCTGCAGCCCCTGGCTGAGCAGAGCTGGGTCTGTCTCCTGGGGAAGGGTCTTGTCCCAAAGTATCATGTCCTGGCACCTTTGGACTCCCAGCTCAGGCAGACGTGGGGTGCCAGTGCAGCCTCACCAAGGGCTGAACCAGCCCCGTCTCCCCGGAGGCATCCAGTGCTGGCAGGTTCTATTTCGGGTGCTTTGCCGAGGGCCGTGTGAGTTATTCCTGCCAGCTCATCCCTGCACGGCCGCTGTTTCACCGTTTATAGCCACACTCCTGGGGGCCAAGCGCAGGCATGGGGGAGCTCAGCGTTCTGGGGGGAACCACTGGCTCTGCTGCTGATGCTGCTGCTACCTAGGACACAGCCCAGCTCCCTCGACCTGTGGGACACAGTGGGGCTGCCCTGGGCACAGGAGGTCCCAGCCCACCAGAGTTCAGCCCCAGCCATGCCCCTCCTGGGGTTTCATGGAGAAGAGGGTCCAACCATGCACTCAGCACCTTGTTTTCCCCTCAGATGTGGAGAGCTGGAGCCTAGGTCAGGTTTGTACCTGCTTTAATTAGGACTCTGATTTCTCCTGCTGGAAAAATGGGTGTGCCAGAGATCAGTCAGCTAAAATCCATTATATTAGTGACAGCCCTGCTGCCTCCTGTGGCCGTGCAGTGCTTCATACTGCTGCTCCTTGTCCCCTCTGGCCCCTGGCTTTGGCCAGATGGTTGAGCTGGCCATGGGGAGACATTGCCCGGCACAGTGGCACCTTGGCCAGGCTGGGGAAGCAGCAGCTCACCCCAGCCTGGGGCACCGGGAGTGATGGATGGAGCAGGTGTCTGTGTGACCCCACATCCTGTGGCATTGCCAAGGGCACAGGGAGCTGGCATATATCTCTGGGACCAGAGGGGGTGTCCAAGGGGACCTGAAGTGGGTGATGATGCAGCGGCTGATGCAGCAGGTGATGCAGTGAGTGATGATGCAGCAGGTGATAACAGTGGGTGATACAATGGGTGATGAAGTGTGTGATGCAGTGGATGATACAATGGGTGATGCAGTGCTTCTGGAAGAGACTGCATCACCCAAAAGCAGCTGCATCATCATGGGGAGCGGCTCTGATGTCTCTATGGCAACCGTGGGGTAAAAATAGTGCAGCAGCTTTAGGGAGCTGTCAGGGCCTGGCAGGGATTGCTGCTGGGATGGGTGCGTGGGGAGCACAGGTTCAGCAGGGAGCAGGGGCTCAGCAGGGAGCAGGAGCTCAGCAGGGAGCAGGGCTTGCCATGCTGCCAAGAGCTGCTGCCCTACCAGGGCTGCTTTGGGGCCTTCGACAGCCGAGGGAAGGAGGGAACAGGGTGTGGGGCTTTGGGTGTAGGGCTCAGGACACGGGGCTCAGGAGGTAAGCACAGCAGCACAGAGCCCCTGACTGCTTCTGCACTGACTACCTGCCTGTCCCCTCTCCCTGTCCTGGCTCCTGACTGAGGGGGTGGTGACAGCTCTTTGCACACCAGGGTCTGTAGGTGCACAAGTGCAAAGGATTCCCTGTGTCCCGATCACACCTGCACTCTCACTGCTGTCGTGGTGAACTTGGATCCAAGGCTGGGTCTGTGTTCGATTGGCAGCTCTGCAGCTGCACCGGCCACCATGGACCTCACGGGTGACTGTGCATGCTGTCCCCTCCCTGAGCTGGGGACTTCCATCCCCATCTGAGGCATGAACAAAGTTTCAACCTTTCCTGTAAGTAGGAGGGTTTGGAGATGGGTGGGGTAGGGATCTCTCCAGACTTTGCTCCACTGTGTGGGGAGTTGGTTTGACTCAGACTCTAACAAATTGTTGAAAGATCTGAAAGTAGGACCGTGGTGATCTGTGTCACTGAGCAGCCAAAGCAGCTCCCCTTTGAGTCACTGGTGGCATTTGCTGGGCCTTGGAGAGTGCCAGCTTCTGTCCCTTGGACCCTGAGCACTGGGCTCTGGGGAGCTGGGCTGTGGGAGCGGGCAGGATGCAGGTGACGGGCTCTGGGAATGCTGTGGGGCTCTGAATCATCCTCCCTTACTGGGAGCAGGGCTGGGAACTCTCCTGGTGGGTAGAGGGGCAGGGGGTAGTGCTCCTCTCCCTGTCCTTGCCCTTGGCTTCCTGTGCCCCTGTGGCCATCACTGGAGCCCCGGGTACCCCTGTTCCCCTCTCCTTCCCTCTCCCAGTCCTACAGTTGCTGTTGCCTTGACAACACATCTCTCTCCCTGCACTCCTCCATGCTATTCCCTTTGTAATCTGCAATTCTTGCACCTCCACTGTGGGTTTTTCACCTGGATGTGCTCCAGAGGGGCAGCAGAGAACCCCTTACATTGAAAGGCTGGAAATGCCTTGATACCAGGGTGGCAACCACCAGATCCTGGCAGGAGGGAATGAATATCTGTGGGTGGCAGCAGAAGATGAGGCCAGTTGTGCTGTAATGGGTGAATCACTGAGTCCCAGAATGGTTTGGATTGGAAGGGACCTTAAAGCTCATCTCATTCCAACCCCCTGCCATGGGCAGGGACACCTTCCACTATCCCAGGTTGCTCCAAGCCCTGTCCAGCCTGCCCTTGGACACTTCCAGGGATGGGGCAGCCACAGTTTCCTGGGCAGGCATAGAAGGGATGGAGTGACAATGCATTTTGCGTGATTATTTACCAATTAAGATGAGAGTGTGTAGTGACGTGGCAGGGAGAAAAAATTGCTTGGACTCTCTGGGCACTGTGTTTATTGCTTGTGGCAATGGGCAATAAATTCCTTGTAGTTTTGGGGGTCTTTCCATGGGTTTTTTGGTTTTTGGATAGGTGATTCCCTGCTCTGAGCTCCTGGAATCAATGCTGCAGCTCTGATCCTGGCAGGACACAGGTGCTGAGGTTCAGTGTGTGCCTTGCCATGGGATGGGGATGCAGACCGCAGCTCTCACCCAGCACTCTCCTGTATTTTCTTAATATTATTAAACTAAGTTTTATAAATATTCATGGCAAGAAAATCAATGCAAAATTATTCAATTCTCTCATTTTGCTTTTTTAATTTTAGAAACTCGTTTTCTCTTGAGAAGCAATTACAATGCTCTTTGGGTTGTGTTTAACTCCTAATTCTGATGAATCCCCACAGGGAACAACAACAGGGAAATGTCAGTGCCTGGTCTCTGGGAATGGCAGAGGTGTGGGGCTCCAGACTGAATAGGAGATAAAGCCCAGGGTCTGGGCAGCTGGATCCTGATTCAGCCAAAGCTGAGGGATGAAGTGTCTTCAGCCTGGAGAAGAGAAAGCTCAGGGAAGAACTTAGAGCTCCTTCCCGTGCCTAAAGGGGCTCCAGGAGAGCTGGAGAGGGACTTGGGACAAGAGGCTGGAGTGCCAGAACAAGGCAGAATGGCTTCCCACTGCCAGAGAGCAGGGGTAGATGGGGTATTGGGAAAGGATTTTTCTCAGTGAGGGTGGTGAGGCCCTGTCACAGGTTTCCCAGAGAAGCTGTGGCTGCCCCATCCCTGGCAGTGTTCCAGGCCAGGTTGGACGGGGATTAGAACAATGTGGGATAGCGGAAAGTGTCCCTGTCCATGGCAGAGGGTTGGAATAAGATGAGCTTTAAGGTCCCTCCCAACCCAAACCACACTGCACCCTCTGCCACCACCGTGACACAGTGCGTGCTGCACCCGCTGCTGTGCCATGGCTGCTGGCAGGTGAGGAGAGGCGCTGAGCGGAGGCAGGAGAAGATCCAAGTTTGCACTCCTCGGAGCGTGTGTCGGAAGAGAACTGATCCGTATTTAATGACAGAGCAGTGCAATAACCTGCAATTAGCTGTGCTCAGTGCCTGTGGGGGCGGTGCTCCCCGGCAGCACCGGGGTGAGTGATGCTGCGCTGCGCCCGGGGCCAGCGTCACTCCCCTTCCCTGGGGGTGGCAGACCCCTCACCCCAGTGCAGCCCCCCGTGGGGCCCTGGCCTGCTGTGTGCCCTGATGGGGGCTCGGCTGCTGCCCCCTTTGTGTCTCACATCTGTGGGGTCCCCCCCGAGGGCTTGACTCCTGTGCCCCACCTGCAGCAGCGGCGCCGGTGCCTGTGTAGCCACTGCCTGTCTCCCTCCTTCGAGGGGTGTTCCAAGGGAGGTCGATGGCCTCTTGGTGATCAAAGGCGCATGTTGTGTCCAGTGGGTGGGCAAGGGACCCCACAATGAACCCCTGCGAGGCTCTGCCTCCCCTAGAGCTCCCAGCTGTGTGTGCTCCGTGTGGGATGGAGCATGGAGCATGGAGGAAATGCAGGTAGCCACAGGCACAGGACATGACCCCTCAGCAGTGCCGGGGCAGCTTCACACTTTTCCCAGACGTATCTCCCCCCCTGCTCCCACAACACCTGTAGACGTGCTGCCACTCCGGATAGAGCGGGCAGTTATCCCAATTCCTCATCCTGTCTCCGTCTGGGGAGAAAGCAACTTGTGCTGGTGGGCTTTGCTGGGAAATGATTGTGAGGTGGATGAGGGTATTGATGCTGGCTTGGCTGTGTTGGGAAGAAACTCTTGGGCACTTTGGTGCCTGCCCTTGCAGCCAGTTACCTCTGTTATCAGGGCACAGGCGGGCAGTGAGGATGTAGCACATGCTGCCCACAGCAGGCTCCGTGCAGGCAGGACCCACATTGCGCATGGCAGGCTCGGTGACCTCAGCCTGGCAGCACCAGGGCTGTGGCTGCAAGGGAGGGGGCTTTGCTTTCCCACTGGGAATGCTGTGGGTGGGAGGGGTGGCCTGTGTTAGACCTGGAGTCACCTATTGCGGAGCGAAGGGGGGCTGAGGCCGGGCTGGCAGGGACATGGACACGAGGGACGATGGAATGTGCAGGGGCCGCAGCACACGCGTGTCCCCGCAGCCATCCCTCGCCCCGTACCGGGCTCCGGGTGCTTGGCCCCGGCTGCCCCAAGGGCTGCGTCAACTTTAATATCTCTGCTGAGTGAAATTTCCTGGTGAGGCTTTCATGTCCGCTAGGACACTTATGAAATATCCGGCTTCTGTTTTTTTCTGAAGAAGTGGAATTTCCTATTCATGACTTTAATATCAGGGCTACGTGCTCAGGGCGAGAAGCGGCTGCACGGCAGCAGCACCGGTGCTGGCTCAGCCATCGCCCCCCCCTCTGCCCCGACTCCCCCCGGCCGCGCTGCCCTGGGCCGGCTCCCCGCGGCCAGTGCTGGGCTGGGGCCGGCGCGGGGAATTCGGCTGCCTCAGGAGTTTTCCGGTGGCGCTAAGCCGTCTTTTCATGGCTGATCACCCCACCTGCCACGGGGCAAAGCCAAATATACACTGACAACCCGCCGGCGGCTGTTTGCAGAGGGATCACATGAGGTCCTGGCCCCCCGCTGAACCCCTCATGCAGAAGCGGCTGTCAGAACGCAGGCACTTACATCTGGGGCTCTTGGAGGCTCCAGGAGCTCACCCCGTCTGTTTCAGGGTTCCTGGTAGCTTCAAGCACTCACCCTGGCCAGTTTGGGTCTCCTGGAAGCTCCTGGTGCTCCCCAGAGAAGATCCCCAGTGCCAAGGGATGCCATGACCGTTCCAGTTTTGTCCCTAGACCAGCTCACAGCGGGATGTTGGGAATGACCCTCCTCTTCCCTCACTTCATTTTGTGGGTTCTCCGCCACCTCCACACCTCCCTGGGCAACAGGAGCAGCCGGAGGGGCTGCGTGGGCTGTATGTAGAACAGTGCCCTGCCCCTCCGGCTCCCGGGGGACGGGTGGGCTGGGGGGAAGTCCTGGGACCCCCAAGTGCTCCGAACCCACTGGTGCCAGCCCACTGGGTTGTCTGCCCAGAGCTGTGGTGTGGGGGGTCACATCTTGCTCCCCTTGGCCTGGGTCTGGAGTCACTGTGGGGGAGAAAAAGTCATTGATGAAGGGAGACAGAGCCTGTCCAAAATACTGACATTTCCCTCTCTGCTCCAAGAGGATGCTCAAGGACTGGGGCAGCAGAGCCCTTGATCCCCGGCCATGGCAGAGGCTGCCGTGGGGCCACCTGCGGTCGGGGGGAGCAACGAGGGCACGGTCCAGCTCTCCTCAAAGGGGTGCAGTGGGAGAAAGGAGCCGTGCCTGGTGCGCGGCAGTGTGGCCACCAGACGAGCCCGGGGGGCCAAGACTCCCACATCGGGGCTGCGCCTCCAAGTCAGTGTCTGGGGCCAGACCAGGGGTCAGGATGGGGCCCAAGCTCGGGAGCAGGAGGGTCTGGGTTTAAGGGTGCATCCCCTCCCCAGGCCAGCCTGTGCACGCAGTGCCTGACATGTATCTGCTCCTCCACTTTGATCCCCGCCCTGATGCCTGCGCCTGGAAGTTAAGGGGATTTGGGGCACCCACCCCTGCGAGGCTCTGGGATCCCCCTCCAGCCTTTGTCAAGCAGCAGGGTGTGCAGGGAGCTGCAGGAGAGTTGTGTGGGGGTGGCAATGTTTTTGGGGAGCCCTGTGGGGCTGCACTAGTCGATGGCTGTGGGGGTCATGCGGGGCCAGGGCAGCCCTGGGGTGTGGGCCATGCAGCCGATGGGTTTCGGCCAGGCCAGGCTGTATCCCCTATGGAAAGAAACCTCCTCCCTGTGCTGGTGCTGGCTCCTTCCTCTCCACCCAGCCACACGTCCATGAGCAAGCACCCCAGAATGCCGGCGTGCTGGCACACACTCTGCAAAACGCTTTAGTGGAGGCAGGAAAGATCTGACTGATGGGAATAGCTGGAAAACTGGGAAGAAGAGGATGGATGTGTGAAGGGACTCCTGGGTGCTTTAGAGCATCGGTTTGTCACGCAGGGGCAGCCCCTGTGGGACCGTCGGCGACCCTAGGCTCGGCGGGCCACGGGCTGTACAGCAGCACCCCAAGCTGGATGGGAGCACAGGGTTCTGCCCAACAGACACCCCCTTACCTCATCCTGGGGTCTGCTGCCCTTGTCCCTCTGGGGCGTTCATAATTTCCTTCATCTGCTGTGGCTGGAGATGGCTGGCAGGAACTCACCTAGAAAATCAGGGAAATGTTGGGAATAAATAGCATTTAACAGGAACAATTCCGGGCACAGGAAAGCACAGGAGTTTTACACTCATTTCTTACTTTTATAATTAATCTTTACATTGATCCCAAAGAATTCCAAGCTAGCTTCACTAAAACACAAGCAAACAGTAACGCATTAAAAAGCATTTCAAGACCTTTTCCAAAAAGATGCATTTTCCTGCTGGAGACCTGCTGCAGATGCTGAAAGGGAAAATCCCGGAGTGGCTGGACCTTCCAGATTTTGGTGAAAAAAGATACTTCTGTATCCCCTGCATTTGCTTTGCCGTCGGTTTGTCCTGAGCCAACATCTGGAGCCGCACAGGCACGGATGCCTGCTGCAGCTGGAGCCGCAGCCGGAGCCGGGATAGCCCGGGGGCCACCAGGGGCCAGCGTGTCAGGACGGTCGCTCGTGTCACTCGCATACCCTTATCAGTTCTCCGTCCAACAGTTACAGTGAAGAAGCTGGGCTGGAAAAGTGATAAGGGCACGAGAGTGGCCTCAGGAGACGTTCCCCCCGGAACTGTGGGATACAAACCCCAGGAAGCCAGCCGGTGAGGTAATGAGGGGATAGAGGTTGGGGTATCATCGAGTGCCTCTTCTCCCGGTCGGCGTTGTCTGCGGGGAGCGGGACGGCGGCGGGAGGCGTCGTGGGGACCTCGGGTGCCGCAGCCCAGCCTGCCCGCGCTGCCCGCAGCGAGTGCCCCGCGCCCCTGGGCTGCCTCTGCTCCAGCCCCCCGGACACTCCCCATTCACAACTTTCATAACTCAGTCCCCTCCCTGCGGGGAGGGACCGTCCCCCTGGGCCGCGCGCCCGCGGGGCTGAGCCGGCACCCGGCCGGCGGGGCGCGGGTGGGACCTGCCCGCCGCCGGATTAAGCTGAATAAATCGCGGGGGTGCAGCCGGACGGATTCGTCTGACGCTGCAGAAAGGCACCCACAGCCGCCACGGTCCCCAGCTTGCCACTGCCGCGGTGCCCCGATGCCGAAAGGCAGGAAAACCCCATCCTGGCAGGGAAAGAGTCTGGTACCAGTGTTTCTGCTCCGGCTGCTCAGAGAGGTGTTGGGGCCCCTGTGTCAGTGGTGACACTCCATTCTGTGCCCCAAGGCAGTTCCCCCTGTGTCACCATGTTTCCACGCTGTCCTTCAGATCTCTCCTGAGTGGTTCCTGCCATCTCATGCTCGAGGAGAGCAGCTGAGCCTGGTCTGTCCCGGTCAGTCATGGGCATTCCTTGCCAGTGGATCCAAGGATGTCTGGGGGGCCATGACCAGCCCTGGTCACCAGCACCTTCACTCTGGAGTGCCCCAACCCTCCTGTTTTCAACTCCAGTGCAGCCGAGGCTGGAGCTGAGAAACGCAGATCTCCACTCCCACCTTGGGCATGTGTGAGCTTGCCATGGCATTGGGCCGCTCTGTGCAGGCGTTAGCAAGCGGCGGGAACGGTCCCGCGCCAGGCGCGTGAGGGGACCTGGGCTGGGCCAGAGATTCTCCTGGTGTGAGTCAGCGGCACACGAACCCCCCATCGCTCCGGGGTGGTGCCAGGCAGGTTGTCCTGGCTCAACCGCCCTACGGCCAGGGACCTCCTGTCCTTCAGTCATGGATGTACACGGGGTTTGGCAGCAGCCATGAGAAGGGTGGAGGTGATAAAGCAACCGTCAATACCAGTACCTTGTGTTGATTCAGGTGCCCTACATCCTCCCTGTCCTTCTCCCAGCCTCTCCTTCTTCCTCACTCGCTGCTTCCTGGGGTTTTGCTGCCCTTTCCCAAGCATGGAGTGAGCACAGGATGATATTTCAGGTGGAAATAGTGTATTTTTTTCCAAACTAAAACATCTCTATTGTTCCTGTTGGAGGAGAGTGAGCTGTGGGAGCTCCTGCATGCATGGGACATCAAGGCCTATGTTCCCTGTGGCCTTGGGCTCCGAGTGGCTGTGGCCACAGTTCCTTCTGGTTTTGGTCCAGGTTTTTTGCTGCTCAAAGGACAAAAGATGGTGATGGGGCCAGTACACCTGGCACACAGTGCAGCGAGGCAGCTGGAGCCACTCTCTGTCTCTCAGCACTTTTTGGGGGCCTCATCTGAGGCTGTCATCTTGGGGAGCATCAGTTGTCCTGTGGGAAGGGCGCAGAGGTCTCCAGCTTGGCTCCCTCAGGGATGGAGACTGCCCAAGTGCCCAGGGCCCCGTTAAGCCCTTTTGCATTTACCACGAGCTTCTGGCATCAGGTGTGGGTTTGTGCCGGACCCTGTGCACAGACATCCCACTGACTCAGGAGCTTCCCCGGGCTCCAGCTGCCCTCCCCGTGGAAAGCACTGGCTGGCATGTTTCGCTGACTGGAGTTACCTGTACCCTGCCAGGTTGTGTGCCAAGGAGACCCTTGCTCCCAGCTGGGAGTGCACCAAAAGGCACCATGGCCTCCCCGGCTCTACGTGCGCAGAATTTGGACTGTTGGATGAGGACGCATCCAGCATCTGCCTTGGCTGGAAGGGACAAAGTGCCCCATTGAAAATATCTGTGAGGAGAGGAGGAGGAGAGGAGACACGTTTCCCTGCATGGCCCTGTAGAACCTGGGGATGCCAGGGGTTCTGGGGAGGGGCACCCTGTACCCGCACACCCCAACTGCTCTGCTGGGGAGCACGTTCAGGTGCCAGCTGTGCCAGAGGGTTGCAGCTCAGCTCATCATGGTGGGGACGGTGTTGTGGTGCAGAGCAGGATTGGAAGCCCTGTTAGCCTGGATCAGGTCAAGCTGGATCAATGACACCTTCACAGGGGTCTGTGTGTGGGGTGGAGGTCTGTGCCCATGAGCACAAGTGCCAGGAGTGACATCCTGTCCCTGCAGTGTTTCCGGGGTCTTTCCTGGACAGAGAGGGGGATGTGACACAGGTGCTCCCTGTGTCCCCCAGTGCTGGGACACTGTCCTTTGCCCCTTGACCTGGGATCTGCCCCACCAGAGCCACTTCATAGGGCAGGAGAGATGGGAAGATGATGACAATCATGTCCTCTCTGTTTTGGACGGTGGGAGAGAGGGGAGTACAACAAACCAGGGCTACACCAAAGGGCTGTAAGAGCATCCCACTAGTGCAAGGGGTCCGTGTCCAATGAGCACCTCCTGCCCAAACTTCCCCTCCCCAAGGACCCCGTGCTTAAGCCAGGGCATGGCCAGAGCCCTTCTCCTCCCAGCTCTGATGAGTCTCAGGCAGTTTTGGAAAAATTTTGTGTTCCAGGGAGCAGCCAGCCCCAGTCCTGCAGCATCGCTGGTAGCTCTCAGGGTGTTCCCACCTGCCCCAGCATCACTGAGTCCCTCCCCGGCATGGTGGGAACCACAGCAGCCAGACAGGGCCCGCGGGGCTGGCTGCGGCCAGAGCCAAGGCTTTGATCTCCCTGAGCGGCTACTGGACAAGCACAAAAACACAGCGCAGTCCCGGGTCCCGTGTTGGTTTTGGTGATTATGTAGCTGAGTGGCTCTTGGGATGTGAACATTCAGTCCAGAGTAAACAAGGCTTGCTCCCAAAATGGGCTGCTTGGCACAGGCTGCTCGTTCCTGTGATGGCAGAGGGGCTGCTGTCCCCAAAGCAGGGCAGCAATGGGGCTGGGGGAGGAGCAGGTGGGGCTGTGATATCCCGTCAGGTCCTAGATCTGCATGAGTATCCCATCATGTCCTGGCTCTGTGGGAGTCATGAGGGGCCGGTGGCTTGGGTGCCGAGCAAACGTCTGCCACTGCTGCTCCCATCAGCAGGTTTATTTGTGCTGCCTGCCCCCCCCCACATACCTCTGTTATTAAAGCGTGAGAGTTCTCCTGCTGCTCCTGGAGAGCGGGGCGAGGCTGGCGGGGGGGCGGGGAAATCCCCCTGAGGTGGGAGGAAATTGGAAATACCTCCGAACACATCCCTCTCCCGGCACTCCCTGCTCGGAGCAGCCGGATGGTGCCCCTGAGGGTATGGAGGGCCCTGGCACGTCCCACCAGCTCCACCGACTGCAGCGGCCTCGCGTCCTGTGGGCACCTCGGGGTGATGAGCCAGGACTGGCAGCAGACTGAGCTTCCCGAAACTCCAGCTGAGGTCTGTGCTCGAGTGCTTGTAAGGGACCTCACAGACCATGGCGTTCCAGCCCCCTCACAAGGGCAGGATCTGACCCAAACCTTCCACTAGACCAGGTTGCTCCGAGCCCCGTCCAACCTGGCCTTACACACTCCCAGGGAAGGGGCAGCCACAGCTTCTCCCCTGGCTGGGGCTCGGTGGCTGCGTGCCGGGTGCGATGCCGGGTGCGGTGCCCGTGATGGCAGTGGGGCTGCACTGCTTCCCGCAGCCACTGGATGTCACTTGCAATATGGGCTGTGCGCAGCACGGCTCTGGCACCGCACGGCGCTGATCCCACGCGGCTCTGACCCCACACAGCTCTGACAGCGCACATCCCAGCGCTCCTCCCGCTGCTCTTGACACCACACTCACTTCCTGAGGCTCGGCTCCTGCTCGACCGGTCCTGGCTCGGAGTTGTCTCTGTTCCCACTGACACGTTTCCCATTTGATTTCCCATTTGGGATTTCCCATGTGGCATTCCCACAATCTCCACCAGCCCTGGGGCAGGCGGTCGCGGTCCCCAGGGCTCTGCCCAGGTGACTCAGGGGCTGTTTGCACGTGGGGTGAGTGGGAACTGCAACATCACTGACTCTGCAACGGCACAGGCTGGGAATACAACATGCTTCCATTTGGCATTTTTTTCTCCTAGAGGGCAAATTATTCCTTATTAAGGTTCATTTTGCCATCCACATCGTTCTGCTGTGGTGAGATGCTGCCTTTTAATAGTCAGGTTTAGGAATTGCAAGAGAATCACAGAATCCTGGAATGGTTTGGGTTGGAAAGGACTGCACAGACCATCTCCTTCCACCCCTGCCATGGGCAGGGACACCTTCCACTCGAGCAGGTTGCTCCCTGTCTAGCCTGGCCTTGGACACTTCCAGGGGTTCAGGGACAGCCACAGCTTCTCTGGGCAACCTGTGCTAGGGCCTCCCCACCTTCACAGGGAAGGATTTCTTCCCAAGATCTGACCCAAACCTGTCCATACCCAGCTGGTTACCAGCCTGGTGTCATCCCAACCAGGTACCCACCGGCCTGAGGGGGCAGAGCTGATGCACCCCCCAACGCCAAACTATCACTGCTCCTTGCTTTTTCCAAGCTCAACCGAAGTAAGCGAAACCCTGCTCCTGACGGGTTTCCAGCATGACCAAGGAAAAGGCTGGTTCAGCACAGCCGGGGATCCCCTGCAGCCACCCTGAGACTGCTGGTTGGGATGCTAGGTGCTGGCAGTGCGCAGGGGGCAGCAGCGGCACCAGGAACCTGCTCTGGGGGCAGGGGGAGTCCTCCCCAGGCGCTTGCAGCAGATGCTGTGTGAGGGAAGGGAGTGAAACTTGTACCACGATCCTTGGGAGAGAGAGGAGCAGTGCCGGGCCGTCGCTGAGCTGTGTGGTGAGATGCAGGTGGAGCCAGAGCCAAGTGCTGCAGCGGAAAGTGCTGGGATTTGGGAAAACATGTTTTTCCCATAACCTCCTACTCAGCTGTTGCAGGAGGAGGGTGAGGAGCTGCAGCGTGCCCAGCACTCTGACTGCCCCTCTCCCCAGTCAGCCTGAGCATCGTGACTGCTGAGGGGTCGGCTCCGGAAACATCCAGGGAAAAAGGAATGAGAGGCCCTGTGTTCAGAGCCCTGTCCCTGCACTCAGAGCCCCCTGCCCCGTGCTTGGAGCCCCCTCCCAGCACAGCCCTGTGGTGTTTGCCACAGGCAGGAGGCACTGGCACGGTCCCAGCCTCCTCCCTGATGTGAGTGTCAGGGCATCCTCTGCATTTCTGGGCTTTCCAGAAGAATGAAAATTGAATAAAGGATCAAAGGTCAGTGAGCAGGAGAGCAGAGTATTTCTGGAAAGCCCGGGAGCAGCGATTGCTCACAGCCCGGCGCACATGGCCGGCGCTGGCTGGGCACGGCTGGACTGGCAGTGGGGAGGGTGACGGCCGAGGGGCTGCCCCACACCAGGGATGGACACCAGACCTGAGTGGACAGTGCTTGTGGGGGCAACCCCCGGTCACATGGGGGTCATCCCTAGCCTCGGGTGGGCATTCAGAAAGCGACGTTCAACCTGATGGAGCAAGACCAGACGAGGCCATGGAGATGCTTCGAGGGCTGGAGCTCCTCTGCTCTGGAGCCAGGCTGGGAGGTGCATTCACCTGGAGAAGAGAAGGCTCCAGGGAGACCTTAGAGCCCCTTCCAGGGCCTAAATGGTCTCCAGGAGACCTGGAGAGGGACTTGGGACAAGGGCCTGGAGGGACAGGACAAGGGGGAATGGCTTCCCACTGCCAGAGAGCAGGGTGAGATGGATATTGGGAAGGAATTCTTCCCTGTGAGGGTGGGGAGGCCCTGGCACAGGGTGCCCAGAGAAGCTGTGGCTGCTCCTGGATCCCTGGCAGTGTTCCAGGCCAGGTTGGACAGGGCTTGGAGCAGCCTGGGATAGTGGAGGCGGTCTGTGAGATCTCTTCCAACCCAACCCATTCTGGAATTCTGTGATATAGCGACTGCTTTCCCCTCTCTCGAGAGCTCAGTGTGTCTCTAACAGGCAGAGCCAGTGCACGGTTGTGCTGCAGGTGTCTCTGGAGCAGAGCTGAGTGAGCACTCCCTGCACTTTTCTAATTACAAGCTGGATTAAAGTAGGGTCTAATATTCCATAGGATAAAAGAATATTTTGACAAAGGACCCACATCATGAGAAGCTGGTGCAGTCAGACGGTCCCTCTGCAACTGCTCATTTCAGAGACACTCCTTGGCTCATGAGTCAGACTCCATTTCCCAGTCAAAGCCCTCTTGTGCCTCTGCCCCACAGGACAAACACTCCCAGTCCCTCCAGCTGGGCACAGGGCTTGGCCAGTGACCCTATCCAGGGTGGGGTGACCGTAAGACCAGCCCTCTCCCCCAACCCACTTCCACCCCATGTCCCCTGAGGCTCCAGGGACTCTGGCTGCGCGTGGGCTCAGCCCACGGGCACTTCTCCTCCGTAGCTTCGGCGGGGGACGGGCTCCTCCTCTTTCCTCATTCCCATTTATTTCTGGCTCCCAAGTTGTCATAAATGATTTGAGCTCAACAGTTTTTAAAATTTGAACTCCAAACAGCTATTTAAAGCCTTGACAGGATGCAAGAGTATATTAAGAGCTTATTTTTAGAGCCTTTCTTAGGGTGAGAGGCTCACTCAGCATCACTTGCTCCCCAGTGACGGACTGAGACCAGCACGGGAACCCCACTGAGCACCGTGGGGCTGTGAGGGGGTGATGTCCTGGGTGGGGGGGCCATGGCAGGACCCCGGTTCCTTGGTGCCGAGAGCAGCCAAGCAGGCACAGAGTGCCCAGTTACCAGCTTCTTGGGATCAAGCATTGCAAAGCAAAATGGATTTGATTGGAAAGGGCTTTGAATGTGCCAGTGCTCAAAGTTCTTGTGATTAATATAACAATTAATTAGCATGTTGAAGATCTTAAAACTTCTGTTAATTAGAGGTTGATGTTACTCTGTATGCCAGTGCTTCAGGATGGAGGAATCTTCCTGAGCAACACACTGTCTCCGTGCACTGTTCCATTCTGACCTTGTGCACGTGAATTCTCCTCCCAGTGTGCACCACTTCTGGTGGCCTCACACATTTTATTATTTTATTTTATTTTATTTTATTTTATTTTATTTTATTTTATTTTATTTTATTTTATATTTTATTTTATTTTATTTTATTTTATTTTATTTTATTTTATTTTTTAATTTTATTTTTATCCTGACTATTGTTCTGATCTGGGATATTTTTTTGGCCTGCACTTAATTAGTCATAATTCAGAGGTTTTCATAAGTCACACACTGCACATGCTGAAGTGCTAATGAGGCATTTCCATGCTGAATCACCAACTAATCATTTACCACAATGATTTTGTTATTAAATCCGCAACCCCTGGCTCTGGCGAGCAGCGCTGGGAGACGCCTGTTTGCTAATACATGGAGACAGTGGAATGCAAGCAGAAAATATTATGAACTCGTCATCAGAGCACTGACATATTGATGTGGCACCTGCACCTGCCTGCAGGGTTTTCCAAAAAACGCTGGTGAAGAAGCCTGACAGATTGGTTATCCGCAGATCCAGGCTCCCTGTTTAAAGCACTGCAGCCAAGCTCCCGCACACCCGGGGACGCGGGAGCGTGTGGGAAACATGCAGGCTGTGGGAGCGGGGAGGGAACCGTGGGCACTCACCCCATTCCCCATGGACCCCGAATCCCAGCCTGAGCCACGGGGAAAGGGGGCTCCCAGGGGCTGGGGTCTGCACCACCCTCCCTCACCAGGGTGCAATTTCCAAGCATGAGGGTAACTGAGCCCATCGTGGTACCCAAGGACATCCCAGTACCTGGGCACTTCCTGGGACCTGAGGGCATCCCAGTACCTGGGCACTTCCTGGGACCTGAGGGTGTCCTGGTACCCAGGCGCATTCCACCTGACTGAGGGGATGGCACTGAAATACTCCCACTGGGTTTTGGCCTGCACCAGGCTACCCAGTGCATCACATTGGTGATGGGGCAAGGGCTGGGCGCTCAGCCAGGCTGGTGGAGTGGGAAGAGGGCTCCTGCTGCCCCAGAGGTGCTGCCCAGACTGTGGGCTGGGCAGGTGAACCATATTTCCCAGTGCCTTCCTGATGCCGCCGTGCAGGAGCAGCATCTCAGATGCCAGTGCTGTTTCCCACCGGCAGCAGCACAGAGATGATGCCACTTGTCTCTTTATCTTTTCCCTGTTGCTGCTGCTCCTTTGACAGGCTGAGGCTGAGCGCTGCTCCCAGGACGGACGCCGGGAGTCAGAGCCATTTTGCAGGCTGCAGCACAGCTGGTGCCCGGCGCCGAGCTCCCGCTGCCGCACGCCGTGGGAAGGTGAGCGAGATGGAATTTTTAACCAATTCACTTAGTGACATTCACATGCCACAGCCCAGCAGTTTCTGCTTGTGGAAACATCTCCACGGGGGATCAGGGAAGTGATGCATTTAGAGGGATTCTAGCAAGAAATTGCAAAAATGCCTCCCTGGGGCCGAGGTAAAGGGTTGTTAGTGGTGGTGTTTATTCATGAGCAGAGCCAGCCAGGGAAGGATGAATCTTGGAATTGCTCTGGGAACAGAGTGGGGAGGTGCATCCATTTGTCTCCCTGCTCCACCTGCACTGACAGTTCCATGTCCAGAGGGAGAGCAGGTCCCATCCCAGGGGGCTGAGGAGGGTGGAGAAATTTCCTTAGAGCAACATGAGGGCTGGGACCTGCCAGATATTTTGGTTGCTGCAAGAATCCCTGGGTGCCAGGGAAGTTTGTAAATGGATGGGCAGGGAAGATTCTGATTAAAGACCCATTTCAGAGTCAGCTGCTCTAGGTGGTGAGAGAGAGTATTTTGTGGATCAGCAGTGCCCTGTTTTGGGCAAAAGGGCAAAGAAGTGGCAGAGCCCTGTCATTGTCCCTGGATTGTGTACAAAGTGGCTCTGCTGGTGAATAAATCTCTGCATCCCAGAATAGTTTGGGCTGGAAAGGACCTTAAAGCTCATCTCATCCCACCCCCTGCCATGGGCAGGGACACATTCCACTAGACCAGGTTGCTCCAGGTGCTGTCCAGCCTGCCCTTGGACACTTCTAGGGATGCAGGGGCAGCCACAGGTTCTCTGGGCACCCTGTGCCAGGGCCTCCCCACCCTCACAGGTGTTGGGGTGCACTATGTGCTGGAAGAGAGATAGGCCCTGAGGGCCGGAGAGAGAGTCTCTTTCTCAGACCCAGAGGTGACCCTGGGAGTGCATCCAGGTCACCAGGGATGGGCTGAGAGAGGATTGTGGGTTTCTGGGCAGTGTGGGACCTATGAGACGTGATAATTGCATGTAGTGACCTTCTAGGGTATTGTTTACTTATCACCATAATAGGCAATGTCTGTGCACTACCCCAGGTGATTGGGGGACACTGAGGTGAACATCTCTCCTGTTTATGTGATGTGATATCCTGTTCGGTACTGGTATTTAGGGGAATTTCTGATGCGCAATAAAGGCTTTGCACCTTTCCCACCGTGTGTGCGAAGTCCTTGCCCTTGTGTGATTACTGCACACAGGGAACAATTTCTTCCCAATATTCCATCTAACACTGCCCTCTGGGAACAGGAAGCCATTTCCCCTTGTCCTGGTACCCCAGGCCCTTGTAAATAGTCTCTCTCCAGCTCTCTTGTACTTTCCCAGTCCATGGATGTTCGGAGAGCAGTGGCTGTGCATGGCGTGCCTGTGCCCTGAACTGCTCTTCTCCTGCCCTGGCACCTCCAGCTACATATTCACCTTCTGTTTTGGGAGAACTTTGTCCCTGTTTTTGCTGTTGCTGTGGTCCTGAGGCAGCTCCCAGACCTGTGTCTGCCTGCCAAACCTGGGTGCTGGCACCATAGGTGCTGCAGTGCCTTTGGTGGGACCCTGAGCCTCACAGTGACTTTGGTGGGACCATGGGCACGGCAGCGGCTTTGGGGTGCCCCCCATGGTGCACTGAGTGCGGGGTCCATTAACCCTTTCCCACAGCCCGTGCAGCCGGGCAGTGCTGGCACCCCACGTGCTGCCATGGCAGGGCAGGGTGTGGGGAGAGCACAGCAGGAATGCAGAACGAGATGAGATGTGACAGCCCATCTTCCTGGGAACATCGATGTAATCTGCACCAGAATGTGCTCAGCCAGCTGGAATCGCCGTCAGCCAGAGCTCAGCCAGAGCTCAGCGCCCGGGCGGGACCAGCCCCCCGGGGCACCCCAAAGGTGGCGGGGCGCGGGTGAGGCCCCGTGCTCGGTGCCTGGCCGCCCTCCTGTGTCCGGGGCAAGGGCCAGCAATGCTCCCTGCTCCGAGCTCCTGGGGCAGGGCTCCAGGCGGGCCCCATCCCGGCTCCTTTCACCCCCAAAAGCAGGTGGGGCACTGCCAGGGCTGAACCCAGAGCACACAAACACGGGGCTCTCTGACCACTGGGGCTGTCGCTGCCCCAACTACTCCGCAGAGACCGAAGGGTCCCAGGCGAGCCTTGCCCTGCACTGCAGGGTGGGGTGGGTGCTGATGGATGGACCCACTGGGCTTATCTGGGTCATGGCTTCCCATCTCCAGAGGATGCTGGGGGGAGTGGGCTGGCAGGGGGCTGGCAGTGAGACAGGCAGTGAGATAAGCAGTGGGCAAGCAGCTCTGCCTGCAGGGCTGGGTTGCCAGGGACTGCTCCAAAGTGTCACTGGACTCCTCGGCGAGTGATTCTGTCAGATCAGGGACAATCCTGGCCTGGGAGCCTGGGCACTGTCCCAGCAGAATTGCTCAGGATTTGGCTGCAGTCCTTGTTCAGACACATGGTGTGAGTTTTCATCCCCAACAGAGAAGCCATGGCTGCCCCTGGATCCCTGGAAGTGTCCAAGGCCAGGTTGGACGTGGCTTAGAGCATCCTGGGACAGTGGAAGGTGTCCCTGCCCATGGCAGGGGTGGCACCGGATGGGCTTTAAGGTCCCTTCCCACCCAAACCAATCTGGGATTCAATGAAACTTCCCAAGCATTAGTGCTGGAACCTGGGGGTGGAAAGGCTGGGGCAGCTGAAGGAGAAAAGCCATTCCTGGCCCCACCAGGCTGCTGGGGAAGGCTGCTGGGAACACAGTGGGGCTTTTGTGTCTCCTGTGCCAGCACTTGGGAGAGAAGGATGTACAGAGCAGTGGGGAAGTGGACGCGAGTCACCATGGCAACCGGGATGGAAACATCATCAAAATGTGTCAAACGAGGGGAATTACAAAAAATAGAAACCCAGCATGGTGTGGGCAAACATTGCAGCTTCATGGGGCTGCTCCTGACAGCATGTCGGCAGCCTCCCCGTGCTGTGGTAGTGGTGGCACCACAGGCTCCAAGTCATGCTGTCACTGGGGGCATCTCGTGGCCAGAGCATCCATGAGTAGATTCCAGTCCCTCCGGATCAGATGGGCAGCCACCAGCTCCTCACCAGCACATGGACACGAGCCCTACATTTTCAGCTCTAGTGAGGGCACAGCCGTGCACAGGCACGTCCGGCACCTCAGCTGGCACCGTGTCACCTCTGCATGAACCCCTCTTCACAACTAATTAATCTGTAATAATAAGCCATGTGCTTGTTTCCAGCTGTTTGTTTGTTTGGGTTTTTTTAAGTAAATGAAATTGTAAACAATTTGTGCTATTTTATCTGTCACTTATACTCCCAGGATTTGTAATTTTAACGCATGACATCAGTTAATCACAATTCTCTTCCAGCACTAGTTTTAATTAAAACCACTTCCCCTTTTTTCGGCTAATTCAGTGCTGTCACTGAGGGCTGCAAATGAGATCACAGGCTGGTGGTTGTTGTTGCTGCTGTTTTATATTCACCACTGACGTTAGGAAGTGGGGAGGAGCAGGGATGGAGTAGGGATGGAGCAGGAGCCCACTGGGGCTGCCCATCCAGTACTGCGGGACCCAGTGATGGCAGCGGGGCTGGAACGTCCCTATGAGGAGTCTGAGCATTCCAGCACTGCCATCCACAGCCGGTGGGAAGAGCCTTTACCCGCAGTTCAGCTTTCCAGTTGTTTCCTAACTGAGCCAGGAGCGATCCGCTGCTCCGCAGTGACCCTGCCCTGGCTGAAGGAATCCAATGCAAGGGCTGGAGCAGGAGCAGCTTTGTCAAATCATGAGCTGTAATTGCCTGAACTTCACGGCCGACATCACACGCTGCTCATTACAGACACGGCTCCTGATTCCCAAATCCATCCCCAAAACAAACAGCTCCGACACCTGATCTGGTATTCAGATTCACCAGTGCTCCCTGCTCTGACAACTTGCTAACGAGCTTCCCCCAGCAGCCAAGAGCCGGGATGAACGCTGACAGCCGCTGCTGAATCCGCAGTGGTGCCGGGATCGACACACGGATCCAAACCCAGATCCAAATCTGGATCCATGGCAGCCTTGTGGTGACGGGGACAAGCTATATATGGTCGCCTCAGCGAGCGGCCGGGGGCGTGCATCGGCTTTGGTGTTCTCCAGCCCACCATGGACCGAATCCCACCGATGCCGTGTCCTGGCACGTTCCCGCTGCTCCTTCCCGGGGCAGCTGTGGCACGGCCGGGGGTCCCAGACTGCCGGTCCCACTGGCTGGGGAGGCATCACTCAGCTCCCCAGATCCCTGCTCCTGGATGGGCTGAACCTGGACCAGATGTGCCAGCAGATCTGCCTGTGTTTACCCGTGGCGTGGTGAGCTGCCCCCTTCTCCGGGCATCGACAGGGGTCTCACCCTCCGAGCAGCACATCCTGCCCCGGCTGCCCTCCCTCCCGCGCAGCTGCTGGGAGCGGGTGGGATTTGGCTCCCCATGGGGGCGGCACCCGTCCTCCGGCAGCTCCTCTGAGCCCCTCACAGAGCTCAGGATCCCTCCCTGTGTGTTTGGGACCGCAGAGGAAGTCGGTGCCCTGTGGTGCCAGGGATGCCAGGCAGCCCCTGTGTCTGTGTCCCCAGCGCATCCCGGGAAGAGCAGTGACCAGGGGAGACAGACACTCCTGGAAGCATCCTCCTCCCACAGGAGCTGGAGTTGGCTCCATCCATCATAGGCACGTGCAGGATTTTGTAGGATCCTGTCACCTCGTGCTGCTAACGGTGTGACCAGCCGTCCAGCTGCCCTTGTCCCAGACTGACTTTTCCAGTGGATATTTAATTTGCTTCACTCTTGGGCAAATTAATTTGTTGGGGCTTTTAAAAATCTCCCTTTTTCTAAACTGCATTTTACTTAGCCAAGGTGCAGTGATGCTGAGGTCAGATTTATACCTCCCCCAGTACTGTTCCCGGCCTCGTGTTCCTGCTAATTGTGTGCACACCCAGGGATGGGTCCAACGGGTGGCATTTGGCATCCAGAACATTTTTAACTTGGAAAATGGGAAAAAAATCAAGCGATGACAAGAGTATTTATTTGTGCAGCCGATGCTGCCAACGGCTGGGGTTTAAAGGCGTATTTTTGCCATTTGCTGAAGTCAGTTGGAACAGAGAGACCAAATCCAACGCGGTGACACCTCCGATGGCTTGGACGGGCTCCTTCAGCTGCAGCAAAGCTCAGCAGGTTTGACATTTGAAACTCCCTCATTCCACTACCAGGCAAAACCTAGGGCCTTTGCACTGTATTTTTCCTGCTGTTCCTCAGTGCAAGAATTCCTGCTTTTTCTGGTTTCACACCATTATGAACACACCAGCCCAGGAAAAAAAAAAATTCTGCTGTGATGATAAAATTGGCTTTGGAATAGCAGAAATCTGGCTTGTCCATGTGGTGCCAGGCTCTGGGGAGCTCTTGGATACCAGGGCTGCAGTCATTGTGTCACTGTTCTGAACACAAAAACACCGGGTAAGTGAGACTTTAAAGGATTGTTTGATGTTCGGCTTTTCAGGATTAATTCCTAAAGTAAACAACAATCCCTGAGGTGCTGCCACAGGCGGGAAGAAACTCTCCCCTGTACATGCTCCCACCCTTCTGTGCTGCTTCTGCTCCCCAGAACCTGCTGCTGGAGGGGATGGAGATTTGCCTCCCCCCCCCTTTCAAACCCAGCCGCCAGGGACACTCGATCCCTGGCTGGCACAGAAGTTGCCTCCGTGGGTTCAGCCTGGGACAGTGGGAGTGAGGCAGGAAGGATGTGGTGGGGGAGGAATGCAGTGGAAGAGATGTAGGAGGGATGCAGCAGGAGGGAGAGATGCAGAAGGGATGTAGGAGGGATGCAGCAGGAGGGATGCAGTGTGCACCCTGAAACACTTTCCAGCATCCCGCCCTGCTGCTGGCTCCACTCTCCAGCTACTTTGCCTGGGTTTCTCCTCCAGGGACTGAGACAGGTCCTGCCAGGTTTGCATGAGGCTGATGGTACCAGTGGGAAACCCTGGGACGGGGGATCAGTGGGTAGAACAGCTCCAAGCTGGGAAGCCACAGGGTGAGAGCTGAAGGCTCATTAGCTCTCATTAGCCCTCATTAGCAATGGACTCCCAGGTGCATGAGGGGCAATACACCAGGCACAGGCAGAATTGCTGTGGGTGTTTCTGGGTCATTTTCAGGTATAAAAGGGGCAAACGCTGCCCAGTGTGTGCAGTGGGGTCTGTGGGTCCTGGGACAGGCTTGGGGGCAGGTGGTGCTGCTGCACAGGCACCACCTGGGCCAAGAGCAGGGAATTCCCAGGGGAATCTCTCTCTGCAGCTCTAGTTGTGCATGGAAGATGATGAGGAACACCAGTGGATTCCTCTTGGAGGTGATCTCCACTGCAGGCTGTCCAGGGCCAGGTGAGCTCTGCGCTGCGTGTACTGCAGAGGATGCTTGCGCTGGGCATGGCCGGTGTGCTGGGGCAGCTGAAATGTGCTCCCAGGTGATGGCAGCAGGTGCCCTGAGCCGATATCCCAGTGGCACCTGCTGCTGTCCTGTTTCGGTTTTTTTTGATAAGCTGGTTGAAGGGAAACAGGTCACTGCTGCTGAGGCTCCTGGGTTACATAAACACTGGTGGAGTGACCCCGGTTGTGCAAGAGCCTGGCTTGTCTGAACGTGTGTTGTGGTTTGGAGAAGTATGAAGGCAGGGACCTGGAAACAGGTCAGTTGAGGTGAGATATGAGGAAGAAATTCTTCCCTGTGAGGTTGGTGAGACACTAGCACAGGGTGCCCAGAGAAGCTGTGGCTGCCCCATCCCAGAACTGTTCAAGCCCAAGCTGGATGGAGCTTTGGAACAATCTGGGATAGCGGAAGGTGTCCGTGCCCGTAGCAGGGGGTGGAATGAGATGGGCTTCAAGGTCTCTTCTCACACGAACCATTCTGTGATTCTATGAAACAAAGCTGTCTGGTAGCAGGAGGCACTGGAAAGCGTCCCTTAGCAGGGAATGGCAAACCTGGAATCACTCTGGATGCTGCGGCTGATAAGAGCTAGCGCAGCTCTGTGTGTGTGAGAAGTGTGGCCAAGCTGGGGGAGAATCTGGCCTGCTGATGGAAAGCAGGTCTGGCTTTGTGTGCCCCTGCCTCGGGAAGGATGCCTGAGAGCAGGAAGGGTCTCAGGACAGACCCATGGAACCCTCCAGCCCCATCCCCGTGGCACAGTGGGAGATGAAATGGGACTCCTGCAGGGGCTGCCTGGGGGAGAGAAGCAGGGAGGGAGGAATGCTGCCGGTTCTGTTGGATTTGAGCAGGCTCTGCGCTCCCAGAGCCGCATTTTGCTGCCGTGAGTGCTAACTAGGTCAGGCAGGACGAGCGGTACCTGTCCCTGCGGCAGCTCTCGGCACGGCACCGGCACACGGCTGCCCCCGGCACAGCGCTGCCACCGGGACACCGCCAAGGGAAGGGCCCTGGTGACCCCTGTGAGCTGCAGCAGCCGTGAGGCAGCACCAGAGCGGGGCCGGAGGTGGGGGGCAGCTGCCTGCGCTCTGCGTGAGCCGTGCGGCAAAGCCCTCGGGGACCCTTTGGTAAAACCTTTGGTGCCTCCATGGTGCCCGGCCGTGCACAGGGAGGCAGCGAGCAGATCCCCTACAGCCTCTTCCTCCTCTTAGGGCTGAGCAATACTCTTGCTAAAAACAGGAGTTCTGCTATTTTAAATACCAGCTTGCGGGATGATTCAGTGTCTGCTCAGGCAGACACGAGGCAATGAGGATGTTGGTCTTCAAGCTTTATTTTAGGGGGAGCCTCTTCCTTCTGTGCCGGGTGTCCCCAGCGATGCGGTGAGATGGAAAACCCCAGGACGCGGTACAGGGTCCAGTGGCTCCCCTGAGCTGGGACCGCGAGGTGCAGCTTTCCAGGAAGGGGAGAACACGCTGACCCCTGCGGCAGGATCAGCTCTCCAAACCTTCTTGGTCAATGCTCTGGAAGGCCTCCTGCAGCTCCGACAGCTTCCTGCACCTTTGGAGCTGGATCTTCCCTGCCAAATTTTCATTGTCCTGCTGCTTTTCCTTGCCCTATGTCTTCAGCACATCCTCCCTCCTCCAGATGGGGAGGTGAATGTTCTGGGGTGCCCCAGCCCTGGTCCCTGACCCCCTGCTTTCTGTCCTGGGGTAAAACCCTCCCTCCAGCTGCTGCCAGAGCTCTTACATCGATAATGTCACTGGGAGCAGTAGGCTTTAGTAGAAAATTCCGTCTTTCAGACGTGATTGATTTGGATTCCCCCCAGTCCTGGTTTCCAGGCATCAACGGCTGCTGGAAACGCTCTCCTGGCGACAGAAAATCCATGGGAAAGCAGGCAGCCTGATGAAGTATTCATGGGGATTTTTATCACTGGTTTTTACCCGCTGCAGGAAAGTCAGCTTTATTTTTAGTGAATGATGAATCCAGCAGTAACACAGGAAAAATACTCCATCTCCCTTCGAGCTGCATGGGAGGCATTGGAGAGGGCCCGTGCCTGGAAACGGGAACTAAACAAACCATCTCCTTAGTGTTTCCTGGCTAATTCTGGGATCATTAGAACACTTGAAGGAGGCTGTGACCAATCCTCTGCTGCCCCAAGTGCTGCAGCCCGTGGGTCTTGGCAGACCCAGGTGGCTGAGCCTTCTGCAGTGCCCATTCCCATGGCCACAGTGCTCCCATTGGTTCCCTAATCCCCAACCTGCCTCTGTCCCAGAGAGAGCAGGAGAATGAATCACAGCTGATTAATTTGCCTTATCCAGAAGAATCTCCCTGAATTAGCAAATGTTTTGTTTTGTTTGTTTCTACAATGGACAGGAAAACATCCCTCAGTGCCCGGCAGCTGCACCCATGGCTGTGCCAGCCCTGCCAGTACGACCCCTGGGAGCCCCGGTGTCACTGAGGCCAGACAAGACACTCACATCAGGCTTCAAATGATCTTAAAACACATTTCTGAGCCAGCCAAGCTTGGCCACTGCCTTCCCGGGGTTTTCCCACTGCCTTTTCCCCACGGGCACTGCCTGCTGCCCGGCCGGTGCTGAGATGTGCTCTGTCAGCAGCAGATGCTTAATCTGTTTAAAAATAAATCCATCACTCTCCTGTGACTGATGGGAATCTGTTACAGCAAATCCCACTGTAATGTGGAACCCAGCCATGGCTGCCAAACTTCAGCACTTTCTTCCCTCTGGGCCCCCGAGAAGGTCTTGGGTCCCTCTGCTGTGGGTCTGGGGCAGCTCTGGAACTCTCCATTCCCTGCCCGTGTTTGAGCCCATTTACTGACCCAGCCACAGGTAACACCCAGCAGGGACAAAGACACCTGGGGCCTCTCCTTGCTCTGACAGGGATGAGCTGTGTGACCTCGGGCAAATCCCCGCTGTCTGTGCACTGTCACTGCGAGGGTGAGGAGCTGTGTCACCTAAAGCTCTCCATGGAAAACAAATGAGAAGGGTCTCCCACATCCATGAGTGACCAACTCTGTCCAGCAACCAAAAACACCCCCCAAAAAATCTCTGAGGGACCATAACAATGTGTAGAAATTCCTCCAGGGAAAGAAGGGGCAGTAACAAGGGGTGAAGTGGAAATGGGGCCGTGGGGACAGCATTGTTTTCCTGGGAAGATAGACTGGGAAATAGGATGGGGTCTTTGGCCCGCCTCTAATTAAACAAGTTAATGAGTGATGGAGAGACTTTAGGGGTTGTCTCCATTCCGGGAAATAGGAGCAATGAAAGGTCTTGGTTCAGGGGGGCACCTCCACTCCTGCTGCAACCCCTTGGGAGGTGCTACTTTGGGGGTCTGACCCATGAGAGCTGGGGTGCCCTCCCTGCCTCTGAGGGCTGAGGTGGGTTAGGCTGCATTGGGGATCTGGTGAGTTCCCAAAAAAGGCTCAAATTCCTCTTCCCAGCACGGCGGTGAGCCCTTGCACCGCTGCAAGTACTTTTCCCCTTGCAGTGCCAGGGGTGCCAGGGCTGGCAGCTACGGTGGCACCGAGCCCACCCCACGTGGATCCCAGGAGCGGAGCAGCGTGTCGCTGGTGCGTTGCACAGGCGGGTATGGCAGCAGCCACGTGTGTCTGGGGCCAGGGCCAGCGTGGGCCAGCAGGGTCATCATTCCCCATGGGCTGAGGGTGCTGGGGGATGTGGGCACTGTCACTGCCCTGTCTGCAGCCACGGAACCGTGTGCTGTGGGCAGGAGAGCTGCCTGGGGTCTGATCCTGATCCCCTGAGGTTGTGGGGATCCTGCCTAGGCAGGGGATGTTTCTGGATGGGGGAAGTGGAATTACCCAGATTTATTCCCTGTCAGGGAGGGAGTGGGACCTGCTGCAGCTTGCTGAGCTCCCCGCTCATTGTGGGTGATGATGAAGGTGATGCTGCCTGACCCTGGGGTGTGTCCCTGGCTGTTGGGACCCTCCCTGGCAGGGGATCAGAACTGGGTGGTCTTTAAGGTCATCTGACCCAAACCATTTGGTGATTCTGTGATCTCTGAGGCTGCAGGTCCTCATTCTCAGGATTTCAGGGGCTCCCCCTGCTCCTCTCTGGGTGCAGCCAGATGCTGCAGCAGAGCCCTGTAAGTGTTACCATGCTGTCTGGTTGCTCCTGGGGCAGCTGCCAGGCAAACCAGCTCCATGGGGCTGTGGTTCCTGCCTGGAAGCCCTGGTTGTGGCCCGGGGTCTGAGGGATGTGGGACGACCCTGCTGTGGCGGTGGGCATCCCCACCGTGCCCTTGGGGTGGATAATCCCGGTGCCCTGTAAGCGGCTCACGCTGGGAGTGACTGCGGAGCCTTTGCCCTGCAGCAAGTGGGGCAAGAACTGGTTTAGTGAGTGACACCATGTGCTGCCCACGGCCTCCTGCGTCACCCGGTGTGCTGAGTGTCATCTGAAATCAGGGCCTGTTTCACCCCCAAACCGAGTCCTATGGCTTCTGCAGCTCCTTAAGCCATCACCTCATGGCAGGTACCCCAGTGTTTTGTTGTCTTCCCAACTGGCTGGTAGAGAGACAGGGGGAAAGGATTTCTTGGTGACAATAAGGAATGAATGAGTTCCAGAGATCTGGATATTAAATCCTTAATTAGCAATAGACTTTGGTGTGCAAGAACCCAGCAGGGCTCTTCCCAGGAGTGCTGGCAGCAGTTGCAGTGCTGGCCTTGCTCCCCGAGGCTAATCCTGGTGGCCCTGGGGATTACCTGCTTGGACACGGTGTGTCTAGCCCCAGGACAGATTGTCCAAGGTGATCCAGCCATGCCGCCAGCACCTTCCACTTTGGCTCCAGCTTGGAGCCAGGTGATACAGTCAGACACGGGGAGTGGGGATGGTTGTGCCTGATGATACCTTGTACCTGTAGGGACAGGAAATGGCTTTAAAATCTCGAAGCCTCGGCATCCGGGTGGGATCAGTGCTGTTCTGTCTGTCAGGTGGCAAATCCCATGTGTAACAGCAGGGACCTCGGCCTGTAGAGTGCAACATCACACGGTTATAGAACACCCCTCTTGGCTACAACACCTTCCGAGGTCTTGTGAAACACAGCAGTGCCTAAAAATACCCGGTTGCCAAATTCCTGCTGCAGGTGTGCTCGCAAGGTGTCTGTGGTACTCGGGTGGCCCAGTGTGGGGGTGCTCGGGACACATTGCCTGCACTGGTGGAGTTCCCAACCCTGTCCTTGCTCCCTTGTGCCCCCAGCGCCCTCGCTGTCCCCACTCGGTGCCCAGCAGCAGCCCTTGGTGCTGGCCATGGCTCTCTGCGGGGCAGCCCCAGTCCCCGTGCAGGACACAGCCTGCGGTGGCGGTGTGTGCTCTCCCGGGAGCTCTCCATGGAGGTAGTAACAATTTGCATTAGGCCATGGCAAACCTGGCCATGGGCATCCTCCTGCAGCCCTGGGGCAGTGCTTGGGGTGACACAGGGCCTTGGGGTGCTGCAGAGGCTCGGGGTCCACTGTGGGGTGCTTGGTGTCTTTCCCCTCTGCCTGCCCCTGTCCCGGGATGGAGATGACTGTTCTCTGTGCCCGGGTACCAGCTGCTGTTGCTGGGCTGGGCAGATGCTGTGTCACTGTCCCAGTGCAGCAGGGTGGCACAGGGACAGCTGTGGCCAGCTGGGATGCACAGACCCATCAGACACCCACAGCACTGGTGACCCCAGGAGACAGGCTGTCCCCATGGGAGGAGAAGCTGCCCATTACGGCCAGGGCTGCTTGGAGATGCTCTGCCTGAAGCAGGCAGAGGTCACCCCAGTGCCATGGAAAGGCAGGTCTGACACCCTGAGTGCTGCTGTGCCTCACGCTGTCCCACACCCCTGCCAGGGTGAAGGACCCCAGCAAACCCTGGCTTGATGCAATGTGGGGAGGCAATTCTTCCCCTCCATCTCTCAGGTGAGGAAGCTGGCACCCCAGCCAGGAGCTAGGAGTGGTGCCAGAGCCCTCTCCATGGGCTCAGGAGTGAGTGAGAGCTGCTGGCATAAATGACTAGGCTGTCATCCCTGGTGCTGAGATTCCCAGGGAACAACTTAGTGGTTCAAAGAGCTGCTGAGACAATTTTGCATTGCATGATCACAGTCCCAGAGCTCTGACATTAAAAAATGTCAACAGTGAGGTAGTTTCTGCAGTGGGGCTGCCCGTGGCCCCAGGGGTTGGGCACAGCAGACCCTCCCCGGGCCCAGCCAGCGGGTTTGGTGCTAAGTGATAAATTGGCCTAATGAACTTGTGCTGTGAAGAGCCCTCAGTTTGAGATCCCTGTACCCCCAGCACCACATGCAAATGGCACTGAACCTGCTCAGCTCCAGTGGCACTGGAGGGATGGGAAATGACACCCATGCTGGTGATGATGCTGGTGGTACTTGTCTAGTCTGGCATGGCAAGGATGCAGCTGCCAACCGCAGTGGGTGTCCCCCACCCTGCGCTGGCTGCACCACCAGATTTTGTTTTAGCCCCAAGATGAGAGAGTGCTTTGGGTGAGAGCACCAAGAGACTCGTCCTGTGCCACGCTGGGGGATCAGGAGAGCGGATCCTGACTGAGACCCTAACACGCTGTGAGTGTCATCTCCCTATTCCTTCACCTCCTCCCTCCTGGTTCAGTGGTTGCTCTGCCCTGGTCCCCTACACCCCATCACTGAGTGTTGAGAGGTCTCTGAGATGACTGTCCCACTCCCAGAGCTCTCCCACAGCCTCCCCTGTCCAGAGCAGCATCCCAGGCCCCTTGTTCTCCCATGCCAGCAGCCCTGTGCCCTCGGGTGCTGCTGCAGTCCCTGCTCCCACTGTCTGTGGATCTGTTCAGGTTGTGCATGTGGTGGAAGCCCACAGGAACCACTGTCATATTTGTTTAACGCTTCAGTGAGGAGCAAAGAAATCACAGCAACTAAAGCACTTGGAAACCCTGGCAATCTTTACTCTGGACAAACTCCCTATCCCACGGCCAGCACGCCGAGGCTGACTCTGCTGGCTCTCAGAGGTGTGAGGAACGCTTCCCTCTGCTGCTGGACCAGGAGGGTCACACCACAAACACCTCCGCACTGATCGATGCCACGTCACCTGCAGGAAACAAACCTCCCTTTGTTCCAGGAATCAAACTTTCCAAGGCTTGAGCCTTGGAAGCTCTCACTGATGTTTCCATCACCCTCTGTATCTTCCAAAGGGAGTCTGAACTGAACCAACAATACTGGGAAGTCCAGAGGCTATGCCTGGTACCAACCCCAGCACAGCCCAATGCCGCCTGTCCCCAGCAGTGCTGCTGTCCTTAGGACAGTGGGACCCTCACCCCGTGAGCAGTGGGCACACCGGGCACACTTCATCCCCAGGTACACCACATCCCCCAGCACCCTGCACCTCCAGGCACAGCCCCATGGCTGGCCAGAGGGCTTGGCAGCTCCAGGCTGTCAGGCAGCTTCCATCCAGTACAGGAACTATTGGCAATGCCAGATTCCCAGCTATTTCATCCGGGATTTTGCAGGCTTCCACAAAGGGTCTCTCTCTGTGCTACTGCACTGTTCCATACGGGACAGGTTTGGCACAGGGAGCACCTTCTGCTCCATGCTGGAACCCATCTCTCACCCCAAGCAGAGGCTGCAGCAATGAAATGGGATGTAGGACCTCACTAATGAGGCTGGAGAAACAGAAAAGGAGAGAGCCCTGGCCATGGAGGGGAGCTGGCCGTGCTGGTGGGAAAGCCCTGGAGCTACAAATCTGCCTGCAGCTGGGCACAGGGGCACACTCAGCTGGGGACAGAAGTGGGAGGATGAGGGGCACAGGGGCCGGGGCAGTGGGTGGCCCCATTCCCGCTCTGCCCCCCTCTGGCACTGACCCGGTGACAGCAGGCCTCAGGCCGTGTCCCTTGAGGTGGCGATGGGCACGTGTTCCAGCAGTACCCAGGCCAAGTAGCTCCATCCTGGCAGTGCCAGCACCCTTCCCAATTCCAGCCTGTTCCCTCCCGTTCCCATGGCAACCTGTGACCTCACTGGGTTCCTTGGAGCTCTGACAGCATTTTCAGCAGAAATAAAGCCAATGACCAGGGTTGTCCTGCTGTCGTCCCTGTCTGTAGTGGGTCTGTCACACCTGGGGCTCAGGTCAGGGCTGGCTCCTCTGCCGCAGGACTGACGTGCCACATTGCAGGTCTCACACTCGATGCCCATCACTGTGGCATCTGGCTGACCCAGCACTACTGGCTGTAGCAGCCCCTGGGATACAGGGGGCACCGGGGCACCCTCCTCCCTGCACAGGCTTCAGCTGCAGCCAGGGCTCAGTTTTCCAAGTGCCCGGTTTTCCCAGTTTTGTCCTGCTCGGCAGAGAAAAGGCCAGGATGGAGAAGAGGGATCAAGAGTGAGACAAACAGAAATAAATGGAGAACTGGTCCCTCTGCTCTGCGTGGTGGTGTCACTTGTCTCAAGGTCCTCCCCTGCCTAAGGGTCCCTTTTGGCCTGCGGTCCACTTCCCCAGGGCTCCCATCTGGTCTAGGGTCCTTCCTGGCCTGAGGCTCTGGCTGGTCCCAGGGGTCCCATTTGCCCAGGGATCCCTCTTGGTCTCGGGGTTCTGTGTGTCTGGAGGTGTCTCTTAGCTCTGGCTGTGCCTATGGGGGTCCCTCTCGGCCCGGGGCTCCAGCTGCGGGTGGGATTCCGTGCCGGCCCGAGGGTCCCACACGCCGGGGGTTCCCTCTCACTCTGGGGGTCTCTCTCGGTGCGGGGTTCCCTCGCGGTGCGGAGCGGAGCGCTGGCGGTGCTGACGGTGACGGTGCTNGCAGGATGCAGAAGGGGATGCGGCTCAATGACGGGCACGTCGCCCACCTGGGGCTGCTGGCGAAGAAGGACGGGGCCCGGCGCGGATACCTGAGCAAGCGGAGCGCCGACAACACGAAATGGCACACCAAGTGGTTCGCGCTGCTCCAGAACATGCTCTTCTACTTCGAGACCGACTCCAGCTCCCGGCCCTCGGGGCTCTACCTGCTCGAGGGCTGCGTCTGCGACCGCGCGCCCTCTCCCAAGCCCCCCCTCTCGGCTAAGGACTCCCTGGAGAAGCAGGTGGGCGACACGGGGGGCCCCGCGGAGGGGGAGGGAGGATGGCCCGCGGGGGCCCAGGGCCCGCACCCCCGGGAGCTTCCGGCGCCCGTGACCTGCCCCACGCGTGACCGGGGTGGGGAGGTGAGGATGAGGCCGATCTGTGCTGGGGAAGGGGGATGATTCCCGGGACTGCAGTGTCGGAGCAGCGGGTGGGTTCATTGTGGGGGTGTCGGGCTCTCTCCGGAGCACCCCCACTCCCCCTCCCATCTAATTAACCGCCAGTAATTAGCGCGGGGCTGCGGGGCGCCTCCCAGCGGCCGCGCTCGGCGCTGCAGAGTCCCGCGCCCCCCCGGCCCGGCGGGGTTTGGGGCAGCGGCCCCGGCAGGGCGGAGGGACCCCGGGGCTCCCGTGGGGCGGCCCCAGCTACGCGGCCTCGCTGTTTCCCACACCCCGCCTGCCCCCTTCTGTGCCCCCGTGGTTTGCCTGGCAACTCCCCCGGCCCAGCGGTGTGAGCAGCCTGCGATGGGTGCGTGGTGCTCGGCGCGGGGAGCTCAGAGCCTTGTTTTCAGGCAGATTTCATCCTGTTCCCTCTCGCCACGTGTGCGGTTTGCACCTCAATCCCCACCCTTGGCGGGGGGACAAGCAGAGTGCGGGTCCCCTGAGCCCCCCGTGCTGGCGCTGGGCTCCAGTGCCCTTTGCCACTGCTGATGTTTGCGGGTGATCAGCGCGGAAACACCAAAGCCCTTGCGAGGCCCTGGGAAGATCCAGGTGTCCTCCAGCCCCAGGGCTGCTGTGGTCCCAGCCGTGAGTACCACAGCCCCTGGCGGGCCCTGGAGGTGGGTGGCCCACCAGCCGTGCCTTTCCCGACTGGGCAGGGTATCCTGGAGCAGCACGGCATGGACGTTGGCAGCCCCTGGCATGTTTGTCCGGGGTGGTTTGCTGGAGCTGGGATGCACCGTAGCAGCCAGGAGAGATGGGATGGTGCCAGGAAGGGGGGAGAAGGGCTGGCTTCCAGCTGCGGGGGCAAATCCCCATCCATCGCTTCTAGAGCCACCTCCAGATTCATTAGCGTGGACAGGAGCCAGCTGGATTCACCCTGTGACCCTCTGGTGGTGTGTGGAGCGCGGACGTGTGTCCTGTGGGTGCCCGTGGCACGGCGGCACCGGGGCTCCTCAGTGGGAGCAGTGGAGGAGGGTCCCGGCACCATCATCCCGGGCTGGGCACATGCGGGAGGCACCTCGCGTTTTGCGTCCGGCTCTGCAGGGCTTGCATAATTCCTGCCTGAGCAGGCTCTGGGGAGGCGCTGGGAGTGCTGCCGGCAGACTGCAGGATGGGGCCCAGGGGCACCTGCTGGGCACCCCAGGGCACGGGGCAGCCTGGGAGGAAATCAGCCCCTTAATTCTGGCTATTCCTGGCACTTGGAAAACCCTGCCAAGAGAACCAGGCATGCAGCGCCACTGCTCCCTGGCACATCCCCTCCCTCCTGGCTTGGAGCAAGGGAATATTTCCCTGTCAAGAGGAAAATACTGTGTTTTTTGCCCAGCTGGGGCTCCTTGCAGCCCAGCCGTGGGGTGCAGCACCTCGGGGGCTGTGGCAGTGAGGGGGGTCTGTAGTTGCAAGGGGTCACACTGCTGTGGTTGTCACTGCTGTCCCTTCAGTAACAGATGTTGTGTGTTCCTAGTTCAGCTTCCATGAAGTTTACCAGCCAGGTTGCAATCAGCCTTCCTGGCCGCGTTGGAATCAAGCTTGGAATCAAGGCTCTGGGTCCTCGTGTTTGTGCAGGAGGGATTTTCCACCATGCAAACACTATGGGGACGATGTCACATCCCCTTTCCTGTTCAAAATGCACCCAGGGTGTTGATCCTTGCTGTTTGTGAGGGGCTGCTGTCACAGGGAGCTCCTGCCATGGCAAATATATCCCCTGCCGCTGCTCCGCGTGGATTTGCCGCGGTTCAGCGCCTGGCTTGTAATTCTGTGTAATTCCTTAGGCCAAATGGGACTGGAAGACGGAGCGCTGGATGCCCGCTGCTCTGCAAGCTAATTAATGGCCCAGGGATGAGATAAGCGGCGAATATTGATGGTGCAGATCCGCAGCCTGGCCGGGGTGGGAGGAGCGGGTGGCACACAGGGCCGGCCGTGCTCCGGGCAGGGTCTGTGTTCCCCACGCCAGGGAAAGCCTTGGCTTCAGGCTCACCTGAAACCCAGCCGTGCCCAGCATCCTCTAAAGGGAAGGTGCTGAGGAAATTTCTGGTATTGCCCGTGATCCCAGTTAATTATGTTCTGAGGGTATTTATCTATCCGTGCAGTTCCAGCTGGAGCTCTGAGGACAGTGTTCCTTGCAGCAGAGGAGCTCCAGGTTTGGATTCCTTCCTTGCTGGAGTGGAGCCTGAAAGGTTCCCAATTCTCTGCAAAGGAGAAATTTCAAGAGGTGGGGCTTTCAAACCCCCTCTTGTACACACATTTTGTTTTGGGGGGATTTTTTCCTGGAACACAGTGAATTTTAGCATTGGTATATGTGAGAATAAGGGAGGAAAGACATGTGGAAAACTGGAACACCAAAGACAGATTTGCTGCCTCTGGAAACTTTGTTTTCTGCTCTCGTTGTATTTTTCCACAAATGAATTTTCCTTCCAACCAGGTGGATGGGGAAGATTATTTCCTGAGGGGTGAGGTCAGGCTGTGGCCTGGGGAAGGGTCCATGAGGTCAGACTGGGGCTGGGGAGGCTGTGACCCAGCTGCTCAGGGCAGCAGTGCTAGCGGTGCTGAGATGAGCTGACGTGGGGGTGACCCCCCTTTTACCCTGCTGTGGTGTCTGGGCCGTGCCACACCCCAGCCCTGCTGTTCCCGGCTTCCCAAGGGTGACGGTGCTGGGATGTGCTTCCCGTGATCACATCTCCCCTCCCGCTCCCTGTGTGCTCGGAGGGGTGGGCAGGATGTGGGGTGCCCCAGGTGGGAGGGGGCACGGCCAAGGTGAGATCCTGGTAGAGGAGCTGGGCAGGTGCAAGGTCCAGAGCTGATCCGACCCCAACCTCAAAGACGGGGAGGGCCCCAGTGTCGGGTGAGGGCTCTCCTTGGCACGTCAGTTGGGCAGCAGGAATCACAGCTGGGTTTGCTCCGCAGATCCAGCCTGCAGTTGGATTTAGAACCACAGAATCACGAAGGTTGGAAAAGCCCTCTGAGGCCATTCAATCCCACCCTTCCCCCAGCATTGCCAAGGCTGCCACTGCTCCATGTCCCCAAGTGCTGCATCCACACAGCTTTTGAACATTCCCAGGGATGGGAACTCCACCACTGCCCTGGGCAGCCTGGGCCAGTTTCCAGACCCGTATCCCAGTGCCATGGGTTGTTCCTAAGCAGGAGCCCTCAGACAGAGCCAGTGTGGTGCTGAGTCAGGCAGTGGCCCCGTGCGGAGCCCTTGGCTCCAGGCTCCGCAGCTCCGGAGCTGAGTTGTGTTCCCCGAGCTGGGGCTGCTCCTGAGCATGCACTGCCCATGGATGGGGATTTCCTTCCCCATCTCCAGAGTGTTTTCCAGGGATGGGGCCATGGAGCACACCCTGTCCTGTGGCCCCCATTCCTGAGACACTGGGAGTGCTGGGGGGGAGTGGAGCTGGGAATATTTGGACGCCTTGAGGACCTGCAGCAGCTCCTGCCAGCCCGGCAGCTCCAGCTCTCCCAGAGCCAAGCCCCAGGCCTTGCTGGTGGAGCCCCTCCTGGCACTGGGAGAGCTTGGGCAGCTCTCCGAAGGTGCAGCAGTGGGGCCGTGGGGTCCAGCTGTGCCCGTCCCTGCATGGGGGTTCACCTGGGTACCCTCAGAAGGGCTGTGGAGGGTGGTCAGAGGGGACAGATCCCATCAGTGGAGTGGGGCTGAGCAGCTCACCCATGGACATCCTGAGCAGGGCAGTTCCCAAGCTATTCCAAACTTTAGGATTGACGTCCCAGGCACTTGATCCCCAGATCCCAGCATCGGCCGCAGGTCCATGAGCATCAGCCATCTGGGGCAGTGAGAATTATGTGAATGTAATTCCATGCAATCTGATTTTTTTGGGACTATAAATCATAATTTGTGGACTTAAACCTGAACTATTCATCAGCGTTGGGATAACACCGGGTTTTTAATTACTCAGCGTATGGAGTGATGCCATGTGGGGATTTTTGAGTGAGGGGGATGCTCATGGTGTTGGTCCCAGTGATACCTGCATGCCCGCCTGCCAGCAGCACCGGATAAAATCAAGGGAAAATTGATTTATTTTAATTATTTTATGAATATTTTTGTGCACGACTCCAGAGCCTGCTCCACACAGGTGATGCTCACCTCTAGTATCCATTTCCGAATATCCTGACAGCCCATACTGAAACAAAGGAGGGAAATTGCAGCCTCTGGGATATTTTTTCTTGTTGTCAGCACGGAAATGAGCTGCTGGAGCATCCAACTCTGAGGTCCTGTTTTCCCAGAGCACATAGTATGTAGGTCAGGGATGTTAAAAGCTGCCATGGCTGGCTGTGGATTTTTAGACTCATCCATCCAGAGCAGGAAAATTCTCCTCCTCTTGCCCTTTGTGTCAGCTGGAATAACCATCAGCTTCACAAACAGGCGGATGTGGATCTGCCCACTCCGGGAGGGTGGAGGGCAGGCAGTTCCGAGGGACGATGGGGGGCATCCCTGTGGGGGAAAAAGACCCCTATGATGGTACAACGAACCCAGGAAAGGATGACAGTCACTGCTTTGGTGTTGCTGGGGTGGTCCCCCCACTCTTACACATGCAGTGACCAGCATGGGGGTGCTGGGAGAGCACCCACCCCCAACCACAACATCCCAAGGGGTCTGGTGGGTTGTTCAGGCTGAAAAATGCCTTTCTGCAAATTCTAAAAAATTCTGTGAAAGGTTGATTTTCTATTTTGGAAATAATGTGTCACTTTAAAGCTTATTTGAATTTATTTCTGAGTCTTTCTGCACATCAGGGGCCTCGGTAATGCCGCCCCCCCACCCCCATCCCCCCTGCAGCAGGCAGGGCCTGCAGGGAGCCGGGTGACGGTCACGGGGCTGTGGGTGGCCCGGGGGAAGCCGGGTGACTGTCGCCCGGCGGGGTCACGGGGCTCTGGGGGTGCCTGGAGGTGCTTTAATGTTTCCCTTGGTGACCTGGAACGCTCCCGCGTCATTATTTCGGGCAGAATTGCTGTGTCCCCTGGGGCTTCCTGAGGGAAATCCCCAAGGTCTGGGTATCTGGGCATCCCACAGATCCCACAGGGGTCCAGGGGCTGTGTATCCTGCGGTGCCAGACGGCCACGCATCCCACAGCACCGGGGGCCGGGGGATGTGCCTCCCACAGCAGGGGCTCAGAAGGCACCATGGAAACAGGGGAGGCTGGAAAACACCCCGGAATGAAGGGACTTCCTCAAGGAATCTCATCTGCTTTTTTTGGCAAGAGCAGAGGGAGGGGGTTGGGATGAGGGGGGTCCAGTCCCAGGGCTGGGAGTTGGTGAGGTCATAAATGGACAAAAATTGGGTGTAAGGAGAAGCAAAGTGATGCCGTGAGTATCTCATGCCCTGCCCTGGGCAGCACAAACTGCCCCAGGGATGCTGGGCTGGGGCTGTGATGGAGCTGGGGGCTCATCCTGATGCTCCCAGCACTCTGCCTCGTGCCAAGAGTGGCTGGTCCTGTGCTGGTTCTGTCCATGGGTCTGGTCCTGTCCACAGATCTGATCCTCAGTCCCTGATCCAGCGAGTGCTGCAGGAAGCGCTCCCGGGCTGTTGGTGCGATGTGTCACTGTGATGACAGCGAGGGATCATCTTTTAGGTGGAGATAAAAGGTGGTGGGAGTTTTATTATTCAAATATAAAATAACTTCCTCCTTCCCAGCACGCTGCACTTCCTGGGAATTGTGTGGGGATAAACTGGAGCAACACATGGAGCGGGGTGCGTGTGCTCACAGGAGCCAGGTTTGGATCGCAGGCGGAGCAGCTGTGGGGGTCAAGGGGTCCTGGCTGCAGCCCTGCCGTGGGTGCTTTCACCCCTCATCATCAGCTCTGCTGCCAACAGCCTTGCAACTGCCATTGACAAAACCTTCAGGAGTTTTGGGGTATAAATTGGATGAGCCAGAACTGTCTGACAAAACCTGCCTGTCGGATGCTGATGTGCTGGGAGGTGCCTCTAGTAGGTGAAGAGGGGCAGAGGCAGTGGGGCAGGGTGGGCACCTGTCCAGGGTATCTGCTCCAGATCCCTGCCCCAGTCCCTGCCCCAGTTCCTGTCCTGGGGGTCCTCTGCACCCCTTGTTTTAACCTCTGACAAGCCCTGAATCTGCTGCTTTCCCAGGGCGCAGGGAAGGTCAGGATGCTCTAACCCAGGCTGTGCTGTGGATGCGGGGCGCTGAGTGGGTGCACTCAGCCACAGCAGCACAAAGCGGCACTGTGCCATCCCCACGGGACCCTGGGAGCACACACAGGTGTCTGGGAAGGACAACCCAGGGCTCGCTATCTCATGCCCTCCTGCCAGGCAGGGACTGGTTTGGGGGACCCCTGGAAGTGTCTCCCCGTGTTTCCGGTCCCATGGGGACTCAGCCGAGCACAGGCTGTTGGTGTTGGATCATGGAGTGGGAATGTGCACACTGTGCTGTCGGGGGGGGTTTCCTGTGGCACCAGGAGCTGCTGGGGGCACCAGGGCCTAGAAGGGGTTCCCCCACACCTTGCTGGTGTTGAGAGGGTTATTTCCAGCCTTGCCAACCTGATGAGTTCTCCTTGATGCAGTTACAAGGGAAGGGATGTGAGGTGGGTGTAAAGCTGGGGTACAGAACAACACCCATAAGGACCACAAATTTTTAGTGAATTTTCCCTCGGAGCTGTCTCTTTTCCAGTAAAAGCCTTTGGGAGTGGGAGGAAGGGAAAGGGGATGGGATGTGAAAGGCTGGGGAGCTGCTGCAGCTCCAGAGGTGTCCTGCAGGCAGACATGGAGCTCTGGGCAGCTTGACCATGGCAGGCCCGGGAAGGGGTGGGCGATGGATGATGGTGTTTGATGTTGGGGTGTGTGATGGATGATGGTGTTTTGTCATGGGAATGGCTCTATAAGGAGAAAGCTTGTCCACAGGATCGGCAGTAAAAGATCTGCACTTAAAGGATCCGTGGCAGAAGTGAAGGAGCTGCATCTTCACCAGGGCCCTGCAGTTTCTCCCCAAAGGTGAAAGCGGTTTCTGAAGGCAGGCTCTGCTGTGCCCATGGGCAGCACAGGCTCCCGGCCCCCCTCTCCTCCTCTGCCGGACCTGGAGGGGCTGGGTGAGCTCCAAGGGTGTCACCCTGAGACCTGGGTGGGCACGGGCTGGGGGTGCTGGGTCTGTCTGTGCTGCTGCACCGGCTGTGCCCCGTCTCCCCATCGTCCCGGGCTCACCCAGAGCCTCCTGCACCCTCCAGGGGTTCTTCTGCCCGACACCCTGGGCCTGATCAGGGATGGGAAGGGCAGAGCGTTTTATGGCACACATGGTACAGCCGGCGGCTGCCCGTGTCCCGCCAGGCTGCTGCTCCTTGGGTTTGAGGCAGTTTTTACCTGTGAATTCAGGTCCCTCATGAAACCCAGCAGAGGAGCAGATGATGTCAGGATGAGCTTGTTCCAGTGGGTTTGGTTTAGCCCAGTTATTCCGGGCAGTATCCGGCACTGCAGCGTGGTACCTGTTTCCTTGGAGACTGCAGGGAAGCAGAGGAGCGGCACAAACCCGGCGGCGGCAGCACCGCACACAATTAGCACAAACACTGGAAATGTCAAGGGAGGCTAAAAATAGCCCCGCGCCGCGGCCACCCCCCGGAGCCCCGGGGAGCGTGACATGAGGGACCCGGGCTCTGCTCGGCGTCACCTCCCGGGCGGCTGCGGGGCTCCAGCATGTGCCCGAGGGGTTTGCTGTCCACACAGGCAGGGATGCAGGCAAGGATCATAGGATCAAGGAATCATTAATGTTGGAAAAGACCTCTGAGACCATCGAGTCCAAGCATTAACCTGGGGGTGCGGGTGGGGATGCAGATCCAGCTCAGCATCCTTGCTCCTCTGCCCATTCCCCAGGTGAGGGTGTCCCCAGGGTGGTTGCCACATGTTCAGGACTGCGGCCCCCTGGACTTGGGTGGGTTTGGTGGATTTAGGTTTTTCTGAAGCTGGTCTTTGCACAGCAGGATTTCCCCTTGGATTTTCCTCGCCAGTGGCATGGCTGTGCTGAGGGCAGCACGGTGTGGCCGGGCTCCTGGTGTTTCCAGACATGTTTCTTTTCAATGACCCAACCCGTGGTGGGTCAGGAAGTGCTTTCTGCCAGCCCTGTGTGGGACACAACCATAACCCCTGTGCTCGTCCCCGCAGCACTACTTCACTGTTAACTTCAACCATGAGAACCAGAAGACCCTGGAGCTGAGGACCGAGGATGCCAAGGACTGCGACGAGTGGGTGGCAGCCATAGCTCACGCCAGGTGTGCCCTGTGCCCGTGCGGAGGGGGGGTCGAGGTGAAGCCATGCCAAGGGCGGCTTGGGGGGGGGCAGGATGAGCTGGACACTGCCAGCAGGCAGAGAAGGACACTTCTGCCCCCCAGCCCCATGTTGGGGACCCTCATGCTGAGTGGGGGCTGTGTTCAATTGTTCCCCAGTCCCCATTCCCATCCCTGTCCCGTGCCACTGGCCACCCTGGCAGGCTGGCACCGCCTGTCCCAGCCTGGTGCCAGAGGGATGCCTGATTCACCTTCAGGCTCAAAGCCCATCTGGAAGGGATTCACCTAGGATAGCAAACCTGGTCAGGAAGGGGCTTGTCCAGGCTCCTGTGTCTGCTGTGGGAATGCTGGCACAGCCCACCTGCCATGGAGAGCAGTCAGGAGCCAGCACAGTGCAGGTGCTTCTCGGGGGAAGGAAGGTGCTGGGCTGGCAGCGAGGTGTGGGATCAGGTGGGAGCTGTGTGCAGGGAGTGGGAGAAACACCATTCCCTGCAGCCCCTGCCAAGAGTGGGACTTTGTAGGTGTTTGTGCCACACGTGTCCTTCTTCTTCTTAAACTCTCGGAATGTGGCAGGTGACAGGTTTGGCCCTGGGTGTTTGGGGATCTTTTTTGTCTCCTCTGATTTCATTAAAGTTGGCTCTGTCCTTTCCATTTGCCCCTTGTGGGAACCCGTATCCTCCCCAGATGGGCCCTTTCTGAGCAGCAGCATTCCCAGCTGCAGGAACTGCCCCCTGCTTTGTTCCCCCCTCCTGCCGGGGTATGAGCCAGAGGGCCTGGCCAAAGCGCAGCCCCCGATGCTGGGGTCGCATCCCGGGGGCGCAGGGCAGGGTCTGCGGGGGAGGGATGTTCACGGCCGTGTCTGCTGCAGCTACAGGAACCTGGCGACAGAGCACGAGGCGCTGATGCAGAAGTACCTCCATCTCCTGCAGATCGTGGAGACGGAGAAGACCGTTGCCAAGCAACTCCGACAGCAGATTGAGGACGGGGAGATCGAGATCGAGCGCCTCAAGGCCGAGGTGAAGCGCCCGGCGCTGCCCTGCGGATGCACTGACGCTCCTGGGGTGACCTGCAGGAGGGCGGGTGGCATCCCCGTGTGGGCAGGGGCTGGGGGTGGCACAGCTGGCATGGTTCTGCTTCTTTTAGTGACACAGGGCTGGCTGTTCTTCTGCAGGAGGGGTGAGGGCATCGCCCCCCTTGGGGCTTTTCCTGGCAGGAGTGATGCAGCAAGTGGCTGTGGCTGTGCCACTCCAGCACTGTGCATGTGGGGGGCTTGAGATGATCCAGGAAGCTGTTGGAACAGGAAGAGTTCACACCAGCAAGGAGCGCTGGGGAGTGGGCTGGGGAGCTGGGCCTTGCCTCTTGTGAGTGAAGAAAATGGTTGCTGTGTCCTAGAATCCCAGAACGGTTTGGGTTGGAAGGGATTTCACAGACCATCCTGTTCCACCCTCTCTGTGTCCTCCTCTGGAATCACTCCAGCAGCTCCATGTCCCTCTGATGCTGGGATCCCAGAGCTGGAGGCAGCTCTGCAGTGGGGCACACCTGAGCAGGGCAGAGGGCGTCTCGTGCTCGCCGGAACCCCAGGGGATCGCTGTGCTTGGTGCTGTGACCACACGGATGCTGCTCTGTGCAATCCTGTGGGATCAGCCCAGGGAGCCCCTGCCCGCAGCGTGCCCCGGGAGCTCTGGCAGCAATTCCCTGCCGGATGTGGGAAGGGTAACAGGAGGCCGGGTACGGCAGACAGCAGCCAGGTGCACAGATGAGTCAGCAGACGGTGCCGAGGGACACGCGTGTCTCTGGGGCACCTGGGAGGAGGAGGCTCAGGAGATGCCCGGCAGTGGGGACGATGCTCCTCGGCGGGGGGGCTGCTCTGTGGCAGAGGGGATGCTCGGCAGAGGGAGAACACTCGGTGGTAAAGGTGCGGCCTGGTGCCGTGGGGGATGCTCGCTGGCAGAGGGGATGCTCGGCAGTGGGGTGTCCCCTGTTTCCTGGCCATCCCCGTGCTGCCTGGCTCTGCCTGCAGGACTGTGTCCCCCGGGTGCCCCCTCACTGCCTGGGCTCTGCCTGTGGGTGGTGCTGGCACTGCTGCTGTGGTGGGTGGGCACTGGCGACAGCGAGTGTGGGGCACCCTGGCACACCCCAGAGCCAGTGCTGCTGCCAGCCCCCTCCTCATGCCTGGCAGGGGGGTGGGCAGTGGCATCGGGGTGGGGGCAGCCAGGAGTGGGTTGGCAGGGCTGAGACCTCGATGCCAAATCACTCAGAACCTCAAAATTGCCCCAGAAGAGGCGTCTGAAGAGGCAGTGAGGGCAGCGATAGTTTTGCCTGTCCTAATGGTGAGCTTTTCCTTAAATTTTGAATTTTTGGGTTCAGATGTGCAAGTCAATAGCAATCCCTGACCATGTGCTGGGTGCGCTGAAGGTTCTTTTAGTCTTGCAGGCTGAGGTGCCACAAACCCTCCCCAGGAGTGCTGGATTTGTGCTCTTTCTGCTCTCCAGCAGAACAGATCAGCCCTAAAATTGCCCTGGTTGCAGACAGTGCCCCCCATTTGGAGGGTGTTCTCCTGGGACCCTGATCCTGCTCCCCAGGTCTGGTCCAGCCTCCAAGTCGGGGTGACCCCCAACCCCCTGAGGGACCGAGGCAGGGCAAGGAGCACCCCCAGGAGCTGGGTCAAGGGAGGTGGGAGATGTTGTGACACCTGGAATGAGCTGAGTGCAGCTGCAGCATCTCGTCCCCAAGCTCAGAGACACTGCTGTCACCTTGGTTGGTTTGGGGGTTTTCACTCTTCCCCACACTTTGAAGCAGGGATCAAATTGTCAGCTCCTATTTTAATGTGCAAATTTTTCTCACTCAATTTAAAACAAAAAAAAGAAACCAAAATAAAACCATAGCACTGGCAAACCCCTTCCGTGGGTGCCTCCGTCCTGGCAGGGGGGTGGCTTTGGTGCCCACAAAACCTTCAGTGCAGGGGCGTGGAGCAGGTCCTGGGGACTCAGGGCTCCCTGGGAGAGCACACACAGAGCAAAAAGCTCTAAAATCTCCTCTAACATTTGATCCATATAATGAAATGGGGTGAAACAGATGTGTAGAAGCTGGCTCGGTGACCATGAGCCTGTGGTCTCCAGCTCTGGTGTGTTCCTGCTTTTTCCAAACAGTCCACACGCCTTTCTTCCTTTCTGTCCAAAATGGGACATGTTCCCCCCGCGCCAGGAGAGTCCTCTTTCCAAGTTGTTTTTTTCTGTTCTCTTCTATAAAATCAAAATCCAGATCACATTTTCCCAATTTCCCACGTTCTGGATGGCACATGTGCTGCTTTCTTGCCTTTTCCTGTCACTTTCCAAGTGGTTTTGGCCATGGGGGCCGGGACACGCGATGAGCAGAGGAGGGAGAGAAAGTACAGGGAGAAACAGTGAAACCAAAACCTGGGAGCTGATGGCTCTGATCCCACATATGCGGGAAGCACGGCTGGAGGGGCTGCTCCCTGCCTGCACATTTTGGGGTCCAAATGCTCGAGATTTTTCTGCCATTTTCCCTCCAAGTTGTGTTTATTGACTCGCTGTGAAGGCTTTTTGGGAAACAGGGATGGGGTTTGGATTGGGCACCTGGCAGGATTTCCAGGTCCCAGTCCTGGCGGTGTGTTCAGGGGTACTGAGGAATTGGTGACAGCTAGAGGAGCCCTAACAGCTCTGCCAGGTTTCTTCATCTGCTTCATCCACCGACTGAGTCCTCATCCCTGGAGGGATTTAATAGCCGTGTGGATGTGGCACTTGGGGACAATGGTGGGTTAGTGGTGGCCTTGGCAGTGTTGTGATTGAGTGGACTTGATGATGTCAGAGGGCTTTTCCAGCCTGAAGTACTCTGTGGGCCTATGGTTCTGTGGGTCTGTGATGCCCATTAAGACAGACCCAGCATGATGTGTCCATGTCTGTCGTTAAGCCGGAGGCTCACGCCATTCCCTGGCATGAGGATGCCCTCAGCCCCTGGGATGCCCTCAGCCCCTGGGACGCCCTCGGCCCCCGGGATGCCCTTGGTCCCTGGGCGGTGCTGGGCAGCCGCTCACCTCTGTGCCCACAGATTGCGTCCCTGCTCAAGGACCACGAGCGCATCCAGGCCAGCCAGAGCAGCGCGCCCAGCGACGATGACAGTGACATCAAGAAGATCAAGAAGGTGGGTGGTGGCAAGGGTTGGCACCCGGGGGGTCCCAGCAGGCACAGCAGACGTGTTCCCTGGGGGGCTGAAGGAGGTGTCTGAGCAGGTGCTTCTTTCAGCAGGGTTTTTAGGAGGAAAATGTGTTCTGCCTGAGTGGGAGCCTGTCTGTTAGCAGGGTATGAGGTGTCCCGGCCAGTGCTGGCTCCTGCACCACCAGCCCCTCTCACTTCTGTTCCCATGGTTGTCACAGCTTTTATTTTGGCAAAGGAAGAGCCATCACCCCAGCAGCATTCCCACAGGGAGCAATAGACTGGCCACGGGCACTCCTTGTACTGGGGGCCGGAGCGCTGGGCACAAAGTGGGACATGCTGCAGGTGCCCAGTTACACAAGGAAGGGATCTTAAACCTCATCTTGTCCCACCCCCTGCCATGGGCTGGGACACCTTCCACTATCCCAGGTGGCAGCCGTGGCTGCCCCATCCAATCTGGCCTTGAACACTTCAGGGATGGGGCAGCCACGGCTTCTCTGGGTAGCCTGTGCCAGGTATTTTAATGAGTCATTGGATTCCCAGCCTAGAGGGTTCAGAGCAGTGCCAGGAAGAGGCAGCAGCACCCACACCTCGGTACAGAGCCAGGGAACCTCCCAGCTGCCCCGTGCTGAGCGAGGGTCCCTGCCTGGCCCCCCGCCCTGTCCCTAACTCCCCGCCGCTGCTCCCTCAGGTGCAGAGCTTCCTGCGGGGCTGGCTGTGCCGGAGGAAGTGGAAGACCATCATTCAGGACTACATCAGGTCCCCCCATGCTGACAGCATGCGCAAGAGGAACCAGGTGGTGTTCAGCATGCTGGAGGCTGAGGCCGAGTACGTCCAGCAGCTCCACATCCTCGTCAACAACTTCCTGCGGCCGCTGCGGATGGCCGCCAGCTCCAAGAAGCCGCCCATCACACACGACGACGTCAGCAGCATTTTCCTCAACAGGTGAGCTCCATCCTGGGCTCTGGGAGCTCTGGAGCATCCCAGCAGCTCTGGACACCTGCTGCCCTCCCTGGGCGCTGGGTGCTCAGCGCCAGGGCTTCCTGGGAGCCTGCAGCTCCCTCACTCCCTGTGCCCTCTGCACTGCCTTGAGCAGCTGCCCCCCAGCCAGCCCAAGGGTTGCCTCACTCCACCTGGGCTGAGGATTTTGTCTAATTCAGTATTATTTACCTCTTGTTCATCTGTCCTTGGTTTGGCTTAGTCCTGTCTTGGTTCCTCTTCCAGTGAAACGATCATGTTTTTGCACCAAATTTTCTACCAAGGCCTGAAGGCGCGGATCTCCAGCTGGCCCACGCTGGTGCTGGGTGAGTGCTGCTGCCTCCTCCTCCTCCTGCTGCTGCTCCTTCTCCTTCTGCAGCTCCACAGGCATTTGCCAACCAGCAGCAAAACACACTGCACACCATGTCCTCACTTGGTCATGTCAGCCACAGAGTAAAAAACCCCAGAGCAACCAAATTCTGGTGTTCCGCGTTCTGCCGGGAGGTGGGAGGTGGGACTGGACCGTGCGCAGGGAGGCTGATGCTGGAGAGCATCACTGTGAGCCACTAGACCCTCTTTAAACTCAAACTGGGCAGAGCTGGTGGGGCACAAGGAGCAGGAGACCTCAGGGTTGCTCTGGGTGGGTGAGGGGATCAGGGGACTGTGTCAGGCCACAGGCGTGGGCTGGAGCATCCCATCCACCTCCCCTGCTCTGCCTGCAGCCGACCTGTTCGACATCCTGCTACCCATGCTGAACATCTACCAGGAGTTTGTGCGGAACCACCAGTACAGCCTGCAGATCCTGGCCCACTGCAAGCAGAACCGGGACTTTGACAAGCTGCTCAAGCACTACGAGGCCAAGCCTGACTGCGAGGAGAGGACCCTGGAGACTTTCCTCACCTACCCCATGTTCCAGGTGACCACTGGAGCCAGGATGGGCCCCAAGGATGCTGAGGGAGATGGGATGGACAACGCAAATCCCATCCCCACAGCTGGCATCATATGGTGGGGAGGCAAAGCCTGGGTGAAGGTGGCCCAGGGCTGGACCCTGGTGGTCCCACACCTCTGAGACCTGCTTGGGCCATCAGTGCGGGAGGACTCTGGGTGCTGCTGGCTCCCCAGTTACCCCACACCTCTGGGAATTGCACAGGGAACAGCAGGGCACAGCCCCACCTTGTTCCCCCTCTTCATTCAGCTTTGGCACAAGCAGCTTTGAAGCTTTAACCTCTCGGGTCAGGGTGTCCCTGACCAGGGTGTCCCCAGCCACGGCAGGAGCAGCCCAGGGTGGGTCCCTGCTGTCCCCAGTGCCCCTCACTGACCTCTGCTCTGCTCCCTCGTGCTGCAGATCCCCAGGTACATTCTGACACTGCACGAGCTGCTGGCTCACACCCCCCACGAACACGTGGAGAGGAACAGCCTGGATTATGCCAAGTCCAAACTGGAAGAGCTGTCCAGGTGAGAGCCGCTGATCCATCCCTGGGATGTGGGATGGGTCCTGGCTGCTTCTGGCCAGGAGCAGTGTTTCCCAGGGCTCCTGGATGATTAAATGAGGGCTTTGGAGGACTGGGATGGCTCTGAGTGTCTGGTTCTGTCCTCTGTTGAGGGCTGGCAGGAGTGGTGGGGCTGCGCCATGGGAAGGTGCCTCTGAGATCTCCACATGAGCACTTGGGAATCGGCCATAATTCCCTGGTTTTTATCCTCTTCCTCCCCAGCCCATGGACTGGAGTGTTCTAGGTGTCAGTGCCAAACCCACCAGTGCACTTTAAGTTCTGTAAAGAGTTTCCATCCCTTTCCCCACTCCTCAAGGAGCAGGGGTATCAGAGGGGGCTGGTGATGGGGGGATCTGTCTGCCCTAAATCTGAATTTTGTGATTTCCAAGCACTCACATTTCAATATTTATCAGCCTGGAGGCACAGTCTGGGCAGATGTACAGCTCCTGGCTCTGCCTGGGTGGATACTGCTGTAATTCCCTCGATATTCCTTCAGTTTTGGTTTTACCTGGTGCAGCCCCACCATGTGTCCAAAGGGGTTGGGAAAACTTGTGCAGATCCCATCCCAGCTCAAATTTCCTCCTCTCCCTCCTTCAGGATAATGCACGATGAAGTGAGTGAGACTGAAAATATTCGGAAAAACCTGGCAATAGAGAGGATGATCATCGAAGGGTGCGAGATCCTGCTGGACACCAGCCAGACCTTTGTCAGACAAGGTCTGCATCGGCGCCAATGTCCCTCCCCTCTGCGGTGACCGTGAGCCCCATGTCCCTGTCCCTGTCCCTGTCCTGTGTGCTCCGGTGGCCTGTGAAATTTAAAAATATAACTAATTTCTGAGTTTTCACTGATCAGAAGCACATCACGTTCAGGCAGTTCTGGCACTTTTAGGCAGTTTTGTCGCTGCGTTTTTCCACATCGTGGTGCAGGAGGTGCATTTTGGCTGTTACTGATTCCCCACCCAGGGAAGCAGCAGGACCACGCTGAGCTCTCAGTCCCGGTGGGGCGCCCTGGGATGTGGGTACAGGGTGGGCTGGGGGCCATGGCTGGTGCCCCCCAGCTGCTGGGTGACCATAACCTGGGGGGCTGGTCCCAGCCCTGGCACCTGGGGACACACTCGGTGCTGTCCCGCGCGGGCCCGTGCCCCGAAGCGCTGCCCCGGTGCCGGGGCTGACGGCAGCTCCCCCCGCAGGGTCCCTCATCCAGGTGCCGATGTCGGAGAAGGGGAAGATCACGCGGGGCCGGCTGGGCTCGCTGTCGCTCAGGAAGGAGGGCGAGCGGCAGTGCTTCCTCTTCTCCAAGCACCTCATCATCTGCACCCGCGGCTCCGGGGGGAAGCTGCACCTCACCAAGGTGAGGGGCCAGGGGGACCCGGGGAGGGGTGGGTGGCTGCTGCTGCTCCCTGGCCATGGGGAGGGGGCAGAGGGTGGCCCAGCTATGCTCCGAGCTGGCCGGGCTCTTGGTGACAGAGGGGTCCAGGGACCACCTCGCCCTCCCCTGGCACAGTCCCAGGGGTGCTGGGCTGGGAGCCTGCGGCCGCACGGATTTATTTCACGTGGTCCTTGTCGGAGCTGAGTCACGGGAGAGGTGAGAAACTACAAGATCTTGATAAAAGAATTTACCCTGATCTGCAGCAGAAACGTTGACAGTCTATTCCGGAAGAAACTGGAATCACAGCCTGGACTGTCTGTAGTGCTCCCGGCTCCTCTGGTTGCTCCCTGGGCTCCTGTGTTTATTTGGGGAAGTTTGGCAGTTAATTGAGCAAGAATCTTACAGAAATTGCTTGTTACTGGCATTAAATTATCAGTTTGAAGAATTACAGTCCGTGGCAAAGAGCTGATAATTGCAACAACAGACTTTGGGAAAATTAAATTTAAAGCTCCTATTAAATAATTTATAAACAAATTAGTTGATCAGTTTGACAAGGAAAATCCAGAGATCCCAGCGGGCACAGATTTTTTTCCCAGTGAAAGCAGGCGCTGTGCTGGGCATGGGCTGTGTGTCCCCCCCTCCCCTGGGCTGTGTGTGCCCCCCCGGGGGCATCGACCTGTCCCTATCCCTGGAGTGGGGGACGAGGATGGAGCAACCCCCAGCCCCTGGGGGGGTCCCACTGCTGGTTCCCCCCGGGTGGGGGCTGTAATGGGGGCCAGGGGATCTCCAGCCCCCAGGGTCCCGCTGCTGAGCCCCCCTTGCCCCCCTTGCAGAATGGAGTGATCTCACTCATCGACTGCACGCTGGTGGAGGAGCCCGAGAGCACCGATGAGGACGGTACGTGGTGGGGAGGTGGGTGGGCGGTGGTTAGTAGGTGGATCAAATTCAGGTGCCAATAGATTCAAGGAATCCATTGAGATTTAATTAGATTAATTATTTACTGTGAACCAAGCAGACCCACACTTAGACAGACCTGACCTTCCTGGGGCAGCCAACACCCCACAAAAACCTGAATAAACCCTCCTTAGAAAAGCCCTTGCTGGGAGAGAGGGGATGGGAAAGGCTTTCCCAATCACTCTGTGGGGTTTTCTGTTCCAAAGCCAAAACATCAGGACAAGACATTGACCACCTTGACTTCAAAATCGTGGTGGAGCCGAAAGATTCCTCATCTTTCACCGTTATCCTCGTGGCCTCATCCAGGCAGGAGAAGGCTGCATGGACCAGTGACATCAGCCAGGTAGGACCCAGCAGGGAGGGGGTGTCGTGTGTGGAGTTCTCAGGATGAGGAGCTGCCATGGGATCCCTGCTGGGCTGATCCCTGCTGGGCTGTGGCATTGGTTTGGGCACCCAGGTTAACTCCTGGTTCGCTGTGTGATGGTGGCCCCACTGCCTGCCCTGCGGCTGGGTTTGCACCCTGGGAGCTTTCCTGGTGCTGTTGGGGCGTCGGGACCTGCCACGGGCTGGGGTCTTGCTAGTTGGAGCACTGAGCCCTGGGCACCCACCCAGGGGGAGCAGAGGGGCTCCTGGGGGCTGACTGGGAGCCAGGGTGCACCCAGAGCCCAGCCACTGCCACTGTGGTGGCTGGTGGCTCGAGGAGGAGCAGGTGGAGGAGGAAGGTGACACAGCTGCAGCAGGGTCTGTCCCATCACTGCCCTCCTGCACATCTCGGTCTGGGATGTGGGTTCCTCCTCTGACTCTGACACGTGGTACAGTTTCCACCTGCTCTTCATTTGCTTTCTGCAAATGACCCTGAAGACATTTCTCCCAGGTGGGAGGAAGAGGCAGAGCTCCCAGTTCAGTAGGGATTGCCCCCTGCCACCTCTGCTGGGCCATGGCCTTGCCTGCTCTCCTGTCGGAGGTGGGATGCAGTGAGCAGGGATGTGTCTGGTCTGGATAAAGCCAAACCCTGACTTCCTCCCCTCTCACCCGTGTCTCTTCCAGTGCGTGGACAACATCCGCTGCAACGGCCTGATGATGAATGCCTTCGAGGAGAACTCCAAGGTCACGGTGCCCCAGATGATCAAGTGAGTGTGGAGAGGGCCGGGACACAGCTCCTGTGGCAGCCAAATGCTGCCAGGAGTCTCAGGACCACTGTGACCTCCCTGGGACCCCCGTGGCCTCCCCATGTGCTTCGTGGGCTGTTCCAGTGTGGTGATTAGGAGCATTAATAAGCTGTTGAGGGATTTGTGTGGGATGTGCTCAGGGAGGTGGGAATGTCAAAGAGGAGAGTTTAGAGAAAAATAACAATAGTAAGGAGGGGGTAAAAGTGCCAGAAGGGAGGGGCATGGGGGCTGTCGTCCCTGTAGGTGCTGGGCTGTAGGTGCTGGGGTGCCAAGGCTGTGCTGGGACACGTGTGGGACAAGGCAGGCCGGTCCCAGCCGGTGGGACGGGGCAGCACAGGGGTGGTCCTGCCCCATTCCCTGCTGCCAGGCAGGGGAAGGGGCTTGGTTTGTGTGCACCTGGGGATGGCCCATCCACATCCCTCTGCCTGCTGAGCACTCCACCCATTCCAGGGTGTGGGCTTCCAGGTTTTCCCCTGGGAGCATTCCCAGCTGTGTTTTCCATGGGGACACCCCGTATGAACAAGGCTCCTTCCTGTACCGCTTTCCATGGTCTCTTGGTTTCGTTCCAGGCTGGAACCACAGATATCTTGTTTCTCTGCAGGTCTGATGCCAGCTTGTATTGTGATGATGTTGACATTAGGTTCAGTAAAACGATGAATTCCTGCAAGGTCCTGCAGATCCGCTATGCCAGTGTGGAGCGGCTGCTGGAGAGGCTGACGGACCTGCGCTTCCTGAGCATCGACTTCCTCAACACGTTCCTGCACTCCTACCGCGTCTTCACCACCGCCCTCGTCGTCCTTGACAAGCTCATCACCATCTACAAGAAGCCGATCAGTGCCATCCCTGCACGGTGAGGCTGCAGTGCTGCCTGGGACCTGTCCTGTCCCTGGCGGGGGGCCCTGCCACTGCTCCTCATCCCCTCTCTGTCCCCAGTCTCTGCACCCCCTGCCTGGCCCCGATGCTGCCCTGGGACCTGTCCTGTCTCCCGAGGACCGATGGGGTCTGGGGGGACTGTGGCACCACTCCTCCATCCCCTGCCTGCTGCCTCTGTGCCCCAGACCTGCCCAGCCCTGGTGCCACCCTGGGACTGTGTCACCTGCTCCTCATGAGCTGTGACACCCCCAAACAGGGGAAGGAGATGAATCCAAGCTCTGCAGGTGTCCCCACTCCTGGGAGGGCCAAGTGGTGGCCGCAGGGTGGTGGGGGCTCTTGTTGGCTCTGCTGTACCTGGGGGGATGCCCCGGGGTCCCAGTGCCACGGGGGGATCCCCAGAACCTCCTGAGCAGGGCAGGTGCCAGCTCAGCCTCTCCCTGTCTCTCCAAGGTCCCTGGAGCTCCTGTTTGCAAACAGCCAGAACAACAAGCTGCTCTATGGGGAGCCCCCCAAGTCCCCCAGAGCCAACCGCAAGTTCTCGTCGCCGCCGCCACTCTCCATCACCAAGTCCTCGTCCCCCAGCCGCCGGAGGAAGCTGTCCCTCAACATCCCCATCATCACGGGGGGGAAGGCGCTGGACCTGGCAGCTCTGAGCTGCTCCTCCAACGGCTACGCTGGCGTGTACTCCTCCATGGCCCCCTTCAGCAAAACCACTCTGGACATCAACAAGCTGTATGTGTCCAGTAGCTATCCCAATAAAATCCCAGACGAAGGAGAAGCGGCCTCGGAAAAGCAAGAGGAGTCGCTGCCAGGCAAGCAAAGTGAGTCCCTGTGGGTTTGGGGATGCGGGGCTCTGGCGCAGAGGGGCCAGTTTAGGTGCATGCACAGAGAGCTCCTGCCTCCTGAAACTTCAGCAATTTTTAATAACAAAAGCAAAAAAACCACCCAACCCCCCCCACCTCAAAGAAAAAACCTGTTCCAAAATATCCCATAGAAACAGCAGAACTCTGTACCTTTCCTATGCATGGTGGCTGCATCCAAAGCTGGAATGGGTCAGACTTCAGGAAAATTGGGAAGAACTAAAACGTGGCTGTATTTGTGTGCAGCGGGTGTAAAGGGGTTCCCTGTTCCCCCCAGGCTCAGAGGTGTCTGTCAGGGAAGAGTCAGACACAGATCCCAACCACAGCGATGAAGCAGAAGCTGAAACTTCCCCAACGAAATCTCCAACGACTCCCAAGTCCATCAAGTGCAAAAATTCATCAGGTAATGAGTGAGCCAAGGCCTGTCCTGGTCTGGGGGGTGCCTGTGTGGTGGGGGACTGGCACGTGTGGGGAGCAGCAGTGCCCACAGGGATGTTGGATTTCTTCTCCCGCAGATTTCTCACTGTTTTCCTACAACAATGGCGTGGTCATGACGTCCTGCCGGGACCTGGACAGCACCCGCAGCGCCCTGTCCGCCACGTCCGCCTTCGCCATTGCCACGGCGGGGGCCAACGAGGGGACCCCCACCAAGGAGAAATACCGCAGGATGTCCCTCGCCAGCGCAGGTACCTGCCCCCGAGGGAGTGCCTTTGGGGTGGCCATTTCCACCATTCCCAGATGGGTTTCCCTCCAGGCACCCTCTGGCCGGGAAGGGCCCTGTTGGGGGAGCCCAGAGCCCCCAGAGCTCCGTGCCTGCTCCAGGCCGTGTCCTGGGAGTCTGGGCATGGTGCTGCCCAAGGGATGTGCAGGTTACAGGTGGCCCCAGGTGTCCCACTGCCTCCTGACACAGCAGCTCAGGGGTGCTCGGGAAGGCGGGTGCTCCTTTGGCAGCCCTACAGCAGCTGTGAGCGCTTCCTGAGGGAGCTGTGCTGTGCTAAGGGCCCACTGGCAGTTTCAGGCTTCCCGACGGACCAGCGGAATGGAGACAAGGAGTTCGTGATCCGGAGAGCGGCCACCAACCGTGTCCTCAACGTGCTGCGGCACTGGGTGTCCAAACACTCACAGGTGGGCGGCGGGGGCTCCGTTCCTCTCTCCCTCCCACCCTGCCACCAGGAATTCAGCTGCCTGCTGGGTAGCTCAGCCAAGGTTCAGCTGAGAAGGCAATTTGGCATTGAGGTTTTAGTGAAGCAAAGGAGTGTAGATGGCGAGGAGCAAGGAGCTGGGATCCCCCATCAGGGAACAGGGGTCACATCCCAGTGTTTGCACAGCTGGGGTGCAGAGGAGGGGAGCTGGATCTGCCATTACCCCCTGGCTGGGTGCAGATGAAGGGGAGTCTCTGGGTTTGGTGCCTGTTGGGATGCTCAGGATGGGGTCAGGGCTCGGACCCTGGGAGATTTCCCTGCTGTCCTGTCCCTCCCTGCACTGGTGACTGGGGGCAGTGGGAGTGGTGCCGTACTGGTTGTCGCTGGGAAGTCACGCAGCTCTCCCATCATCTGGTGATGCCGATGCAATGGAACTGAGTGAGCCTGGTGCCTTCCTGTGCTGGGATTTTTCCGGGAAGAGGCAGCCCCTGCCCCAGCTGGGTGTTGGGAGCAGCCCTGCTGGGATCAATGTCACTCCCAGCAAAGTAATTCCATGGCTGTGGGGGCCTTGGCAGGACTTCGAGACCAATGAAGAGCTGAAGTTCCGGGTGATCGGCTTCCTGGAGGAGGTCATCCATGACCCCGAACTCCTGACCCAGGAGAGGAAAGCAGCTGCCAACATCATAAGGTGAAGGGCTGTGGGCAGGAGGTGGTTTTTCCTGACTCTGTGCCAGCTGCTGGCTGTTTCTGCTCTCACCTGGGATCACAGCAGACATGAGGGCTCCAGGAGGGACCATGCCAGGGGCTTGGGAGGTGCCAGAGAGGAAGATGAGGAGGTGGATGGGTGGTGCTGGCTGCATTCAGCCATCAGGACGTGGTGGGTGTGACCCCCTTGGTGCATGGCCGAGGTTCAGTGTTGAACCCAGCGGGTGCATGGCCCTTGCTGCTGTTGGGTGCTGGTGTGGCACCGTGGCTCCCACAGCCAGGGGCTGTGCTGAGCAGGGCGGCTCTGGCACTCAGTGTGTCCCCACCCCATGCTGAGGGCAGGGCACTTGTCTTGCAGCAGGGCTGACATGTGGGGCCTCGGCTAAGGAGCATTTTTCTCTCTAAAATGAGAAATGGGACCAAAGGGTTCTCATGAAACACAGGCCGAGTGTTTGATCCTTGCAAATCCTCAGAGCCATGCTGCCCTGTTGGAGCTGTGTAGGTCTGGTGGTTTCCCAGCTGCAGTAATCCTGTCTTTCCATGCCATAGGACCTTGACACAGGAGGATCCAGGAGACAACCAGATAACCCTGGAGGAGGTTGTGCAGATGGTAAATACTCCTTCCCTCCCTCCCTGCCCCCCAGTGGCTTGGGGTAGTGGAAGGGGAACAGCCAAAGGTCCTGATGCTCCGGCACACCCAGCTTGGGGAAGAGTGAGTCTCCAAGCCCTGTGTCAGGGGTGCAGCTGCAAAGCAGGGAAAGGCTTTCTGGGGAGGGGCCAGCTGTGAGCACAGATGGATCTGTTACAGGCAGAGGCAACACTAACCGGCCCACAGGCACATTATTCCCCCTGCAGTCAGTAGAATGGCTGGAGAGGGCACGGAGACACCTGCCTGCTGCTGCCTCGGCCTGCTGGAGGCACATGGGAAAGCCCCAGGGGTCCCCATTGTGTCCTCCGTGTCCTCAAACCTGCTCCAGTTCCAAGTGATGGGCTCTGGCTCAGCCAGCATCAGTGCTGCTCCTCGAGAGGAGAGCCCTGGGAATGTGCCATGGATTTAGAACCCCCAGGGTGGCTGCAGAGCACTTGCTGCCTTTCTGCATTGAAAAAACCCCCAACCAAATCTGTTCCCAGAAGAACACAAGAGCCACTTGAAACTGACCTGGTGCACCTGAAACACACAAGATTCTGTCCCCTGGCTCTGCTGGTGGCTTGGGGGGGGGTGGGGGGCAGTCCCTCCTGGGCTTTGTTTGAGCTATTGCCCATAACTGTGTGTTCTGGGAACTTCCTCTGAAGAGGAGAGAACAAACAAGCCCTGAGGGCTTTGCTCTGCCCCTCAGGCTGAGCAGCAGCGACCTGCAGTCAAAGGCGTGGTGGGAACATGAGGGTGCCCTGCATTTTGGGGTGCACATCACGAGCAGAGGGTGTGTGTTGTGCTGACCCTCAGCTGGTACCTCCGGGGTGCCCGCAGCCCCCCTGCCCTGCACCGGTGCCACTGGCACCACCTGCCCCTGGGGGCTCTGGTGGAGTGTGCCCCACAGCTGCACCCCCAAGTGCCCCTGCAGCCTCTCCAGGGGCCCTGGAGCTGTGGAGGAAGCCGGCTGGTATTTGTTTGCCACAGCTTTCACAACCCCTGTCCCCAGAGATTGTGCAACGGGCTGTTTCCTTGTGCTGGGCCCTTGCGTGCGTGTGTATTGACCTTGAGGGGTTCTTCTGTGTCATCAGGGCTGTTTGGGGTTTATTTGGGCAGGATGTCTGTGGGGTTTGTTTTTTTTGGTGGCTGATCTTTTCCCTGAAGGCAGCAGGGATGGAGGTGTTGCAGGGAGTGGCACCAGCCTTGTCCTAGTGCTGTTTTGTGGGGGTGGTTGTGGGGGTGTGTTGGGTGCTGGCCTGAGCTGTGATTGAGGATTGGGTCTCAGTGCTGTCTTTGTGACTGGTTTGAGGACAGTCGCCAGTCAGTGACTCCGTGCAGGTCTGGACTGCAGGCTTTGGCTGTCACCCCCAGGGTGGCTCCATGTGGGGGGCACCCTGAACCCCGCCCGTGCCTGCAAGTGCTGCTTGGCCAGAGCTAGGCAGTGGGGACGGGTTATCCTTGTTCCCCTGCTTTTCTGGAAATCCCTTGGAAGAGCTATCTTGCCCCTACTGGGCAGGAGCAGGCAGGCAGGGGCAGTGGTGCTCCAGCTGGGATCCCTGGGTGCTTTGTTAATTAAACAGCCAAAAGGCTGCACGAGTAAATCTGTGGGGTTCGCAAGGTTGAGAGGAGCCAGCACTGCTCGGCACGGGCACGTTGTGGCCTGTGGTGCCTCTGGACCAGCACGGCACTGCACATCCTGGCTCCGCTGGGGAAAGCCTTTGGCTTGGGAGCCCGACCTTGGCTTCGGGTTTGCGTTCATGACATGTGGAAGTTCTCACTGTGCTCCTGCCTAGTGAGCCCCATTGTCCCTCTGTCCTACAGGCCGAGGGAGTCAAAGCAGAACCATTTGAAAACCATTCAGCCCTGGAGATTGCAGAACAGCTGACACTGCTGGATCACCTGGTCTTCAAGAAGATCCCATATGAGTGAGTGATCCCCATGGGCCAAGAAAGGTGGCTCTGGTCACCCAGGGCCTCATGGGCAGCCTGGCTGGGCTGACCCCAGAGAGTGTAAAGCCTTCCTGGGCTTTGCCAGTAGCCCAGTCTTGGCTCAAGGATTTGAGTCCTGATCCTGTGGCTTCTCTGCCGGCATCCCCAAGGTAATCGGCTCAGGGAGACCCTCCCACAACCATCACACTTTCAACCACATCTGTGTGGTCCCTTTCCAGCAGCACGGGGGACACAGACCCTGGGATCTCCATCCTGTGCGGATGCAGTGGAGCTTGCAGGGCTTGAGCATCCCATAAAATTGGGAAAAAAGAGTTGACCTGGTCACTGTGGTTTGCAGAGAGTTCTTCGGGCAAGGCTGGATGAAGCTGGAGAAGAATGAGAGGACTCCATACATCATGAAGAACACAAAGCACTTCAATGATGTAGGTGCAGCCGCAGGGCACAGGGGGATGGGCACAGGGGAGGCAGCTCAGCCCCCCTGCCCCAGGGCCTGGGGTGTGTGAGGGTCACCTGCCCCACGGGCCTTACCTGCCTCGGGGACCCAGTGCAGGTGGAGCATCTCCTGGTGCAGTTGCTCCTTCTGGGGCTGCTGCAGCACAGGGGAATCTGGGAACTGCTGTGAGGCTGGAGGACACGGAGCTGTGCCCAGAATCATGCTAAGGCTCAGGCTGGGCACCGTGTCTCCCCAAGGTCAGTAACCTGATCGCGTCGGAGATCATCCGGAACGAGGAGATCAACGCGCGGGTCAGCGCCATCGAGAAGTGGGTGGCAGTGGCTGACATCTGCCGCTGCCTGCACAACTACAACGCCGTGCTGGAGATCACCTCCTCCCTCAACCGCAGTGCCATCTTCCGCCTCAAGAAAACCTGGCTCAAGGTCTCCAAGCAGGTAGGGGTAATCCCCTCCTGGGGAGGTGGGAGGTTTGGTGGGATGGGTGGGATGGTGTTGGGGCAGGGTGAGACAGGCATAGAAAAAGAGTTAGAAAACAGAGAAAGGTGTTTCAGGTTGTTCTCAGGAGGGAGGTGGTGTGTGGGCAAGCAGACCCTGCCTTGGAGTTGGGTTTATTCATGGAATCACAGGATCGTTTGGGTTAGAAAAGCTTTCTGAGACCATGCAAGTCCAGCTGTTCCCTCAGCACTGCCAAGGCTACCACTAACCCATGTCCCTGAGTGCCACATCGACATATCTGTTAAATCCCTCCATTGACTCCACCTCTGCCCTGGGCAGCTGTGCCAGGGCTGGACAGCCATTAAGAAATTTTCCCAGTATCCAGTCTAAACCTCTCCTGTCACAACTCCTTTCCCCTTGTCACTTGTTACCTGAGAGAAGAGACTGGCCCCACCCTGCAAGTCAGACGTGCAGTTAAACCTTTCCCAGAGAGCCCCCGTAGCTGCACACACAGAGAGACTCTCTTTAACTGGTTTTCTGGGCTCCTCAGACCATTTATGGATGAGCAGGATGAATTCCTGTTTGAGGTACGTGGTACAGGAGTAGCTGGCACTTACTGGTATGGAGCCAGACACAGCTGAGCCGGCACCACTGTGGGCTCCTATCAGCCAGGAGCAGTCATTTTTCCTATGAAATAATAAACCTGTGAATGAAAACAGGTGCTGGGGAGGGCAGAGGTGGGAGCAGGGGGAGGAAGCGAGTGCACAGCCTGCTCACCAGCAGCCAGATGTGATGGCCAGGGCACAGTTGTACCTGAGGAGGTGTAGGAACAGCTGACGGGGTGAAGTGCCCTGGGCAGGGCGGGATGGAAGTGACCCTGTGGCTCCGCAGGCTTCACCCCTGGCTGCAGGGAGCGAGGGTTCTTCCAGGGCCCCACAGAGCAGCACTTTGGTTTCTTGCAGACGAAGGCTCTGATTGATAAGCTCCAGAAGCTGGTGTCGTCAGAAGGCAGGTTCAAGAACCTGAGGGAGGCACTGAAAAAGTGAGTGAATGGTGCTTCTCCTCCTCTCCCATGGCTGCTGCTGTGGGACCTGCAGTGTGGGGGGACCTGGAGCTCTGCTCCCAGGATCATTCAGAGCCTACAATAAAGGGTGTCCTGTTGAGCCAGCACAGTGGCTGGCAAAGTGATCCCCACGACTGAGCTGCTCCTTTGTGCAGCGTGTGGAAAGATGGGAATAAAAGGGACTGCAAAGGGAAAAATCACTGCCAGACACCAGAGAAAAATTTTCCCCATCACTGTCATAGAATCATGAAATCCCAGAATGGTTTGGGTTGGAAGGGACCTTAAAGCTCATCTTGTTCCATACCCCTCTCTGGGCAGGGCCCCCTTCCACTAGACCAGGTTGCCCATGGAAGCTTCTAAAGGTCTTCCTGACCCTCTGTAAAAGCTGCCCTCAGCTCACCTCCTGCATCCCATGGCTTTGTTAGGGGCACAGCCACAGGTCCTGCTTGTCCTGCTGAGCTGGTGGGGATGAGGCCCAGGATACCAGCAGCCTCCCCTGGGACAGCCTTCCTATATTAGAGAGAATCCTTCCAGTTCTGCTGACTGTAGAGTTGCCCCCTTCTCTCCTACCCTGCCCCAAGCTCCAAAGTAAGGCAATTTTCTTCCTCATTTCTTTCTGGTTTACTCCCGAAGTTGTGATCCTCCGTGTGTCCCCTACCTGGGCATGTACCTGACTGACCTGGCATTCATTGAGGAGGGCACCCCGAACTACACTGAGGATGGCCTGGTGAACTTCTCCAAAATGAGGATGGTGAGTGCTCCAGCCCACTGGCGTGAGTGTACGGGGCCGGGCTGGGGTGATGTGGTTGAGGCCAGGTCTGTGTCCCCTCAGCCTTCACCTGCACAGCACCAGGCGGCCACATGTGACCCCTGCACACACCTGGGGTTATTCCTACTGCCTGGAAGAGACAAAAAGGCCCTTTGCACTGTGCTGTGCAGGGTGCCTCTGCCCTTCCAGGCACTGGGACGGGTTCCCGGGTGATGGTTGAGCCATGAACACCTTCTGTGCTTTATCCCTGGACAGATCTCACACATCATAAGGGAGATCCGCCAGTTCCAGCAAACCTCCTACAAGATCGAGCACCAGCCGAAGGTACAGCCTTGTCCCCAGCGCCACGGGCATGCTCTGCTCCTCATCTCCCTCTTCCATCACAGCATCTAAGCCTTCAGTACCTGGCAGCTCCATGCTGGAGTCTGTTGGCAGGGGGGATGGAGAGAGGATGGAGGGGGCTCCAGCAGACTCCCCCCATGGCCCCCCCAGCAGTTGCAGCAGAGGACTTGCTGCAGAGGGCAGCTTTGATGGACAGGACAGCCGTCAGGCCAGGCTCGGAGGGCTCTGGGGGTTGCACCCTGGACATGCTAAGAAAAAGCTATTTAGGGGCAGCACCCCCTCCCCAGGGATTAGAGTGTGTCCCGCCGCCTCCACTGCCAGCACTGTCTTTGCCTCATGGTGGCCCCAGCATGTGATGAGCTGAAAGGTCTCAGCCAACCTCTGTGGCAGGCGCCTCATTTACCAGCGTTTGGGTGCTTCAGTTCTCAGGGGTTTGTGCTCTCCCAGCCCGTTAACGGCTCCGCTCCGTTTCCCAGGTGACGCAGTACCTGCTGGACCAGTCGTTTGTGATGGACGAGGAAACCCTTTACGAAGCTTCTCTGCGAATAGAGCCCAAACTGCCTTCCTGAGCGCGGCGGCGGCCGCCCGTGTACACTCGCTATACCATACTGTACATACTCGTTCGTTCCATGGACGCCCTGGAGTGACTCCCACGTCTGTGCTTCTCCGAACAATCCGCCCCCGCCCCAGGCCGCACTAGACCTCGCGTAGGATTTCCCGCCCTGGTTAAGGTTTAACGCATCGACACTTCGCTGGAGTCCCGGGTTCTTTTCGATGATGTTACTTTTGTCATTTGTCCCTCCTGGGGAGGCTGGTGGTCGGGCAGGTGAGTCCCTGTGTCTCCACGGGGCTCTGGGCAGCACAGAGCAGCTCTCACTCGGACAGTGCTGGCGGTTACATCCCACGGCAAACTCTGTAAGGTGGGAGAAGGGAACACATTAAAGGTTGTCCCTCGGTGTGAGCTGCCCTCTCTGTGTGTGCCACCCTCGTGCTGGCCGGGCATGGGGGGCCCTGGCTGCTGCCCTGGTCCCTCCGAAGTTGGGAAGATGGAAGCATCCCCTTGCCTCTCCTCGCTGCATCCAGCTCCTGTTGATATGCTGTAGATCCGTACCCTTGTGCCCACTCTGAGTACCATGACGTAGAGTTAGAGATGACGAGTGTTTTTATTACATCTACTGTAATCCTGGCTAACCACCTGCTAGCAGGATATAGTAATGTAGTGCTTATTCTGTGAATAGTACCTGGGTTTTTTACATTGTACAGTCCCTGACACGGTTCCCCGGCAGTGGCAGGCATGCTCCACTCACACAACACTTGCTGTAAGCAATACCTCGTGGTATGGGATTTCTCTTTCAAGCCCTAAAACTATTTCAACTTACAGCTTGTTTGGGAAAAATATTTCCATTTTTTTTGTAAAAATATATGTTTCCTGATTACCTCTTGCTAATAAATCTATTCTATCTCAGGGTGAACCGGGGTTTGTGATAGTTTTACGGGTGGGATAACGCCGGACCCGCCGGAGCGCGGGCTCCGCCCACCGCTGGGAGGGGACAGCCCCGCCCAGTGCCGGTGCCCCGCCCAGTGCCGGTGCCCCGCCCAGTGCCGGTGCCCCGCCCA
>VXAD01003779.1:510213-526383 GCA_013399195.1 Dicrurus megarhynchus | reverse complement strand
GCCCCCCCCCCCGCCATTGTCCTCGCCCCTCTTGCGTCACTTCCGTCCTACCACCTCCGTCCAATAGGGAGCGGGGACGTTTTGGCGCCGAATGCAAAGCGCGCGCGGTGCGGGTGGGACGCGGCCCGCGCGCAGAGCGCCCCTTGGCGGCGGGGCGGCCCCGCGATGGCGGCGGTGCCGCAGAACAACCTGCGGGAGCAGCTGCAGCGGCACTCGGCCCGCGGGGCCCTCCGCGCCNCGGGGGCTCGTCTCGTTGCAGGGGCTTCACCTTCAAGAAGGCGCCTCGGGGCCTCGCCGCCGCCTCGGTGCTGAGGGACAAGGACGTGAACACCTCCCTGGCTCTGCCCGCCTCGGCCCTGCCGGACAGAAAAGCGCCGGCGTGGGGTTGTGTTCCCTCCCGAAGCCCCGGCCCCCAGCCGGCCTGTGCCACCCGGGCCCCCGCCGCGGCTCCCGAGGCGTCCAAGGGCCCCGCGGTTCCCGGGGCGAGGGCGGGGAGCGCTGTTCCCGCCGGGAAGGCCGGTGCCGGTTCTGCTGCTGGCCCCCTTATCATCATCGGCGATGAGTGGGATGATATCGACGACTTTGACCTGTCGGGAATCGAAAAGAAGTTCTCTCGGCCGCCCGTCCTGTCCCCCAAGGGGCTGCGAGCCCCCAGCAAGAATCCCCCGCGGCCGAGCCCCAGCCCGGCCTCGTCCGGCGCTCCCGGGAGCGCGGGGGAGGACGCGGGGCCCGGCAGCCGCGGCGGGGAGGCAGCGCCCGAGTCCGAGCAGCGACCCTGCTCACAGCAGTCTCTGATCTGCCTCGAGGACTTGGCTCCCTGCAGCGGGAGCCCGGCTGCGGGGGATGGCCTTTGGGAGGTGTCACCTGCTGACCCCCTTCGGGATGCGGACAGGGCAGGGGCTCGCCCAGGTAAGGGGTTATTTAAAGGTACCACCGAGCTGGAAGGGAATCTGTGTTTGCACCCAGAGGGCTTGGCTTGACTGGTCAGGAATCAGAGGGAGCTGTGTGCTCGTGACTGAGGAGCAGCCCTGGATTTCATTTAGGTTCCTGGATTTCGGTTTGGGTACCCCCAGTCTGGAAGCAGTGCGGCGTTCTGCCGGTGCAGGAGTAGCAGCTGCTCGTGTACTGGAGTTACAAGACTTCCCACATGGCATTCCTGAAATGGTCAATAACCTATAGGGATGTTACAGAGAGAAAAGCACTTACAAAATTCATACAGGAGAGACATAAAGTCATATACTTAAATGAAATATTAAACCAGAAAAAGTAATCTCTCTCTATTTTTAACACAAACATGATAAACACCACAAAAGAACTCCAACCTTCAATTATGATCCCAAAATTCCTGCCTGTCATTGCTTTGGCAGCTCTGTCCCACGGAACTCTATTTTAGATTCCTTACCTGCTATGTTTTGAAACTTTGGACCTTTATTTGGGAAATTAACATGTTTACACAACTGAACGATATCAAAGAGTGTTCTGGGATGCTTCCCTTACACTGAATGGTGAAAAGATTTGTGAGCTGTATTTATGTTCTTAATATTTTGTTGTCTTTTCCTTTCTCTGTGAAATTAATTTTAAAAAGTTAATGATATTGACCTTTCTTTGTAGGATTTGTCTTTTAAGGCACAGTACATGTACATTTACCTTCCAATTCCAGCACAGGGACTGTGCCAGCTGATGAGTCTGCACTCTTTTAAAGCTAGGATTGAATAGAATAGGAACTTTTTATAGAAATAATTTTTTATATAAATACTTGTTATTGAAAACGATTGCCGAAAAATAGACCTCTTGAGTGTTTCACTTCTTCCAGGGACAGGTGACTGTACGTTTAGCTGTATCACTTTTCCACTTAAATGAGGATGTGGGGATTCGTCTGTCTGTTTTTAATGGGGGGGAAAGGGAGCAGTAAGTTTTATCCTTTAAAAGTCAGAAACTGTATCAAATGAGTGTTTTGAAATCTGGCTGCTAATTTTTCCCCTCCTCTGTTTGTGGCAGGTTGAGTGTACATTGTTACCCAGCAATATTAATCCACTTCTCTTGGCAGCTGCTGAAGGTGGTCAGGGCCAGGAGCAACAGAGGTCTGGAAACAGCCCCTCAACCCTAGATGAGGTCACCTGGCCGTTGGCAGGTGCCGAGCTCGAGGAGGATGACCTGGACATCATCCCCCCCTCCCCTGAGGAGGAGCTGCCTTCCTTCTCCCCTTCTGTACAAAGTGTCAGGTAATCAGAGTTCACTGCTAAAACCGGCTGTCTGTTGCATGATTAGAAAAATACCAAAAAAGGCCCGAAACTCCTGCTTGTTAAAAAGGTACAGATTGAGTTTGTGTCTCTTTGCTGCTTGGTAGGTTAATGGTTGGCAGCTGCAATTAATGTTTTATCAAATACTAATTTTATGGCAGATGTTTTAGGTGGCTTTCACTTCAAAAAAAAGCAGTTACTTTTGTAGTGGGATGGGAGAAAATTTCCGGGGCAAGATTCTGTATGTTGGTACACAGGATGAGTGACTGCTCAGCTCTTCGGTTCTACCCAGGCCTTCAGTAATTTATCTTTTACACACATCTTAAATCCTGTTGTTCTATGGAAATGCTTCAGTTTACAGATATCTGTATTTTAATGGCTTTTTCTTTTGGTGTTAGCAGTATTTCCAGAAACTCTCCCACTGGTGGAAGATGCACAGCTAGCAGCTCTGAGGCCAGGCAGGAGAAAGTTCCCACAACACGTCCTGGAGGTGATCCCAGTGCAGGGGATTCAGGTACACAAAATGTTTTGGAATTTCATATCTCTGATTTTGGGGATAGTTTGCAACTATTTATTATCCTGTTTAATCCAAGAGCATTAACTAACAGACGGGGAATTAACATCTATAGATGGAGAATTGATATAAATAGTTGGATTATAGACAGATAATAAAAGATGAGGGCAAAAATATGTAATTTGTTGAGTTCCTGCACACAGAAACAGTTTCTTTATGCAAATGGACTAAAAATATATTGGAAGTAAATTGTTTAGACTGATTTACTGCCATGTACTGTCCTCTGGGAGAGTGGTATCCTCCTGACACCTACTCTAATGAAAATGACTGCTGAACTAACTCCCTGTGCCAGGTGAGGCTGTGCCCGTGGCCCAGCAGCTGTACGGAGTCATGGAGGCCATCTGTGAGCTGGTGGATGCCATCCCCCTGCAGGAGCTGCAGGCCCTGGGCTGTGCCAGAGCCCTGCTCCAGCACAGGGACCTCAGGTAGGCTGGAACAACTCTGTGTGCAGCAGGGAGCTGCCTGCAGGTGTCCCCAGTACACTGGAGAACAAGGCAGGAGGGGCTTTCAAAAGCTTGAAATTACTGACTGAGGGAAGGGACAAAGTACCCCAAACTGCTGCAAGCGTTAGGGGTCCCTGTGTTCTGCCAGATGGAAGTGCCACAGTGCCACAGTCAGTCTGAGGAGGTGCCTGGCACCAGGTGCTTCTGGAGAAACAGGTGATGTGATGTGATGTGATGTGACCTACCAGGTGTCCTCCTCAGTTCTTGTGCCACAGGCATTCAGGTGGTATTGTCTCCCCTCTTGCTGACTGCAGGGATGGTGGTTCCTCCTAATATCCCTGAGCTTGTCATCTTCCCATGTAATTATTGCTACCACAACCTGCTGCTTTGTGTCCTGCGCCATCTGATGGCACAATACGTGGACAAAGTATTGGGACTTGGGATTTTGGTTAGAGTTTTCCTGGGCTGGCACTATGAGCTTCTGTAAATGTTCTCAGTACAACTTCTTTTATTTCTCGTTGCTGTAGTCAGACATAGTCTTTAGAAAGTACCTAAAAACATAATTTGGTTCAGGCATACTTTTAACTTCAGGTTTTGTCTCTAAGGATTTATTTTTTATGTTCTACCTTGCCTGGATCTGATCCTTGCTTTTAGGAATTCTTTTAATTTATGTCTGTAGAGATGATGTCATAATTTTGTCATTAGTTTCTTCTGGTGGTATTCTCTCTTCCCTAGATTTGTTTGAAATCATTTTCAAACATGGTGACTCAGAACACGATGGACCCACCATATGTTAATATGTTCAATAGCAGTGAGACAAAACTGTTTAATGAATGTTGTTGAACTTGGTAAATCATTGCTTGTGACTAAATATATATTTTTTTCCTTCTTACTTCCCTTGTCATCTCTCCCAGGAGAAAATTGCTGGCCAATTCTGTCAGTTTGAACCAAAATGGCATAAACATCACTTTTCCTAGAAGCCAGAAGTCTCCCATGGAGCAGGGCCCTCGTGTGTGTCCTGGTGCTGGTCCAGGTTCTGGCCCAAGCTGGAGCTTCAGTTCTGACAGAAACTCCCCCAAATCCACAAACCTCCCATCGGTGCTTTCTGTTCATTCCAGCAACTTTTCTGCCAAAACAAATCAAACCTTGGACACCTCTTGTGCTTCAAAGCAAAGTGCTGAGGAGATCCCCTGCCCAGGAACTGCAGAGCTGCCTTTTCCCAAGGGAAGTGGCAGGGAGGGAGGTTCCCTAAGGCTCAGCCTCCAGTCCTGTGACAGTAGCTGGGACAAAAGTCCAGGAACGAGGAATGGGAACCAGCCCCTGACCAGCACAACCCTGAAGGCTCGGAGTACAGCTCCCACTGCCAGTCCTGTAGGGAACAGCTTGGGTACAAATGATCTTGACTTCGACCTGGATCACTTTGACATCGATGACTTTGATGAGGACTGGGAGAGCTCGGTGGCTGTTTCAGCACCTGAGGCACCATTGACGCCGTTGTGTCAGCCTGTCAGGGAAGGGCCACCTGCCAAATCCCTCTTGTCCAAGATTATGTCCAGAGCCAAAGGGTCGGCTGTGGGATCCAGTCCTGCTGCTCCAAAGCCAGGCTTCCTGATGGCAACAAAGAAACATCCAGGTAAATTATACTCATGAGGATTACTGGGTTTTTCCATTTTTAAATTCTTATTTATTTCTTTTTAAACCTAAGATCGAGTTTACTACAGATCACGTCAATGCCTTTTGTTTCTGTGGGAGTTTCTTTTGGTTCCTTTTTTGCAAAGTCATCTTGGAACTTTTTTCCTCCAAATGATGCTGAACTAAAATATTCCCTTCCTGTGCAGGTTTCAGGCTGCTGGAAGATGAAGCTGCTAAAATTGGAAATGAGGGTGTTTCTGTGTTTTAGTTAAATAATGGTTCTGCAGTTTTTGATTCAGGGCTGTACAATGGTTTTTGCTGCATAATGTTCCAAAATGGGTTTGTGGAAGCAAACTGAATCCCCCTGGGGCCCAGGGTTGGTCAGTGTCATTTTGGGTTAATGCAGGGACAGGCTGGCAAAAGGGGAGGTGAAAATCAGAGTCAGAGAATGGTTTGGGGTGGAAGAGATCTTAAAAACCATCTCATCCCACCCCCTGCCATGTCAGAGACATCTTCTACTGTCCCAGGTTGCTCCAAGCCCCATCCAGCCTGGCCTTGAACACTGCCAGGGATCCAGGGGCAGCCACAGCTGCTCTGGGCACCCTGTGCCAGGGCCTCACCACCCTCACAGGGAAGAATTTGTTCCATAACTTATTCTAATTACATTTTTTTGGCTTCCAGATCCAATGGTTAATAACCCTGCACTGGAGCGTTTCAAGGGTATGAAATTTCCCCATTCTGAAGAAATGATGAATATATTTCACAAGAAGTTTGGATTGCACTGTTTCCGGACAAACCAGCTGGAGGCCATCAATGCTGCTCTGCTGGGGGAGGATTGTTTCATCCTCATGCCCACAGGTATGTGCCCCCACAGCACAGGCTACAGACCTGCAGCTCCTTTTGCAAGCTTTGGGACAAGCTTTTCTCTTCCCCCGTGCCTTTGTGCTGCTGGAATTCTGCAGCTGCAGGATTTCAGGAGTATTGTTGCACTGGGGTATTTTGAGTGAGGGGATTGAATTTCTGCCTTCAGTAATAATTCACACAGTAACTCTTTCTTATCCTGCAGGTGTCACTTTGTGGCAGGCGTTGGTAGAAATTTATTGTTTCCAAAAGTGCTGTAAAATGGGAAATAAGAAATAGGTCTCCATCCCTTTTCTCTTGATATCTGACACTTGCTGTGTTCTGTCTCATCCTCACAGGAGGTGGGAAAAGCTTGTGCTACCAGTTACCAGCGTGTGTCTCTGCCGGGGTCACTATTGTTATTTCTCCACTGAGGTCACTGATCATCGATCAGGTTCAGAAGCTGAAGACTTTAGATGTAAGTTCCAGCAGCTTTATTGAGTGAAACTGCAGGTAACTGGATTAAAAATCTGAAATTTTACAGCAAATCTTGTGTCTCTTGAATATAAACTGCATAAATTGATTAGATGGACACTGTGAATGGCACAGAAAGTTGCCCGGGAAGAACTAAATTGGATGAACTCGAATATCTTGGCAGTGTGACCGCTGGATTTATTGCTGCTCCTGTGTTGGGTGTTAAAATTGTGTTTTCCAGAGCAGATGCTGGTTCTGAGATAGTGAGAATTGTAATTACTTACCTACACAGGAGCAGCCTGACTGCAGCAGGAATGAGCACTAAGAGTTCCTGAGTTAGGGGGGTTCTGGAGGTGCTAAACATGATACACAGAGCAGAAATGCAGGTGCAGGAGATCAGTGTTCCAGAATGGATTGGGTTGGAAGGAATCTTAAAGTTCATCTTGTTTCACCCCTCGCCACAGGCAGGGACACCTTCCCCTAGCCCAGGATGCTCAGATGTGTGTTCCCAAGGCTGACTGCTTAGGAACTGGTTTGTAATGAGAGGTAGGGCTACATTCTCAATATATATATACTTGTATATTTTTGATATAGATTGCTGCAACATACCTGACTGGTGACAGAACAGATGCTGATGCCTCAAAAATATACATGCAGTTGTCAAAGAAAGACCCTGTCATAAAGCTGCTGTATGTCACCCCTGAGAAGGTCTGTACTTCATCTTCAGTTGTAAAACCATAGCGGCTACGAGGGGGAGATTGCTGTGAGGTGCTAAAAGACTGCACTCAGAGTAGGCTTCTGGGGAAAAAAAAGTTGGATTTTAGATAATTCATTAAGAATCTATACGGTTGTAGTTAATTTCAATCAGTAATTAGCCAAGAATAAGAACTGAGTATGTCTGTAAAATGTAAATTCTTAAAACAAACTCCCATGCCCATCTATTTCAATCTATCTTGCTACATATTAGTGTTGATCACTGTCCAGTAGCTGCTTAATCCAGACTGCTCTGAAGAGGGTAATATAGGAAAAATACAATATTGTCAGGGCGATAGGAGATTGTCAGAGCTTACAGCTTGGGCTGCATTATATGCTGCCTTAAAATGTTGCTGCACAAGAGCTTTGTAAGAGGGGGCTGGTTAGTGTGCTGGTTGTGTTTCTCTCTTCGGCATTATTTTTCTCTGTGTTTCCTGACATAAGTAATTTAAATTTACTGAAATTTCCTCAGAGTGAGGGGCCTCGGGATAGGTGATCCCAGAACCTCACGGGAATCCCACACCAGCTGCTTGGTTAAAACACAGCTGACCAGCATCATCTCTGTGCCTTGAAGGTTCGCCTGCGCAGTGCAGGTTAATTCTGCTGCGTAGGACAGTCGTTTCTGTATTCTCAGTCAGGCCAGCTGACACTTTTAGCTCAGGTCTTTTGCTTTCCATTGCCATTGCTGGTGTGTCCCAGGTGTGTGCCAGCAGCCGATTGATGTCCGCCCTGGAGAACCTCTATGACAGGAAACTCTTGGCACGTTTTGTCATTGACGAAGCTCACTGTGTCAGCCAGGTAAAACCTCCACTTGTTTTTAAGAATGCCAAAAGACTCAGTTGGAGCATTTTACTCTGTTACACTTAAATTTTGTTTTTCAACCAGTGGGGCCATGACTTCCGACAAGACTACAAGCGCCTGAACATGCTCCGCAAAAAGTTCCACTCTGTGCCCATGATGGCCCTCACTGCCACTGCCAACCCCCGCGTGCAGAAGGACATCCAGAATCAGCTCGAGATGCTGAAACCACAAGTGTGAGTTGCTCAGCAGGTTTCTGAAACTGTTTGTTTGTGCCACAGAAATTTTGAGTGGAAAGCTTAGTAAAGTAAAAAAAGCATCGCAGGCCCATCTGAAATCCTTGTGCAGCTGTATCTGATCAAATGAAATGCACGCATGAAATTTAATAGGAGGTAGATGCAAACTACTAACATAAGAAATAAAAAACTTGCCAAGCCCTTCCCTGCATCATGAAGGAAGCTGTTTAACACAACATAACTATACCCATAAGGCTGACGAGCACCATGAACTGTCACATTTCAGGTTTACAATGAGCTTCAACAGGCATAACTTGAAATATGATGTGTTGCCCAAGAAGCCAAAGAAGGTGGCGATGGATTGCTTGGAATGGATTAAAAAATATCACCCCCGTGAGTACTGAGCAGCACGGTGCCCACAGGCCTTTTCATGAACCACTTCTCAAGGCAGCAAAAGCTTTTATAATGCTGTAATAATGATATATTTACCAGAAAAGCAAGATGGAGGTAAAGTGATGTTACTGAAAATGGGAATCAGGTTTATGTGCATTCTAAAGTTGAGAATTTAAGTTAAGATGGAAAAGTAAATTGTGGTGATGCTCTTGAATAACCTTTCTGGAGCCTGCCAGAGCTTTTAGCATCATGTCTTCAGAGCATGAAGGTCACCGAATATCTTAATTGTTTCATTGTGTTGGTCTGCTTATCTGCAGTTCCCCTTCAAGCTGTCTTCAGAGATTCCCATCTTTCTAGGCTCACTTTGGAGTCCTGCAGCTCCTGCTGCTGGAACTGGATTACACCAAGCTCCCTCAGAGCTTCTCCTGTGCTGTTCCCTCAGAGAGCATTGACTGAACTGCTCCAACTCTTAAATTATGTAGGTTTTGTTCATGTATTCTAAATCCTGAGATTGCACAATACTGATGAGGAAAACATTTCTTTATTCCACCTCACCAAAAGCCCCAAAAGACTGGGTAGGAAAAACTACCAAGACTATCTGATAGCAATAAAGTAAGTTCTATGGTGAAGTAGTTACACCTTTACTCTTATCTTTATTCCAAAGAGGAGAGGCTGGTATCTGCTTGGCAGGTTTGACTGTTGAGCAAGGAAAGAGAATAAAACCGTATTGTCGCTCAAATTTCTTTTCCTGTCTATTTGCAGATGACTCTGGGATAATCTATTGCCTTTCCCGGCACGAATGTGACACCACAGCAGCCATCCTGCAGAAGGAGGGGCTGGCTGCCCTGGCCTACCATGCTGGCCTCACCGATTCCAACAGGGATCTGGTGCAGCAGAAGTGGGTTAATCAGGAAGGATGCCAGGTGAAGAAAAACTGGGAGGAAAAGGGAAGAAAGTTTGGGCACTTTTATCGCTCTTGGCCTGGGACATGGAAGGGAGGTTGTGCAGTGTTATCACCAAATGTCTGCAATATTGAATAACCGATCCCAACAGACCTGCTGCAGCAGCCACCTTTCACTGGGAATTTTGTGAATAAAAGGTTGTAGCATTGCACCAAGGTGTGCTACTCCAGCAGGGAGTACCTGAGCAGTGCAGGGCTTCAGAAACAGCTCCTGGCACACTGCTGTGCAGAGACTGGAATTTGGGGGTTTTCCTGTGTCTGGAGTGGCTCCTCTGACAGGAGGGGAGGTGTTGCTGTTTTGTACTTGTTCTGCACTGTTACAACTGACATTCTGGGTCCTCCAGGTTTCCTAATCCAGGTCACTTGCCCGCTTTCCGTGCAGTGTTGCAGGAGTGATTTCCATAATGTATGTCTAGAACATTATAATCTCCTTCCCAGGTGATATGTGCAACAATTGCCTTTGGAATGGGCATCGACAAACCCGACGTGCGCTACGTTATCCACGCGTCCCTTCCCAAATCCATAGAAGGTTACTACCAGGAGTCTGGCAGAGCTGGGCGGGATGGAGAGATGTCTCACTGCCTACTCTTCTACAGCTACAGTGATGTGACCAGGCTGAGAAGGCTCATTCTGAGTGAGTTCTCCTCTGGAAACTTGGAGATGACATTACAGCTATCACATTGTCACTGGTCTCGTTTAGCCTGTGTTATTCCAAGTGCTGTGGATAGTTCAGTATTGCAAGGAGGGGAGAACTGTGAATCCTTACCTGGATGGTTTTCATTCAGGTGTCAGGAGCAGGATTTTTGTCCCTTGGACTTAATTTTAGTCAAAACCACTTTGTTTCATAGAATCATGAAATTGTTAAGGTTGGAAAAACCTTTAAGATCATCAAGTCCAACTGTCAGACCAACTCCACCCCACTGTTCACCACTAAAACATGTCCTCAAGTGCCACATCCACATGTTTTTTGAGGACTTCCAAGGATGGTGACTCCATTCAGGGCATCCTGTGCCAGAGTTTTCCTACCCTTTCTATGAAGAAACTGTTCTTGATATCTAATCTAAACCTCTTCTGACACAACTTGAGGCCTCTTCCTCTCATCCTGTCACACATACCCTTCTCTTGACTTTTGTCATTCTAGGCTTATTTCCCTTCTCCATTCTCGAAAACTTCAGAGATAAAATCTGTCCTACATCAGTTCTGTACTAACGCACTCATTTTTTTTAAGCAAAGCCAATACTGCGTTTTGGCTGACAGCCCATGAAAACGCAGAGGTGCAGCTTTAACAAACACCATTGAATTTGCTGTGTTTCAGTGGAGAAGGATGGGAACAGCCACACGAGGCAGACCCACTTCAACAACCTGTACAGCATGGTGCACTACTGTGAAAACGTGGTCGAGTGCCGCCGCGTCCAGCTGCTCGCCTACTTCGGGGAAACCAATTTCAACCCCACCTTCTGCAAAGATCACCCAGAAGTGATTTGTGATAACTGCAGTAGAAAGAAGGTAAACCCCACAGGTTTTATTTGTAGTGGTGTTAAACTGATTTTGTATTTAGTCGCATCAAAAAGTGGTTACATAACCTTTGGGAAGGCAAGTGGAGAAAAGGAATAAAAGTCCTGTATTTTTGTGATGCTTCCAGTTCTTTTCAGAGTTTAACCATGGACTTGTGATGCTCCTGTTCCTGTCAGAGGCATAAGGATGTTCCTTGTGGGAGGCAGGAGCTAATATCAGATCCACTACAATGGCTGTGGGGAAATCCCTTCAGTTCCTGTCCTGATATTTTCAGGGCAGCTTTGTGCTGCCAGAGCAACATGAGGGCCACATTATGTCGTTCTTGTGCTGAAGGTGGTCCAAACATTTGGGGTTATGCAAACTTAGTGGCAGGAGCAGAAGGGAAGGCAGCTGTGGAGACAGGCAGGGAAGGGATCCTGATTAGTTTCGTACTTGTGGATATTGCTTCTCAGCTCTGTGTTCGAAGCATTCCCTTATATAAAACTGTGATTGGAACCAAATTTGACCAGGATAATGCATATTCAGTCTCATTTTAATGCATTTTGGAAGTGTAAGTTCTAGAGCATGGCAGGATAATTACAAGAATGCTTTCCAAATGATTTACCTTGATTCCCAGTATTTACCCAGCAATCTTGCACCTCACTCTGCACAAATAACCCCATGGAGATTATATACAATCAGTTGGACTGGTTTTGTATTATCACATCCAGAATCCCTGTGACTGTATCACTGTAGGTTACTAACTAGAAAATCACTGTTTCTTTATTTGGAACAAACTCAATTCACAGCTGAGAAAAGCTCAATAATGAAAACGGAGGTTGTCAGTAACAACTTGGATTAGGGCAGAAACACATAATGGCATGTCCTAATCAAGTCTGATTTAACAGGATTATAAATCAAGGAACGTTACCGAGGATGTGAAGAACATCGTGCGGTTTGTACGAGAGCACTGCGGGCAAGCGGGGCGGTTGAATGGGAAGAGGAATCCAGGCTCTGGCAGGTACACCCTGAACATGATGGTGGACATTTTCTTAGGTGAGTCTGTTCTCCCAGAAACTCCTGAATAAGCTGGTGCACAAATCCCTGACCAGGAATCAAGAGTGTTGTGCAATGCCAGCAGGCATTTAAAAGAACGTGTATTTTGCAATATTAATCTTCCCAAGAATCACTTGGTGGTAAGTGATCCAAAAAAAATGAAACTGAAGATTTAATCAATTTCAGGTTGCTATAGTGATAATATTGGTTTTCCAGTGCTCAAAGGCTTTTTTGAATGTGAATAGACTGCCTTGGGAATCTCCCACAGGTCTGTGAATGCACATGTACATGGGCTTTGTGATCAGGGGCTCATCCTATGCTTTCTGTTGCACAGGTTCAACGAGTGCCAAGATTCAGTCTGGAATATTTGGGAAGGGGGCTGCCTATTCCAGGCACAATGCTGAAAGGCTGTTTAGAAAACTGGTCCTGGACAAGATCCTGGATGAGGATTTGTACATCACAGCTAACGACCAGGCAGTGGCATATGTCATTCTGGGAGAGAGAGCTCAGGCTGTGCTGGATGGGTCACTACAGGTGTGTAACTATTTAGTTTCTTGAAGGCATTGTTTTAAGGAAGGTGCTGCAGTTTTCCTTTAGCACATCCCCTCAGGTAGCTTAAACACAGTTTGCCTCCAGCTGAACTAACGTCTAGGAGATGCAAGGAACAGAATCCAACACATGTGATTCCTAGTCCAGTATTCCAGTAATAATGTTGTGGGGCAAAAAGTGAGTTTGGGAGGCTTGGAGAGGTTTAAATCTTTCTCTTCTCCCCCACCCATCTGATTCCTGCTGGACAGTGAAGGAAAGTTCTGACCCCCACAGAAAAATGGCTAAGAAAAGAAGAAGAACCAGCACTTCCTTCTTCATTTTCTACTCTATTTTTCCTAGTCACTGGTGGGATCTGATGGAAGATGCGCTTCATGAAGGTCATGGAACGGTCCCAGGTTTCTTGGGCAACACCTCCTCTGCATTAGTGCTGTGTTTGGAGCAGGACAGAGCCCTCAGCATTACCCCAGTGACCTCGTTTGAAGCCAGCTGGGAACTGGGCTCTTGGGAGGTTTTCCCTCTCTCTAAACTCTGCCAGCTCTTTGTAGAAGAAACTTGGGTGTGGTTGAGTAGCCTGTAAAAAATTATTTAAAAATGTATACTGGGTAAACAGCTTTTTTTGGTCCGTCAAAGTATACTTTTTGTTTCCTGTGCTGTGTTCCTGTGTTATCAGTCAAGGTGTGCAGGAACTCCCTGGCAGGAATTACGGATGGCTCATTTTAACAGGTGGAGTTCCACGAGACAGAGAGTGCCAGTGCCATCAGAAGGCAAAGGGCTTCCATGACAAAGATGTCCCAGCGGGAAGAGGTGGTTAAACAGTGCCTCAGTGAACTTACAGACACGTGCAAAACGCTGGGCAAAGTCTTTGATGTGCATTACTTCAATATTTTCAGTACTTCCACCCTAAAGAAAATAGCAGGTAAGGTCAGGTTTCTCAGAAGTCCTTTGGGGCTTCTGCATAGACGGGAATGGAAAGGAATGAATTTCCTTCAGGGTATCTATAAAAAGTTGTATGACATGTCTGAGGGGTACTTTCGTTGTGTTACAGAAACCTTGTCCTCAGACATGGAGGTTTTGCTGCAGATCGATGGTGTCACAGAAGACAAACTGGAGAAATACGGTGCAGAAATAATTAAAGTGATGGATAAGTACTCAGAATGCTCCATTCCAGGTGTGCTTTGTACCTCAACATGTACTTCCTGTTCAGTGCCTTTCTCTCTTCCTCTAGCAGATGTTTGATTCAAAAGTTACCTCGTTTTAATCACAAATAACTAATTCTTACAGTTTAATAATTCCAAAAGGGAGCAATCACTTTCAGAACATACCAAAGTCTTTGCTACCTTCCCACTAGCTAAATTCGGGGTGTCTCCGAAAGACTGGGGATGGGGCAGTGCAGAGGAGGTGAGGAACAGCTAGGACAGATGTTTTGATACCATCAGTGTGTTCTGGTGACTGACTGGCCCCGGTGACACCTTGACTGAGTTAGTTTTACCTCCCTGCCTGTGTGTAGAAGATGCTGCCTGCCCAGGTGCGGACACAGCCACGGGGAGCACTGGCTCCCTGGGGAGCGATGGAGAAGGAGAGGATGCAGGTACAACCTCCAGCTATTTTGGCAGTAACACAAACCAAAGGAGGAAAAGGAAACGGCCGCCGAACTCCAGGGATTCCAAGAGGAAGAAGACGAGTGCTGGTGGCAGCCAGCAGTTCCACCCCAGAGGGTACGTGCCTGCGGTCACTCGTCACTTCTCTTTGCCCTCATCGGTATAGTGATGATCCCAGAAATTCAGTTATCCCACTGCAGTTTCTTGGGTATGGGCTTAAATAATGGTGTTAAAACTATCTGGGTGCCTGGTAAGAACTGCTGTGCCTTGCTTTTCTGCATGTTTGGTTTAAAAAGCTGGTGAGGAAGGATATTTAACAGTTGTCCTCACACTTGACTGCCACAAGCTAAGCAGGGACACTAAATTTCAGTGTTCTGCTATAGCCAGCATTAGCAGGCTGACCGGGTTCCTTGCTTGAAATTGTAAAGAGGTCTTAAAACTTTGAACATTTGATGGAATATTTGAACTTCGGCCCCTTGTTAATTCAGATTCTCCCTCTGATTGTATCATGCAAGGCAACACCTGCATCTGCTGTTGGTTGGTCTTGAGCTTCTAGGGCAGATCTGCCACTTCCCAAGGATTTCCCCTTCCCTGCCCCATTTTTCATCATTCTGCTCCTTGGTTTTTGTAGCAAATGGCTTTTCCCAGCTCAGCAGGCTTTGTCCCACCCTTGGCCCTTTCCCATCTACTGGAATATCTGTTGTTAACTGCTGCTGCCTCTGAAGTGTCACTTGCTGCCCACCCTTGGGTACATCCCAGAGCAAGAGCTGTACTGTTTGCATTTCAGAGGTAGTTTTGCAGCCATGTGTGTTTAAAAAAAAAAAAAAAATTACAAAATGAGTGTGTAGTCCTCTAGAAAATGCAGTGGTGAGTGCAGGCTGGTGCAGGGGACAGGGCAGGTGACACAGGTGTCTCACATACACCTTCTCTCTGATTTTTGCAGTGGCTACAGCAGGTACAGACGGACCAAGAAGCTGCCGAGCTCGAAGGCTCCAGCTTCCTCCAGTGCCAGCTCTGTGTCCCAGAGCATTGGTAGCATGCAGGGAGCTGCTGGGAAGCTGGGTATGATGGCACTGCCTAAACCCAAATTCAGGAGCTTCCTTCAGCCTTCGTATTCCATATTGTAACTGGGAAATGCAATTACTGGATGAATTTCCCCAAGATGGAATCATCGTTTATTAAATTTTTGTTTCATTTGCTGCTGCTGAACCTTCTGGGACTTGTTTGTCAAGTACAAAAGCTCACATTAAATAAATATTTTTTAACTTGTCAGTTTATTTGGGCCTTTCTACTTCTGAGTGGTTCTGGAAACTCTCCCCTGTTGGTGACACTCCTCCTCCCTGTGATTCTGCTTTACAGCCCCCTCAGGGACATGCTCGGGACCACAAATGCTGGTGGACCCCAAGCGGTGGCAGCCTCTGTCCTTCTCCCTTGCTCCTGCCTCAGTGCTTCAGAGCTGGAGAGCTGGGCTGCTCCTCTGGAAAGGGCAGGTTGAGAAGGAAAAAGGTAATGAATGTTTTTAAGTTTCCCATTTGATTCCCCAGATCCTGGAACTGGGAAAGCCCAACCCTGCCTTGGGTGTGCTTTTTTTCAGTTACTGGTTTTTTTCTCTTTAAACCATGATCTTGTCAGTGCCATGGCACACGGCCCGGAGCTGCCCTTGGCTCCGCTGTCCTGCCTCGCCCAGGACACGGTGGTGTCAGGCGCGGGGTGTGAGAGGCAGCTGTGCCTGCAGGGCTGGGCACGGAGCACCGGGCAGGGCAGGGACGGGCCCTTCCCGTGCTTGACTGGAGTCGAGGATTTCATCCGCTATTTCTGGGCAACGAGTCCGCATGGTTGGGGTTGGGAGGGACCTTAAAGCTTATCCCGTTCCACCCCCTGCCATGGGCAGGGACACCTTCCACTATCCCAGGTTGCCCCAAGCCCTGTCCAAGCTGGCCTGGGACACTTCCAGGGATTCAGCGGCAGCCACGGCTTCTCTGGGCATCCTGTGCCGGGGCCTCACCCTCTTCACAGGGAGGAATTTCTCCGCACTATCGGCGCTATCCTTGCCCTGCGGCAGCGTGAGACCGCTCCCGGTGCGCGGGCGCTGCCGCAGGCGGGACGGCCCTGGGGGCGCTGAGGGCGGG
>VXAD01003779.1:447051-509743 GCA_013399195.1 Dicrurus megarhynchus | reverse complement strand
GGCTGGCAGTGTCCCACTTCGTTTTATCCTTTTACTAAAGTTTCAAGTTCTTTATTGAATCTCGTCATGATTTTTTTCATTATTAAAAAAAATGTTCGCTTCATAGAATTAATGCCAGTGTAAGTTTTGTAAAGCAAGCTGGACCTATATGGACAGATTTTGTTGTTGATACATGACCACCCCAATTTGTATGGTTTTATGATTGTTACAAATATATCAAACCGTTTTAAAGTAATTTTATCAGTTTAGAGGCTCACTTCCTTGAGCCTGAGACCTTTCTTGCAGCCATGTAACTGTATGATGGAAAGTAACTGGTTTTTCTCTCTGTAGGATGGATACTCCAACCTATCAGCCTATGAAAGGAAAAGACTAAAGAACATTACAGAAAATGCTAAATTCTTTGCTGCTCTAAAGCTGCATGAGGTTTGTATAGTGTGTAAATAGCAAGAAAATGCTCTTCCAAGTGTCATAATTGCACTGTAATCCATCCTGGTGTGAAACCCTTTCCTTACTGGGGCAGTTGTATGAGGAAAGCTATGAAAATCCTAGAATCCTGGAATGTTTGGAAAGGACCTTAAAGCCCCTCTCATTCCACCCCCTGCCATGGGCAGGCACACCTTCCACTATCCTAGGCTGCTCCAAGCCCTGTCCAACCTGGCCAGGAATGCTTACAGGCATGGGGCAACCACAGCTTTTCTCTTTCTTCTTATTATAAATAATTGCACTAAGTTCATTGCAGCCTAGAGATAATTGTATTTTATACAGGTTAATTCTTTATGCTCATTATATATATAATAATCTCTTTTCTCTTTAAGTCAGCTGCAAGACTTAACCAAATTGCAACTCAAAGGCAATCTCAAGTCACCAAAAGGTAAAATAACAGTAGGTGAGATTTATATCCTTGATTCTTCATTATGGGATGAAAACAAATGTTAGGAAAAGGTGTGGGAAAAAAAAGAGAGGGCATGACCAAGGTGCAAGGGAGAGGGTAACCGGTAAATGTAGAGAAGACATTTGGCAGTGCCAAAACAGTACTAGGTCCAGCAGAAAATGAGCTGAAGCTCGAGTAAAGAGTAAGCTGTGTGATGGGAGAAGGTGGGAAAGGCCAGCGTGGTGGGTGAACGGCAGGATGGATAATGAATGAGGAGAGCTGGGAGGAGAAGTGTCAGTATCACAAGGAAAACAGAGATGTGGCACCTGTGTGTGCATTGCAAAGTGCTTGTGGTGGTGTTCCTCACTGTCACTGATGGGAAAAGCAACCCCATCCCTCCTGCAGTGGGCCAGGAGGGGCTGATGTCGGTCTGTGTCCCAGCTGTGCCCTTTGGTCTGTCCCTAAATGCAGGGAGTCTCTTCTGTAACTGAGTTGTTCTCCTTGTTGCAGGCGCAAGCCTAAAAAGGTGGAGGATGAAACAGCCCGGCGGAGATCCATGCGCCTGCTCCGAGTGGAGCCACTGGACATTCCATTGTTGGAGACGCCTGCCCAGCCAGGAGCAGAGGAATATGTGAGATGGGGAAGGGCTGGAGGAGGGGTGTGTGCACAGCAGCTTTCTAAAACCAGTGCTGGTGTCGCTGATGGGTGGCACTGGGCATTGCAAACCCTGAGGCATTTGGGAGATGGTGACACAGGGACAGTAAGGAAGGGTCAGTTCTGTCGCCCCGAGCAGGTGCCTCAGTCTTGCCACAAGCCAGGCAGTGCTCAGGCTGATGACATGGTGCAGTTGGGGATCCACAGAAGGGTCCTGAGGTAAAACATTCCTTATCAACAGCCCATGGAGCTGAGCAGCCTTAAATTCAAATGTTTATTACTCTGGTTTCTATTTCACTGTAACTTCTGATGTGGTTTTACTTTCCTGGGTAATATTTACCATCTCTTTGAAGCAGTGATGGAGCAACAAGTAAAAGGTATGTTGTTCTGAGAGATGGGAATTTAAATCTTCCATGGAGCTGTAGAATAGATTTGAATCTGTTATAAAGGTCTTGCTGGAGTATCAGGAGAGGAAGAAACCCAGGGAAGCAGTTTGTCTGTGCTGCCAGTGAAATTCTCTTTATCTTTTTAATAAGGTTATGGTATCACATTCTGTTTTTACTGTTTATTTCCTGTCCTGTTGTAGGCATGTTCTCAGAATGTCTGGTGTGGGGAAACTACCAATTCACTTTGTTCATGGTTTTAGTTGGTTTGAGTTACAAAAATTGCCAATGTCATCCCAGCCTCAGGTTCCAGTCGGACCTTTACCCATGGTTCCAGAGGGTCAGGCAGAGAACAGTAGATGGACAGAGGCCTTGCTGAGCACGTGGATGAGAATAAGTGAGGTATTATTAGTTTAATTAGTTATTTTTGGATAACGTAGTTTCACTTGGGCTCTGATTCTGATAAATATCTCCTTTCTGTCTATAGCTGAAAGCAGATGATGCTGACCGGGGCACGCCTGACATAAAGAGGTAGTGTGAAAACAGCAGCCAAAACTGGGTGTTGTCTGGCCCCCCTTCCTTCTCTAATGAAGGTTTTGGTGATGGTTGTTATCTTGGTTTTCCAGGTACCAGGAGAGCCTGAGCAGCATGGTGCTGACCGAAGAGAACATCAGGAAGGTGGTGAAAGCCCGGGTGTGTTCCATGGCCATCCACCCTTCTGAAAGCACCATCCTTGTGGCCGCTGGAGACAAGTGGGGGCACATTGGCCTCTGGAATGTGGTGAGTGGTTGATGTGCTCCTCATCTGAACAGGTGTGTGGTTCAGGACAGGTGCAGGTGGGGCACAGCCTGGGGAGTGGCATTTTGTCAGGCTCATGAGGGTGTTCTAGGCTTTCTCCATTCTTAGGAATAATACCAGGATGGTAGTCAAATTTAGAGTTGCCAGAATGGCTTTCCTTTTTGCTCTCCCTTGTTTTTTTTCTGAAATTTGAGAGCTGAGTCATCTTTGTGGAATGGGTCCACAATGACCTGTTCAGTTTCTTTTAAAATAACAAAATGATGCAAAATTTAGAAGAGAATACACAGGAGATTCTGCTTTCATGCAGTTTGGGTCACTAATTCAGCTTGAACTCTCAGTAATGCAGTGTGTCTGTATTTTGATGTAAAAGGCGCACGTGGTAACAGAAACTGGCTCTGTGGGTGAAAATGAGTCAGGTGCTGCCGTCCAGATCCAGAGCTGGCAGCTGCAGTGGCACTAATTGCAGCGGGAAGTTGCAGCTTTCTGTAATTAAGGACCAGAAGCAGCCTCACTGTCCATATTACCTGTGCTGGTGTCTCCTCTCACCCAGCATCCTCTGCCTCCTCCAAAAAACATTCAAAAACCAGAGGTTTGGCTTTAAGAGTTGTAGTAATTAAAAGAAATAACTTTAGTGACCAGCAGCTGTGTCTGTGGGATCTGTCATTTTGCAGAGCTGCAGGTCTGAGGAAGGAGCCCACATCTTCATCCCCCACAGCTTCCAGGTCAACTGCATGCACTTCTCTCCCTGCAACCCTGCTCACTTGCTGTCCCTCAGCAATGACACTCTGCGCTGTGGGGATGTCACCAGGGCTGTCTTTGATGAGGTGAGGCACTGCTGGGAAGGTTCAGTCTTCTTGTACCAAGTCATTATTTGGTTGTTTTACTAACAAGAAAGTTCAAGTTCTGTTTCCACAAGGACATGTGAATTAACTTTTAATTAACATCATAGAAATAGGGAGGGGTTTTCTATTCACCAAAACCCAGTGACAGCCTGGGTTCTCCCAATTTCCAAGTTCACATTTCTGCACGTGATTAAAAGTTTCTGCAGCATTGGAGAAGGGAAAGATATCCTTAATCCTTGCTCAGTGTGTGCTCAAGGCCAACAGCCCTTTGATTGCTGGAACAGAGGTGACAGTGCCTTGCAGGAGCTCTAACAGGGAATTTGGAATGTGCTGTTGCTGGTCTGGTTTGGATGGTTAAATATCTCCTAATTGTTTCCCCTGTGGAAAGCATACCTGTTTCACAGAAGGGTTACCTGCATGGCTGGGTAAGGCTGTCACATGGGCTGCACTAGTGTTTTTAGTGAACTAAAAAGGGAAAGGATGAAACCCATAGCCCAGGGAGTGTTTGGGTGTTAGAACAACTGGCTGTTTCCTTTAGTTCTGGTGACATTTGACCTTCCCTGGGCTCAGATCTGCAGGAGTGAGGAAAACTTCTCGTCCTTCGACTTCCTGGAACAGAATGCCTCCACTGCCATAGTGAGTCACTGGGACGGGGACGTGGCTGTTGTGGACAGACGGACCCCGGGGATGTCCTCGGAACTCTCTGCGGACATTGGCTTCGGGAGGACACGGACAGTCCACGTGCACCCCGTGAACAAACAGTATTTCCTGGCTGCTGGCTCGATGTACGTAGCCCACATTGAACCGGTTGTTTTTTCAGTGGTCTCTGTGCTGGGGAGAGCTGGGGCTGAGGAGTTTGTCAGTCTCAATGTACAGTCAAAGCTGTCTTGGTCCTTTTGGAAAACAAGTTTTCAGTCCTTAGCAAGGATTTAAGGTGGGATTTGGTTTGATTTCCCTTCACCTTTTGGAAATGGGGACAGATGGGGCCTGGTGGGCTTTGGCACAGAGGGACTTTATGGAGGGCTGGTTGGGGTGGTTTTGGTGCTCCCAAAATCCCTTGGAGCCACCATTTGAGTGGATATTGAAGCTCTGAACCAGCTCCCACACAGCCTGCCGTGCTCTGGAGCTTTTTTGGTAAATGAAGGATAATTATTGAAGTGTGTGTGGTACCTGTTGCAGGAACGTTTGTGTTTTCGATGTTCGGTACTTGAAGGCCAAGGGGAACAAGCCCCTGAGCTCTCTCACAGGACACACCAAAAGTGTGGCCTCAGCCTATTTCTCACCTGTCACTGGGAGCAGGGTGGTGACGGTGTGTGCTGATAACAAGCTGAGGTAAGGCTGTGGAAGGAGGAATCCTCATGGAAAATACCAACTGTTTGGACAGATTATTATTATTATTATTGTTATTATTATTATTATTATTACCTCTCCACATGACCCATCATTGAGAACCTTCTGTCTTTATCACTTTAAAAAAATGATAAAGATTTACTTGCACTAACATTTTTAATGTCGTTTTTAATGATTTTTTGGTTTGGTTGGTTTTTTATTTAATGCTCATTTTCCCACAGGATATTTAACAGTAAAAATATACAGGTACTGTTAATCTTTAAAAAACAATTCAACAAAATCAAAACCCATGAAAACAGCCAGCCAAAACCTGGCTGGTGAACACAAACACAAAATGCTCAGAAACTAAATTTGTTTGTAGCTGGTACTTGAAATAATATCAGCTCTTCTGTAAATAGCCTACCATCTCATAATTCAAGCTGCTGTGAGTTGCCTGTGTTAGGGGTTCTTTTTCTCCTGGTTACTTTTGTGACCGTAATTTCTGTAATTACCTGATTTTGTTTGGGCTGGGCAGTTTTTGCCCCGAGGGGTGGAATCCCCCAAGTTCATGGGGGTGAAGGAGCAGGTGGGATGCTGGGCTGGCCTTTAGCCTCTCCAGCCCCTCCTCCACCCTCAGCTGCCAGAAAGGGTGGGCTGCAGTTCCAGCTGAAAGCAAATCCACTTCACCAAGCACATCCAGTGATTCCAGCTGGGATGCTGGTGCCTGTGGCCAGGCTGGTGTCTGTGCTGCTCCTGGGTGGCCCCAGGAGCTGATCCTGCTGTGTGAGGGAAGGAAGGGCTGTGTTTTTAGCACAGGTCCATGGTATTAATGTGCTGTTCTATGCTTAGGGTCTACGACACCACATCCTTGTCATCGACTGTCACATTGCTCAGCTCCATCAGGTAAGGAGAGCACACCTGGGCCGAGGGCAGCACCACAGCTGCTCCTATGGGACTGGAGGGACAGGACACAGAGAATGGCTTCCGACTGCTAGAGGGCAGGGTTAGATGGGGTTTTGGGGAGAAATTCCTCCCTGTGAGGAGGGTGAGGCCCTGGCACAGGGTGCCCAGAGCAGCTGTGGCTGCCCCTGGATCCCTGGAAGTGTCCGAGGCCAGGCTGGATGGGGCTTGGAGCAGCCTGGGATAGTGGAAGGTGTCCCTGCCGTGGCAGGAGGTGGCACTGGATGGTCTCTGAGGTCTCTCCCAGCCCAAACCATTCTGGTATTCTTGTCCCATCCTGCCCATCCCAGGACAGGGATCCACTGCAGGGATCTGAGCACTCCAGTGTGAATGCTGAAGGTTTAGAAGGCCAGGGAGCAAATGGGCCATAAATGACAATTTAAAATGCTGGATTCATGAGGAAGAATGTTCCTTTTCCCCTGCAGACACAACACCAACACGGGCCGCTGGCTGAGCCGCTTCAGGGCCATCTGGGACCCCAAGCAGGAGCACTGCTTCCTGGTGGGCAGCATGGCACAGCCCAGGCAGATCCAGGTCTTCCAGGACACTGGGAAGTTGCTGCACTCCTTCTGCAACGTGGACTGCCTCGCCTCTGTGTGCTCCATTAACGTCGTCCACCCCAGCCAGAACATCCTGGTGGGGGGCAACTCCAGTGGCCGCCTTCATGTGTTCAAAGAATAGAAGTGCCTTAGATCTGTATTTTTTTTAACTTTCTGCATTGATTTTGTTTATTCCGTATTAAGCAGTTCTGAAGCTGACTGTTGTTTCTCAGGACAGAAATGTACTTTGAAAGTCTTAAAATAAATCGTTTAAACTACCTTTGGCACCCGTGTCTCCCATGGAAATAAAATTGATCCTTGAGCCCCCCAGCTGCCTCAGGTGCTCCTGGTGCTCCAGCCCCTTAGTATCCTCCTTATGGTGAGGGGCCCAAAACTCCCAGGCGCATTTGTAAAACTCTGCTCCCAGAGTGTAGAGATGTGCGAGGGACTCACCTGCAGCTCTGGAACTCACGTGGCCTGAAGCTGCTCCTCACTCCAAAGAGAAGCTGCTAAAAGACCAAATTTCCCACAGTTTGAGCTGTTTTCACTTGAGTAAAGAAAAATTAGAGTCACTGAACAAAGCTCATCCCAACTCTGCTTTTCATGATATTTAAATATTTATTTAAATTTAAAAATACTTCTCATGGCACCAATGATTTTATGCTAACTAAGGTATTGGATATGTAGAAAAAGGTACATTTTGAAGGAAAAAAAGATGTAACTTACAGTATTTGGCACATGAAAGGTTAATCTCTAGGTTTTCTTTATGAAAACTAAGAAATTCACATTTTCAGGTATTTTACTGTCTACTGCTGAAAGATGCAGTATGCTAGGATGAGATTCATGGGTTTCTGATCTCAGAACCTATGCAAACAACATTTTGATAGAAAGACAGGTAAAACTAACAGGGCCTGAAACACAAGACAGGATCTGGGACAGACGGGAAAAACGTAGAAGGAAAATCACCAATTCTCGTGGTTTTGCAGTAAAACGCTGGGTGACAACGGCAGAGGTGACCTGGGGCTGGCACAGAGCATTATCCAAGGAAAGCCAAAGTGGAAGGTCCCAGGTGGGGGTTCGGAGGATGCGTCCAAAAAGGATGGAGCATGGAATGGAGCTGTGCTGTCACACGTCACACAGAACATTGCAGTGAGGAGAGGAGGAGGAGGAGGAGGAAGGATGACACTGCAGCGTTAACCCGGGGGTAAAAAATGTCAGCATCGGGATGAGCACAACTGCATAGAAACATCAGCGCTATGGGCTGAGGTAGGAACACTACACTAAGAATTAATTCTGCTATGTTGCATAAAACAGGATTATCATGTAAAAAAAATTGCTCCTCTGCCTCCTGGAGCCTTCCCGGAGGGCTCCTGCCTTGCTCTGGAGCCAGGGCTGGACCCCACCCCCTCCTCGGGCCTCGTGCTGTAAGCGGGTGGCCGCGGCTGTGACCTGGGCAGGGGGGCTGTACCCCCCAGTGGGACCTCACCCCTTATTGCAGTGACAAGGAGCCCATCTGGCCCAGTGTCACCGTCCCGCCCAGCAGTGGGCGGTGGATGCTCAAAGACAACACGGACATCAGGCTTTGTAAAACTGCAGTTATGGCCCCAGCTTACGGCAAAATCTCTCCCTGAGATGAAATTAAACTTGCTCAACTGTTTTTACCTTTTTTTTTTTTTTGCTGATATGTACAACTTCTCACCCAAACCTAACCAGAACTGGCTGTTATTGCTCCCTGTGGATGGGCTGCTGCTCCTGGTGACCAACAGTCCCAGGGGTTGTCACCAGTGCGATGGGTCAGGTTTATTGACTTGCACTTAACAACGGTTGGGGCTAAAGGTGGCCGTTGGCTTCTTCAGTGTCACCTGCGCTTCTGAACTTGTGTCCTCTTGGGAAGAGTCCCAGCACCAGAGCTCTTTCTCTGTCCCAAACCCAACAGGGCTCGGCTGGCGTTGGGCTCCCGGCATTTACTCTTAAACCATTGCTCACTGGGAACCGCTCAGTACTGGCACCCATGGTCACCCCATCCGTAAAGTAAAAAAAGACTGGATTAGATTTGATAACAAAATAGCATTTCCTTGTTAAAATAGACTTTTTTTTTTTTGTTCTTTTTGCTTGTTTTTTTTTACAAAACGGGTACAACTGGCGGAGGGGGTAAAGGTCATCCCAATAAATCTGACACAGTCACTACGGCTCCATGCCAGGTTTGGCCACATGTGCCCAGCCTCACATGGCTTCCATGCTCCCCTGCCCTCGGGAGCACCAATGCTTCAAGGCTTAAAAAAGTGGCAAAGGGCTGAGTCCGCAGCAGGGCGAGGGCTCCGGATCGCTGCGCTGTGGGGAGGGGGGGGCACCGGGGCATCCCTGAGAGCATTGCGGCTGTGTCACCTCGTAGGAGGCTCCGGTGAGCAGGGAGGGCTCTGCCAAGCGGTTCGTGGAGGGCGGTGGTGGCGGGCACAGTGTGGATTTAATACCGTAACGGTACACGAGTGTTAAATTAAACCTCAGTAGCACCATTGCTAAAGCTCCTGCGGAATGGCCCCACCAGCCCCAGCTGCTGCGCGGGCGCAGGGGTGGCAGAGCAATGAATTCCCCTCTGCTTGGTGCTTCCCAAGTCGTGCGCATGAGATCGGGACGGGAGGTGTTGTGCGGGCTCCGGGGGTGGGAGCAGCGCGGCTGGGCACGGGGAGGAGAGGGCTCCGGGGGCTGCGCCCACCCTCCTCTTCCTCCCGGAAAGCCGCCTCCTCGGCCGGCCTGGCTCTGGGTCGGGAGGGGAGGGTTAGTGAGTGCCCCGGCGGGTCCCGCGCGGGGACGGCGGCAGGTCCAGGCCCCCGTGGTGGCTCCTGCCTTCAGGTGTCAATGAGCAGGTTTACCACGGCGCGGAGCTTGCAGGCAAACCATCGCCTGAGGGGACAAAAGTATTGGTAATGGAACTGCTCGAACTCTGGGGTCTGGCGGATATCACGGAAAAAGGCAGTGTCAAGGTCGGACTCGGTAAGGACGATCAGGAGGAGGAGCAAAACAAAGAGGAGTCCAACTGTCACAAGGAGCAAACGGAGGACACTTAAAACAAACTTATTCACCTGTTGGGCCTGTGCCGGCCCCAGGCCGCCGGCGCCCGGGCACAACGCCCGCAGCTCGCCCTCCGCTTCCGCCGCCGGCGTGCCCGCCTCCGACTCCTTCTCCTCCTCGATGCTGCACGGGGCCCCGTTGGCCTGGCGCGACAGCAGCATCAGCTCCAGGCTGTGCTCGGCCACGGGCGTGGGCAGCACGCTGTCCGCGGGGCTGTAGCTCTCATCGGCGATCACGGCCACCCGCTCGCTGCTCTCGGCGCGGCCGCTCCGGCCGGGACCCGCGAAGGCGTCGCCATGGGAGGCCGAGCGCACCGGGGTCGAGTGGGCGCTGTCACGGAGGGACTCCAGGCCTGGGGAGATAGGGGAGGGGGAAGGGGGACCCTCAGCGGGGTGCAGGGGGGTCCCTCTCCACAGCCAGGAGCCTCCCGCACTGCCCGACCCCGGTGTCCCCCGCGGGGACAGGGCGAGGCTGCCCTGGGTTGCTGGTTGTTGTTGTTGGTCCTTCGGGATCTGCAGCCCCTTCAACGCAACTCGTGACTGTGGCGGTGGCACTTCGACACCCGCCTGGCTTGTCACCGTCACCGCCAGCCGCTGGCGTCCAGCCGGGACCGCGNCAGTCCCCTGGCAGCTGCCCACAGTGCGGCACCACGGGCAGCTGCCCGGGACACAGCGACACAGGCAGGAATGAGCTGGGGAGCGCAGCCATCGGGGGCGGGGGAGGGGGGCAGGGATGGGTGAGAACCCAGGGTGGGAGGTGTATGGAGAGAGGGTTGTGCTGGTCTGGCAGGGGGTGGGTGTCCCCCATCACATGGGGGAAGATGTCCCCATCTCGTGCAGGAGACCCCTGCAGCACAGGCTGCTCTGAGTTCACCAGAAACCAAGTGTTTTGCATCATTCACACAGAAGCAGAAGCCGTGGGAGGAGCTGCGTGCCAGCCCCCTGTGCCAGCCCCCTATGCCAGCTCCCAGCCCCGTACCAGGCTGAGCTTTGGTCCTTTGTGCTGAGGAACTCCTGCCCCTACCAACATCTCTTCCAAATCCCCACATTCCAAGAAACCACACACGTGTGGGACTTGTTTCAGGTAGTTTTGGCAGCCGGGGAGGGGACAGGAACTCTGCCATTGTAGTGGCCCCAGCTCCACGGAGGGTGTCTGAAGGTCATGGTGGGGACCAGCTGGTCCCCAGGGCTACCCTGCAGGTGGTTGGAGAAGGACGGGGCTGGACCTGTCGCCACGGGAAGAGCACAGTGCACCAAAGCACCTTGACATATTGTCACTACATGTCCTGGCCCTGTGCTGCTGAAGGGTGAAGGGCAGCACTCAGAGCTCATCCGGCTGCATTCCCGGGGATTTGCAGCCTCTCGTTTGTGAACACTGCCCGGATGCCTCCAGCTTAGCCCGGTGTAGCGTGAGTGCCGCAGCAGCGCCGGGGCTCCCCCGCGGTGAGGAGGGAACATGCTCTCACCCTGCCAGCTCTGTGCTCTCCCCTCCCATGGGAACATTCCCCGTGGCACCCACTGCATCCCCAACATGGGGGACACCCACTGAGGGTTTCCCCTGCTCATCACCACAATGAGAGCAGTGCTGGTCCCCCAGACTCAAACCCTCCTGCCATCTGCTTCCACAGGACTGGCATCAGAAGCTAGAAAATCCTGGGAAATCTGAGTCCAGCCCCACCACCAGAGCTGCTTTCTGGTAGTAACAACCTGGAGTCCAGCCAGCATCGGAGACCCCAGCCCACTCCTTGCCACGCATATCCTGCATCCCACGTTCCTGCATTCCACCTGCTCCCGGGGCTGTGGTCACCAGCTGACTATGGGGACCACAGTCCCTGGGGATCCCCGTGCACACTTCAGAAGAGCCCAGACCCCGCGGCGCAGTGTTACCTGGCTCAGGTGGGTCTCCATGGCCATGCGGAGCATCGTGGCCAAGGCTGGGGACAGCTGGGAGCAGCGGCACAATCCCCAGGGCCCGGGACAGCAGCCGCGGCCCCAGGGCCAGCACCCGGACCCGCACCTCCCGGCAGCAGTGGTTGATGAGCCACAGGTGGACACTGACCCTGGTTTTAATCTTTACGAGGCACTTCACCATGGTGGCCCGTGGCACAGGGACACAAGGAGTGCAGGGACGGCTCTGCAAGTGGCACTGCTGCTGGCCCTGGGGTCAGCACTATTTTGGGCACCCGCATTCCCATGGGACCGAGCTGAAGTGAGAGTGAGGAAAAGCAAAGGGGTGGTACTAGCTCGAGGTGATTTATGGTGGGAGGTGATTTAATGCTCTGGCTGCTTCACAACGGCATGTGGGGGAGACACTGTCACATGTAACTGGGTGGCAGAGGTGACCCTGTCTGCTCCCATCCCCAAAACTGGCACTGACACCAACCCTGGGATCTCTTGGTGGAATTAAATCCCGCCCCTTGGGGCAGGCAGTCCCTCTCCCTGCCCGAATTCCGGGACCAGGACCAGGATCGGAGTGGCTGTGCTGGGGCAGGATCGGCCCTGCAGCCCATCTAGGAACAGGGAACAGCCATGTCACTGCGAGATGGACACTGCTGTCACCAGCAGGTAAAACAGACACCACCAGCAGCACAGCCACAGCCCCCAGCATGTCCCCAGCCCTGTGGGGCAGCTCCACAGTTGCTCCCAGTGTTTTGCCTTTTGCCAGACCTTCTTCCCAGTGCATCCTACTCTGACACAGCCCCAGGATGGGGAGAAGCAGCCGCTGCGCTCCAGGCTGGTGAAACACCAGCTTTTCTGAGGACAAGCCACTGGGGCTGCAGCCTCAGCTGGACACGCGTGCACCTCTGTGTGTGCGTCCACGTGTGTGTGTATGTCTGTGAGCATGTGCGTGTGTATGTACATGTGTGTATCTGTGTGCTCCTGTGTGTGTAAATCTGTGCATGTGTGTGTGTGTGTCTCTGTGTACCTGCGTCTGTGTGCACGTCTGTGTGCCCCTGTGGGTGTGTGTGCCATGTCTGTGTGTCTGTGTACACGTGTTTGTGCCCATGTCTGTATGTCTGTGTCCATGTGTCTGTGTGCATGTCTCTGTGTGTCTGAGTACCTGTGTCTGTGCATACATTTGTGTGCATATGTCTGTCTGTGCACACATCTGTGTCCCTCTGTGCATGTCTGTGTACATGTGTTTGTGTGTACGTGTCTGTGTGTGTCTGTGTCCCTGTGTCTGTGTGTACATGTGTGTGTATCTGTGTCCGTGTGTCTGTGTGTCCCTCTGTCTGTGTCCATGTGTCTGTGTGCATGTCTCTGTGTGTCTGAGTACCTGTGTCTGTGCATACATTTGTGTGCATATGTCTGTCTGTGCACACATCTGTGTCCCTCTGTGCATGTCTGTGTACATGTGTTTGTGTGTACGTGTCTGTGTGTGTCTGTGTCCCTGTGTCTGTGTGTACATGTGTGTGTATCTGTGTCCGTGTGTCTGTGTGTCCCTCTGTCTGTGTCCATGTGTCTGTGTGTGTCCCTGTGTCTGTGTGTACGTCTGTGTGTCTGTCTGTGTCTGTGTGTGTCCCTGTGTCTGTGTGTACGTGTGTGTGTGTCTGTGTCCGTGTGTCTGTGTGTGTCCCTGTGTCTGTGTGTACGTGTGTGTGTGTCTCTGTCCGTGTGTCTGTGTGTGTCCCTGTGTCTGTGTGTACGTCTGTGTGTGTCCTGTGTGCCCCTGTGTGTGCACAGGTGTGCATGTCCCCACTCCTGCGCCCCAGCGTGTCCAGCAGCACTGCTCCGTGCCCTACCTTCCATGATGGAGATGTGGACGGCTCTCCGCCGGGTGCGGGGCACGCTGCTCAGCCGGGGGCCGTGCGTGATGGAGGGGCAGCTCCGGCTCGGCACCAGCCCGGCCCTGGGGACAGGAGCGGGGACAGGATCAGAGCCAGGATGGAGCTAGCGCCCCAGGCACGCGGCAGCGCTCTGGCCATGCTCCCACCCCAGGCACCCACTCCTGGGAGCTGCTGCCGGGCTCTTACCGGTGAATCTCAGGGGGCTCCCTCTTGATCTTGGCGCTGGACTCCATCACCTCCTTGGCGACGCGGCCGCTGCAGGTAGGTCAAGACCAGCAGAGGTGAGGACAAGAGCACAGCCCTGGCAGCCACATGGTCACACCGTGCACAGGCCCCTCCCCACACAGCTCTCCAGGGGGCTCTCCCCGCAGCTCCAGAGGAAAGTAGAAATGTTTGTTGGGAATGGGGGTGATGGAGAAGCTCGGAAAGGCTGGGCTGACACCTCTGCCACCATATTTTGCTGCTTCTTCTGGCATGGGATGCTGGACACCAGGGGGTCACCTCCCCTCAGCCGAGATGGACACAACATGGGCATCCAAATCTTCCCATGCCAGTGAGGAGGGTGCCAGCACTGTGCACCTCAATGTTGGGGACACTGGGGTGTCTCATCCTGCAGATATGAGGTCCCAGGTCCAGGCTCTCGCTCCGGCAACTCAATGCAGGAATTTGTGGATAGTGGTGATTTGTTTCACACCTTGTTGTTCTCAACCCCCAAATCCCCCATCTTCTCCCATCCTCTACTCCTGTCCCTCCCAAACTTCTCCTGTGAGGCTGGGGAGGGGGGTGGCATCTGTGACATGGAGACAGCAGCAGAGGTGGCCTGGTGGGTGTCGGCGCTGCAATGGGGGATCTCTGGAAGACCCAGAGATGTCCCTGGGCTGCCGCAGCCCCAAACGGCTCCCCAGAGTGCCTGCAAAGGAGCATCCAATAATACATCCAGCAGCTGCTCCTGCTGTCAGTACTGACCTGTATCGGAACCGGCTGCCCTTGAAGAACAGGTTGCTGCTGGACACTGTCCGCACCTGGCTCGACTTCTCCAACCTGCAACAGCACCAGGAGTGGTGTGAGAGTCCCACACTGCTGGCCAAGCACTGGGAGCCAACAGCAGCAAGGCCAGGTGACAGGAGCAGAGCCCTGCTGATGTGGAATGTCACCAGGAATGAACCCACTGCTGGCAGTGGTGGGTGGCACTGGCTGGTGGGACACGAGCTCCTGCAGCCACCTCTGTCAGCACAGCTCATCCCTGCTGGCAGCAGGAGCATGTCCAGAAAGGACCCATTGCCAAGGAGTGTGGAGGGGGCTCGGGCCACAGCTCCCACTGGGACCCCAGGGCCAGCAGTGACACCCACGTGCAGGGACTGATGCTCTCCAGGGGGCTGAAAGCCCACCATGGCCTGGGAATTGCAGGGTGACAGACTCGGCCCCTCCTGGGCAGGTGGGCACTCACCAGGATGAGTGAAGCTGCCCAGAGGGACCATCCCATCTCCTCCCCATCCTACAGGAGCTGATCCCTCACCCCAGGAGTGCCCAGCAGCACCTCAGCCCAGCCCATGGTCCACCTGCCGGGTGCACAACCCAGCGGTGATTCACTGCCACAATTAATCACAGAGAGATTTGTAAAGCAATATCGCAATTTCATTTCATGTTCATGTAATGAGGAGTGAAACCTGCTGATTGCAGCTGCTGATTGCAGAATTCCTGGTGGGAATGCATCGCATGCTCTGTCTCGCAGCTTGCTGATTAAAATAAAACTCATTACAAAGCACAAAGCGGGCTGGGTTAAGTATGGCATGAACAGGATGGTGCTGCTTGGCATTCCAGGCTTCATCCCAAATAATTAGTTATAATTTCCTGATGGAAGTTTGCTGAGGAGGGAAGAGCACAGAGGGGCTGGAAAAGGAGGGACTCCACAGGGCAGATACCCCTGTCCAGGGGCACTGGTCCTTTTGGTGGCTGGTGGCTCTGCCAGGGCCACTGGAACGAGGTGCCACATGGCCAGTGACTGAACCCAGAGCCTGAATGGAGCCCACAGGTGGGCACCAACCTGTGGGGGCTGCAGGACACCCCACAAACCAGCACTTACTTGTAGAAAGCCTGGTTCTCGATCCCACACTTCCAGAGGTGTTTGCAGGCTTCTGGTGTTGGGGCAAAATAGGTGAGAACAATTTTCTTCTCCTAAAGGAGAAAGACAGGGAGTCAAGGGGGAGAACAGGGAATGGTGCTCATCCCACAGATGAAGAACGGAGTAGACAGAGCTGGAAAGTGGCACTGGCATGGACAGATCCTGCTCTGGAGCCATTTGGGATGCAGGGATCAGCCTGGTGCAGCACCTGGCATGAGGGGTGGGCAGATGTGCTCCAGTGCCCACACCTCCCACTCTGCTCCCAGCCTTTGGGAACAGCCAGAAACACAATTTTTTTTAAAAATTCCAGCTGATGGCTCCTGTGGGAGCCAACTCCAGCCAGAGGTGTTCTGGCTGACTTTGAGAGATGATGGCAATGAATAAGCACCTTGGGAATAACCCCGAGGGAAGGCATAGCCAGGTGCTGTGGGGGGTCATGGCAGAGGCCCCACTCTGGCCTGGCCTGGGTCTAAAGGGGGCTGTGGGGCCCAATGCCCAGATCTGGGCACTGGCAGGAGCAGGGAGGTGACCCCAGCACTGTCACGGAGCTGCAGCTGCCGTCACCATCCCCATGTCCCTGCCCTGCAAGGCCAGGATGATGCTGCTGCCACATTCCTGGAGAACCCACTGAAGGAACGACCACCCTGTGCCCAGGAAGCCCCGCAGGAAGGGGAAGCACTCACCTCCTTCTGACTTACGTACAGATAGAAAGTCTTCCCTTCAAATTTCATCTTGGTCACCTCGTTCCTGGAGGGACAAGGACAGGCAGGTGGGAGCTGTGCAGAGCCCGCCACAGCCTGGAGCCCACCCAGCCCAGCCAGCTCCCGGCACTGTGCCGGTCAGAGCCCGTGCTTGGAATGGCAGCGGGGCAGCTCCCAGACCCTGTTTTCCATCCCAGGAGGTGCCACAAGGTGGTGAGAGCAGCCCTGGCTCAGAGACCCGTAGCTGGAATGGGGGACAACCTGGGGTGAAGCTGAGGGTCAGCAGGGCCTTGTCCCATGGACACCGGTGGCAATGCCAGCTGCCAGAGACACACCAGCCAAAACTGGACATCCTGCAGTGACCCAGGAGCAGCTGAAAGAGGCTCACAGTGGCTGGGGGGATTTGTGATGTGGCCAGCATGGGGACAATGAATTTTAATGGGGACAAATGTAGAGAACAATGAGCCTGGGGCAGCAGAGCTCTGGGTGCACTGAGCACTGTCCAGTGCCCACATACCCGGCCACCCCTCGGACACCCTGGGGGTACCCATGGAGCGACAGGAACCTGCAGTGGGAACTCACCACTTGATGAAGTGAACTCTCTTGTTTCCCTGCAGAACGACGAAGCCAAAGGGAGTGAAGGCCAGGAACGCTGCGTTCCCGGACACGTCCTGCAAGGCAACAGCGAGGGCTCGTGCAGCTGCTGCCCCTCAGCACAGCTGGGACAGCAGCTGCCCCTCAGCCCCAGGCCTGGGGCACTGCACCACCCTGTGTGCCAGCGCTGCCAGCAGGATGTTACAGTTATCAGTTATCATCTGTATTAAATGTCATACTGACACATAGAGAATTTATGTTATTAATATAAATAATTATATAACCCATGTTATAATTGTTGCAATGCATGTATATTTATATAGCATTGTATAGTATATATTATATATACTATATTTATATAGTATATTGTAACTATAATACTCCATGTAACTAGATACAGTTAAATTTAGTATATATAATTACTATAATAGTTTAATATGGTTATTTATTATATTATCATAGAATATCCAGAGGTGGAAGGGACCCACAAGGATCACTGACGTCCAAGTCCTAAATATATATATATTATATATAGCAATTAACCCAGAACATGATAACCCTCAGCTGTACTTCCCTCTCTCGGAGCCCTGCCCAGCCAGTGCCCTGGGTGGCACTGAGCCAGTCCAAACCCACTAATTAGTGTCAGCACTTTAACCCAATCCCAAGGACTCGGCTCCAGGGGAGGGACTGGTGACTGCACTGCCCACTCGGAAAACCAGGGACAGGCTGAATTGTAAAAGCGTGAAACAGCTGTGGGTCAGCAGTAATGGCTGGATTCATCCTGGGGGGTTTTTGGCCAGCAGATACCCAAAGGGCTTTTGAGGGATGCTCTGAACAAAAGTCCATCTCAGCTGTCAAGGCTGAATGGCCAAAGGCAGAGAGTGCTGACCCCAACACCTGCTCACGGCAAGGGGGGAAGCCCAAACTCATCCCCCCACGGATGCCACAGCCCCGGCTGGCACAGGAGGGACATTCCTGTGTATCTGTGCATGAACCAGCCACAGCTCAGGCCCGGGGCTGCCCAAAGTGCTTTGGCTCTTTCCCAAATCTGGAAAAACCTCCAGGAAAGGAAGCAGAGTCTCAGCAGAAGGATGTGTCCTTCTGGGGGTGCAGAGGCTTGGGAGGGGCCAGGGGAGCTAAATGGGGCACAAAACCCTACATGGGCTCAAAAAAATGCGTGGATGTGGCACTCAGGGACATGGTTAGTGGTGGCTTTGGCAGTGCTGGGGAATGGTTGGATTCGATGGTCTTCGAGGGCTTTTCCAACCCAAAGCATTCCATGGTGCTCCTTGGCCAGGCCAGAAGTTCTGTCCATCACATGAAACAGAGAAACAGAGGGACCCCTGCTATTCTCACACACACAAACACACACATTCCTACAGGGATTTACATATAAAACAAGTACCAAGGACAGCCCAGGACTCAGGTAAGCCCTGCTTAAGAAAGGAAGATCTTTCTCTGTGTTTGTTTTTTGGGGAGAAGACTACTATGAGAGTACCATGAAAACTTCAGACAGGATTGAGTCAAGGTACACTGAACTGAGGATGGCTGGTGAGAGTAAACAACCCCTCATCCAAACTTTGCCACAATCCACTGGAGAAGAGAGAACAGAATCAGCTTCCTTTAACTTTGGTTTCCAGATCCTTTAAGCTTATTAACAGCAGCTCTTGATGAATTAGGCACAATTCTGCTGATAGACCTACAAGTGTGTATGTTTGTCCTTAGCTGTTATAAGAACACTAATCAGTGTAGCTCAAATATGTTCAAAAGGTTCTTGGAGTAAAAGGAAGGCAATTACCTGACTCTAGCAGCAAAGGTCACAAATGGGTGGCTGCTGGCAAGATCACTGGAATTCAGAGGGAATTCAGAGCAAAGCAACCTCTTGGGTACTCAGAAATTGCCCATAAATGGGGAACCCCCCCCAATTTACTGCAACTGTGTGTTTATGTGGCACAGTTCAGGGAAAAGCCCCAAGGAACCCCAGCACGGGCACTGCCTGAGAGGAGAATTTTCTGTCTGCTTTGTATCCCACATCCATCTGCATGTGATGGGATTACCAGGGACCAGAGAGCAACACGCAGTGACATCCTCAGTCAATAAAGAGCATTTCCAACAGCAAACTGGATTATGGGCTGGGCAGGGCAGAGGGATGGACTGTCCCAGACAGATTAATGTCTAGTGGCTCCTCAGCCATGTCACTGACCTTATTCTTGCCTACAAAGCCCTGCTTCTGCAGGAGAGGATCGACCACCCTGTCACTGCATTGAAAACGCTTTCCTACGGCTTCCCTGATACCCCTGGAAGGGTTTCAAGTACTCGCCCTCCCCGTTCCTCTCTGTACACTCGCACTAGCCAGGGATGGGCCAAGGCTGGACAAGGCTGATGGCCTCAGCACGTACCCCTGACCACAGCCCCAGAGCCACTGGCAGGTAACAAATGCACTTGGGACAGTCCATGGCACCTCTGCGGATCATCACTGGCCGCAGAGAGGAACCCAACCCCAGCAACAGCCTAAGGAATTGCTTTAGCAACTGTTTTACCTTGCACGGGTGTGGGTCAACCCCGTAGGTCTCCAGAGTCTGGGCTTTCCTGAGAAAATTCAGCTCTGAAGTAGCTGGTGTCTGCCCACTGCAGGAGGGAAAAACCAGGGAAAAAGAATATTCCATGGAAGACAGGAAGGTGAAAGGCAGCTAGTGATTCTGTTAATGATGAAGCATCCGCCACAGCACACTGACATTAGATTTTTACGAGATCAGCAGGAGCCCAGCACTGAAGCCTAGCCCATCCTCTCCTGCCAGCTACATCCACAGGAGCCACGCTGAACTGGCAGCACTGGGAAGGGTCAAAATATTTGGTAAATCTGCCAAATTTAGGGATGAATTCCCTACTTGCAGCACATGCATCTCACCAGGGGGAAGAAAAGGGGAGTTTGGTGTCAGAAGGCAGCAGCGCCCAGCACTTAAGGACACAGCTCTGATGGGTTTTTGGGAAGTTAAACTCACTTCCCTCCCTGGGCACTCTTAGTGCCTTCAGGACACAGCCCCAAAGGCACCAGGATAATGGGGATTGCTGATGGTCTCTACACCTCATGTCCCTGGAGAGGGATGAAGGCAGGAGGGGGGTTACGAGGGCGTTGCTCACTGTCCCCATCCAAAGATCCCCTGGGCTGTGCTGGCTGAGGCGGCAGCAGGGTCCCAGCTGGATCTGACACGAGGGGTGAGGGCTCAGCCCATGGTCTGAGTGAAAATCCCAAAGAGGGACAAAAGTGCTCTGAGCATCACCAACCCCCGCAGCTCCCGTACCTCAGCTCCGATTTGTGGATCTCTGCAATTTTCCTCTCCAGCTTCTCCGAGTGTTTGGGGAAGAACTGGAACTTGGAGCTGTAGCCTTCTGGGTGCTTCCCTGGGTCGTAGTCCCCAATCTCAGCTGGGGGGAGACAGAGCCAGTTGGGAAGAGCAGCACAGCCAGAGCACAGCATGCATCCCCATCCTGGCAGCACCCAGCCAGGGCTCAGCACACCCCAGGAACGCTGCTGTGACCTCGCTGTGCTTCCCACTAAGGGATCATTTGTCAGGCATTAACTGCATCCAATTAATTTTGCTGTTTGTGTGGCAATCACCTGGCAGCAGATGGTCACTGTCCCAGATTTATTAATTCCTCAAGCTGCAGGAGCAGGCAGGAGAACAGGCAGGAGGGCAGGGACTGGATGAGCCCAGGCGCTGCTCTTGGGGACACCGTGCCCCCAGCACTGGTGTGGCCTTGCAGGTGAGAGCGCAGCACCCATCCTCACCCTCCCCCAGCCCAGCACTGGTGGGTGCCATCGGTGTTGCAGGTGCAGTGACCTGCTGTAAGTGCAACAATGGAAGCAGTACTCAGCAGGAAAAGAGAATTTCTCCTGTCACAAAGGAGACATTACCCTGCAGGATGTAGGCAGCCAGCAACGCGGCGTCCGACGTCTTGCACAGGAGCCGCCCGTGGTACAGATCCCTTTTGATCTGCAGGAAGACTAAGTACCTGGGGACAGGAGAAGAGTCCGTTTATTAAGCACAATTTAAATTACCCAAACAGGCAATTTAGGTATGGAATATCTGCCACCAGACACTTGCTCTGACATCTCTCTCCCAGCAGCTCATTTACCAAATATGACACTTGCTGGGCTGATCCTGGCCAGGACTGGGGCTCAGATCCACACATCCCAGCCCTTTTCCAGCCCATGGTGTTCCAGGTACACTGTGCCTGCTCTGGGGCCAGCACATGACCCGAGGGCTGGTGGAGATCTCCATCAACCTGGATACCCATTGTGTTTCTTCACACAACTGCAAACCCCAGCCCAGCCGAGGTGCCCAATGCTCTGAAGGGGGTCTCATGATCTAGAGCCCACCAGTGCCTGCTGCATTTTCCCTGGATGTTCAGCTTCCCCATTTCTCCTTCCCAAACTTTCTGTGTCCTTCCAGGTCTTGGCGTATGCACCCACTTCCCTCCTCCGTGCTCGGCATGACCAGCCCTGCATCACCCAGGGCGAGCTGCATCCTGTGCTCCCCACCCCTGTCTCTGTGCCCAGTGAAAAGACAAACTATGTTGGAAAAGTTATGTATTCCAATAGACTTAAACCTAAGTAACATTTTGGGCTGAGTCATGTGGCATTTGGGAAAACCTTTAGCTGGTAAAACATAAGTCACAGAGTGAAGGAGCAAAATGGAGCGCTCAGAAATTAATTTAAATAACCAGACTTGCACTCTACAGTCCTCGGTCATGCCTCATTGCTCAAATCTGAGTTTATGATGAGGTAAACTATTAATTTTCACAGATAAAATACATTAAAGAGAAATCGTGGTATTAAAGTGGACTCAGTCCAGGGAAAAGTGAATTTTAAGCCTGGGTTCCAGCTGCAGCTGCAGGCACACCTCAAAGGGCAGCAAGCAGGGGCAGCTCACCTGCCTGGGGGCCTCAACCTGGACCTGTGGGGGGTGAAAGAAGGCAGAGTTAGAAGAGGTTTCTGGAGGAAATTCTTCTCTGTGTTCCACCTCCTGTCATGGGCAGGGACACACTAGACCAGGTTGCTCCAGTGCCAGGGCCTCACCACCCTCACAGAGAAGAATTTCTTCCCCCTATCCCATCTCACCCTGTCCTCTGGCAGTGGGAAGCCATTCCCCCTTGGCCTGTCACTGCAGACTCTTGTCCAAAGTCCCTCTCCAGCTCTCGTGGAAAGGGCTCCTTTAGGCCCTGGAGGGGGCTCTCAGATGTCCCTGTACAGAAGGTGCCAGCTCAGAACCCCTCAGTGGAGGCTCCAGCCCAGCTGCCCCAGGCAGAGCTGACTCGAGGGCCAGGGCTGTTTGAGATCCACAATCCAACATTTAGCAAAGCTCATTTTCCAAAGCTGCTGCAATTGCTCTGTGTGGGCTCCTCGTGTCCTTCCTCCTGGCAGGAAGAGCGGCATGAAGAGCCCCTAAAGATAGAAACTCGGGAGAGGCGCTGTCAGGTTCTGCATCGCAGCTCCTCACCCAGCGCTCCCAGAGCGTCCGCGCTCCTTACGTCAGAGGGACACGGCTGGCTGCTTCCAGGGAATGTCAAGGGACCTGGAGATGTTCAAACCCTTCCCGACAGACCGAGCACAATAAGGACACCCTGAGTGAGGGACGTGCTCGGCACTGCACCAATGGCTGATTCTGAAGTGGAGGAGTCTGAGCAGCAGCGATTGTGTTACGGAGCCAGTGCCATGCTCGGAGTGCTCTGCCCTGGAATATGGGTTTGGAACCGACTGCATCCAAAGACCAAGCCAGGGGCTTTAATCATAGAACCCAGGAATGGTTCAGGCAGGAAAGGACCTTAAAGCCCATCCAGTGCCACCCCCTGCCATGGGCAGGGACATCTTCCACTGTCCCAGGCTGCTGCAAGCCCCATCCAGCCCGGCCTTGGACACTGCCAGGGATGGAGGAGCCACAGCTTCTCTGGGCACCCTGTGCCAGGGCCTCACCACCCTCAGCCTGTGCTCCCCAAGTATGGTGGCTCCAGGTGCTGACTCAGCACAGGTGGGGATTCCCATGCTTTTCCCCCACAGCAGGAACAATCCCAAAGCATCCAGGCTGGTTGGGAAATCCCAATGGCTGTTGCTCTTTCCTACAAAACAAGCTTGTCCATGTGTTCCTGCCTTGGCCAAGCCCCTGCTGCCGGGGCCAGCCGGTTCCCCCACGCAGTGCCCGTCCTCACCTGGTGATCTCCTCCTTCAGCGCCGCGGGGTCCGTGGGGTAAAACTTGACACGGAAGCACATGGTGAAGGGAGGCTGGGCTGTGGAGAGTGGGGACACCATGTCACCAAAGGGCTGGACTGGTCCCCTTCATCCCTGAACCACCCCACTCGAGGCAGGTCCTGCTCAGGGTCTCACCTGTCTGCCCTGTTCCCCCCAAACTGCCCTTGGTAAAGAGCGGGCAGACAGGCATGGACACACTCCTCACTGCAGTGGCCATGGCAAGGGCAAATGTCCCTGATAAAGCTGTGGAGAAGTGCCAGTGGCTCTATCTACCCACCACCCAACCCACTGCCCGCTCTCAAATCTCACTTCCTCACCCCCATCATGCTGTCTGGGTCTCCATAGAGGCTGGTGCCCTGTGTCCCTGTGCTGGCTGCAGCTGCCTTGGGGCTGGTGGGGGACAATCCTGCTCTTAACCCACCAGAACAGCTTTTGGGGGAACCTGTTCCTGGGAGAGGGGCTGGGAATTGACCCCAGAGGGGAGGAGGAAATGGGAATACATCTAAGATGGAAGGAGCACAGTCTGCTCAGACCACCTGCAACACTCACCCCGCATCTGCTTCACAACTGACTTGGTAAACTCCAGCCAATGCTGAAAGGAAAAGAAGGGAATTAAAGCCTGACAGCCATGACTTGATAAGGTGGGGAGGCTGAGGAAGAGGAGGGTTCTGCTCTGGGTGAGAAAAGCCACCTGAGTGTCAGTGAATGCCCCTGGAAGGGAGCTAGGGTGAGCAGGAGGCTCAGACCGGTCCCACCCACAGTGAGGGAGCAGCTCCATGCCCAGCTCCTGGTTCAGCATCAGCTGCTCCCTGTTACAGCCGTGGCAGAAGAGCCCTGGGAGCAGGAATTGGTTGTTCTGTGGCTTATATTGATCAGCGGGGAGCACAACACGAGGCTGTTATCAATAGCTGTGCCTGGGAGCCCGCAGTGATTCTTACTCACAGCCTCAGGGCTCTAATGGCAAGGAGGGACTGAACAGACATCGGGCAGAGCTCGTTCTGCACCAGCCCTGTTTAACCCCAGGAAAGTGGCAGGACTCACTCACACAGCGCTGGCGTGGGAATCCAGCTTGCTGGGACCGTGGGCCTGTGCCCCATCCCCTGGCCCTGCTGCAGCTGCCCGGGATCAGCAGAACACAGATCCGTGCGGGCGCTGGGTCAGGCCAGGTCCTGCCTGGCTCCGGCTCCTGCACTCCCGCTCGTCTCACTCCCCATTGCCCGAGGCAACACTCAAGCGTTTGGATCCTTGCACAGAGCTGTCAAATGGCCTAATCTCGGTGTTAAAACGTGAATCTGTGCTAGAGATGGTCCTGCACACCCGGTTCCAGGAGACCTCGCTCCTCGCTTCACAACAGCATCACGTTCTCTCACTCTGCAAAGTCCGGGATGCTTCAGCCCTGCGCAGGGTCCCGAGAGCCGGGAGAGCCCCTCCGGCGCACACATCCCGACCAGCGCCGGGAACGCAGGGAGCCGGGACACCGGGGCTGCTGCTGCCAGAGCCTGGGTGGATCCCCGAGCCCTCCCTGGCGGGTCCCCAGGGTGCTCAGGGGGCCATGTCCTAGATGCCTGTCCCCTGGGCAAAGGAACGACCCTGTCGGAGCACCCAGAGCCCCCTGGCCCAGCAGCAGGGCGGGGCAGAGCTGCTGGGGAAGAGCCCCTCACCACTGCCTAAACATGATTTTATTCCAGATCTCTGCCTCATACTCTGGTTTTCAGCTGCAAGGACAAGCCCGATCCCCGCTCCTCCAGCCCGGGCAGGAGGGGCTCTATCTCACCCTTTGCTTGTCGGGATCCACAAACCGGATGCCGAAGTAATCCTTCTCCAGCAGGTTCAGGTGGTGGCAGAGAAGGTCAAACAGGTACTGGCCCTTGGCATCTCTCTGCAGGACAAAGAGACTCAGTGACAGCACAGGAGGGAGGTGGTGGGGCAGAGCTTGGGGGATGTGTGTGTGAGGGGTCTGGAGCTTGTGAAGTGACACCGAGGACAGTGCAAACCCCACACACCTCCCTGTGTGACATTTTCGGCTCAGGAACCATCTCCCATCCCACCTGAGGGGCAGTTGAGTCAGTTACGTCCCATAAGAAGGGGTGAACACCTTCAGGCCTACCTGGGAATGCCCGGATACCTCCCCGGGGGAAGTTTCACACCTGAGCCAGCTGTGTAAGGGAGGACATCGCCCTGATAAAAAGCATTATTCCACCTGCAGGATCTGCTTCTTATCGACCTCTTTCCTTATCTGTCTCCAAACCCAGCTCGTCGCTAAACAAAGGTCAGTTTATGTGGTCAATCCGCCGGCGGTGGGTGCTCATCCCCTCTGCCCCTGGGCTGTTCTTATGCAAACATTTGGCCACCACAGCCCCAAAAACTCTCCTCCTCCTCCCCTTCGACTGGGGGTTGCAAAGCTCCTGCTGCTTTGCAAATGGCCCATCGTTTGAGTCATTAACGCTTAACATTTCAGTTCTCCCACAGCCAGAATGCCCATGTGATTCACACCGCCGGCAGCCCCGGATCTTTGAGGAGCTGCTGTGCTTGGCAGGGCCGGGTTCCTGCTGCACTTCGCGCATCTCCGCGGATCAAAGGCTGCTCATGACACCCGCGCTGCCTCCTTCCTTCCCACAAACACCGTGAATACATTGCTTCCTGACAAATACATGGAACACATGCGTTATCTGATCAAATAAGTGCATTATCTGATCAAACAGTCGCTCTGCAGACACAGACTGCAGTGGGGGAACCCCACGGGACGGCATTAACCCATTCCTGGGGCTTGGTGCCGCATGAGAAATGTGTTTGTGCTGTAAATAAAGAGGGTTTCACACCGGCAGCGATGCAGCCGCTGACACGCCGTGCCCTCGGGGCTCGGCCTGGCAGCACCAAGGGTATGCGATGCGGAGACCCGGCCGTGCTGGGGCTGTGCCAGTCCCGCGTGCAAACCCTGCCCGGGGACAGCCCGTCCTGCTCTCCCGGCTCTGCAGCGGCACCGGGAGATGGAGCAACTGCACGGAGAAGTCAAGGAGGGCCCTGGCGCTCTCCTGGAGGAGCCCGAGCTCGCAGCCTGGCGCCTGACCCGTGCCGAAGTAAATCACAGAAACTGAGTGTGGAAAAGCCCTCCAAGACCATCGAGTCCAACCATTCCCCAGCACTGCCAAGGACACCACTAATCCATGTCCCCAAGTGCCCCATCCACACGGCTTTAAATCCCTCCAGGGATAGGGACTCCACCCCTGCCCTGGGCAGCCATGCCAGGGCTGGACAGCCCTTCCTGCGAAGAAGTTTTCCCAATGTCCAACCTGACCCGCCCCTGGCACAGCTTGAGGCTGTTTCCTCTCATCCTCTCCCTTGTTTCCTGGCAGCAGAGCCCCACCCCCCCTCGGGGGTCCATCCCTCCTCCTGTCAGGAGCTGGAGACAGCGAAAAGGGGCCGCCTGACCCTCCTTTTCTCCAGACTCTTGCCCAGCTCCGTCGCTCTTCTCTAGACACAGTGCAGCACCTCCACGTCTTTCTTGGAGCAAGCACTGGCGTGTTGGAGCTGCCAAACCCCAGCAGAGCAGCCCCACACTCCTGCCCACAGCGCCTGCAGCTGCTGGCCCGGCCCTGCAGAGCATCCGCGGAGCTCAGCTGAGCATGCTCTTCCCACCCTAGTGCCCGGTTTTCCAGGAGCTCTCCTCGGAGCGGAATGGGAGCCGGGGCTGCTGTCTGGGCAGAGGGGAGGGCGTGGGCAGCGGGGGAGCTCTGCAGCCGCGGCACGGCCGGAGAGGGGCCGGGGCTGTGCGGGCAGCGCTCCTGCCAAACCCTGGGAGAGCCGGGACCGTCAACAAACAGAGCTCCCTGCAGGCCACAGTATGAATTTAGGTGCTGAACTTGGAAAGCCATGGCCTAGATCGTGCTTTATTAATGGGAAGCGGTGCTCTGTGAGCAGCATCCATCACCGTCACCAGCACTGCCCGGCCCGGGCACAGGGGCACAGCGACACCTGAACCCAGACCCCTTTTCCTGAGCCAGAACAAGTTACTTTCCTTTGCAGCAGAGGGACAAACCCGGAGCCCTGCTCACCTGACAGGCACGGGATCACCTTCCCAGGCCGGCTGTTACCTGCACTGGGAAGGTTGGACCTCTTCCCTCACAGAAAACAGTAATACATGCTGGGTTCGTTCTCTTCCCCCACAAAAAGTTACTCTGCAGGCTGAACTAAAGGGACGTTTGGCACAGACACGGAGGTTAAAACAACTAATGGCAGAAAATGCATAAACAAGACATACTCCTAAATCATTCCCAGCTAGAGCCGAAGGACTGTCAGACCCACCTGGAGCCACTGCTGCAGGAGGGGAAGGGTTGATTCCACATCCCCCCAGCATCCTGCCCCTCCACACTTCTCAGAGCAAATTTCACAGGGCTGTGCTCGAGGCTGCTCTCCCTTGCCCTGCCCCAAACCAGCACGGAGCCTGCAGAATGCTTTCCTCTGCAATTTTCACAGAGGAATTGCAGGGAAGGACAAACCAGACACCCCCTAGTGCCTGGAATCTGGTGAAAGTGTGAAACCACGGATGGCATTACAGGGAAAATGCTCCCTCTTTGATCTCTCTAACTTGAATTAAACATATTCTAAATTAATCATTAGCAGAATGTCTTTCAGGAAATTATCTGAACTGCCTTTACAAATCACGACTTAAAAGAGCTCCCATTGCATAACACCGACTTAAATATTCCATGTGTGGATCTTTATATGTTCTTATAAAATGAGACTCCTGTCTGTCTGAAGGTTTTTGAGGTCAGCCTTCTGGGGTGCTCAGGCTGATGGGGAGACCACGGGCAGCCGCTGGCACACGCTGGGATGCCTCGTGCCAGGCTGGCACTGAGGGCTTGCTCCGAGTGCCAACACCCGCCAAGGACTTCCAGTATCTGAAGGTGCCTACAAGGAAGCCAGGGAGGGAGTCTTCATCAGGAACTGTAGTGACAGAGAAGGGGGAATGGCTTCCCACTGCCAGAGGGTAGGGTTAGATGGGATATTGGGGAGGAACTGTTCCCTGGGAGGGGGGTGAGGCCCTGGCACAGGGTGCCCAGAGCAGCTGTGGCTGCTCCATCTCTGGAACTGTCCAAGGCCAGGTTGGACAGGGCTTGGAGCACCCTGGGATAGTGGGAGGTGTCCCTGCCCTGGCAGGGGGTGGATCGGGAGGAGATTTAAGGTCCCTTCCCACCCAAACCAGTCTGGGATTCAGTGATTCTGACTTAGAACTTACAAGCCCTTGAGGAAGTGCAGCCGAGCTGAGCACCGTGCCAGACACATCTGGCTGCCGTAGGGTGCTGTGTCACTGCTATTAATCACGGTGGAGCAGGATATGGAGCGTTCCAGGGGCAGGCTGGGCTGCAGGGGACAGCTGGGATCACCGGTGCCTCCTGACACACCGCCCCGAATGTTCTGGTTCACAGCACCCGATTCCCAGCTCCAGCGGGAGCTGAGCGAGGCTGTGCCACCGCCGGAGGAGCTGCATCGTGGCACAGGCGGCTGCAAACCTGCAGGGCTGTGCCTTCAGCTACCCTGACGCACTGCAGGGCAGCACCCGCGGGGCTCTGACACCCAGCCCAGCTCCCGTGGCCTCCCTCGCGCCCGACCTTGGCCAAGGGCACTGGGTGTGACTGGGAGCAGATCTCACGGCACTCCCCATCTCTGTGGGATGTCTGGAGCCCCCAGCACATCCCAGTGCCCCAGCTCATCTCTGCAGACTGGCTGAGCTCATTAGGGCAGCGTGTGGGATGGGGACAGACCGTGGGACCAGATTGCTTTGGGGTTGGGAGAGGTGTGTTGCCTCAGATACAGCTCGTGGCAGTGGCCACAGCACTGCAGCATCCACCCTGCCACCCTCCCTGCACCCCTGGGTGGCACACGTGGAGCCCCAGGCCCGTGTCACTGTTGCTACTTGCTGCTCTGGCCAGACTGGGGGGCTGAGGGACACACCCTGCCGAGGGGGACACTGCTGGGGCAGGGTCTGTCACCACCTGCTCCTTGGCAAAGCCCTTCGGAGCAGTCTGGCCCCACAGCGCCTTCACCAGGTACCTGAGGAGCATTAACCTGTGAGCAACAGCTTCATCCTGAGATTTACTGTGCCCTGCTCGGGTTCCCAGTGGCTCTGGGAACGAGCTCTTCCAGAGAGTTCTATGATCTCTTTTTTTATGAGGGAAACAGGGCAGGGAGCTCCTGCTGGGATTTTCCAGGGGCAAATGCACCTGTGTGATGCAGGTGATGGGAATCCCGGTGCCAGGGATGTGGGGTCCCAAGCATCCTCAGCTTCTCAACAGAGCTCAGTAAACTCCATTTGGGACCCACCTGGCCCTTGACCTGTATCCCGGTGCTGCCAGCCCAGCATCCCAGTCCCCTCCCAGTGCAGAGAACCCCCGAGTGCTCACCACACCGAGCACCAGCCTCTGGGAAGGCCCACAGGACAAACCTGCAGAATGCTGAAATTTGGCACCAGTTGCTGCAAGAGCCTTGCCTGATGCGCTGCAAAACAGGACCAGGGCTCTGCGGGGCGATGGGCGCCCGCAGCACCGTCAAACACAGAGTCCCGGGGGACTTCTAAACTTTAAGAAGATTAAAGTAACCTTGCATTCTTTGCTTTTCTAAGCTCCTCAGCCAAAATTAGGGTCATCCACAGACAGAAAAATAAACAAAAAAAAGAGAGAGATTTAAAAATAGCAGCTCATCTGAAAACGAACAGAGGGCTCAATTCAGGCAGGAGCCTTCCCATCCCACCCCAGAGCTGTGAACTCGCTGGGGGCAGGGACAGCACTGCACTGCAGGATGAGCCCCTGCTCTGTCCCAAAGTCTTGGCTGCAGAGATTGGTGGCAAAGCCCTTTTTCAAACCATGTACCACATGCCACGACAGGGTTGTTTCACTCCAGTTTCTCAGCCAGGTGTCGCACAGCACCAAACCCAAAGCTATAGAAATGTCTTCACTGCCCACCCTGGCCTGAGCACTGCTGCCACCCAAACCTGCCACCTCCACGACACCACCAGCTCAGCACAGCCAGTTTCATGACAAGGGTGAGCACAGCCAGCCCCTTCACCATCCCCACGCTGCCAGACCCCCAGCCCCACCACAGCATTTGCACTTCTGGGGCTCAAATGCCGCGTTCCCCTCCAGCCACTCCACGGATTAAGCCCAGGATTTACAGAAGCAACAGAAGCAGCTGAAAGCGGCTCCTTTCTGCGTTATTTGGGTTGGAAATCTCCTTGTGGGCTGCCCACTCGTCCCTGCTTCCTGAGCTTAGGAGGAGATTATTTTTTTTAAGGAAACTGTCAAAAAAAGTCTATTTTACAAAGTGAAGTTTAAGCTTAAGTCTCTTTGGCAGCAACATCTGAGCTGGGAGAGATCAAAGACCCTCCAGCTCCACTGCCAACATGAAGAGATTTTCACCAGCAATTTGACTGCAATAGTGTGGTTTAAATGCTTCATTTTCCAAGTTCGGTATTGTGCTGTACGAGTTCAGGATTTATCATCCCTCGGACAAAGTTAATGTTGGCTCTGCAGGCAGGGCCAAGTCCTCCTGACTGACAGCTCTTAGCCCTCACAGTGAGCCAGAGCCTCTGTTAAGCTCTGGAATGAGGAGGCAATGGGCAAAAATAGGCCTGAGAATATTCATTTCCAGGCAAGGAATAACCAGCCCAGAAATCCGTGAGGATGGCTGGAGCGCAGTGCTCCAGCCTCTCACGGGATACACTTCCTCTCCCCAGGGAGGGGCTGCGGGGGGCAGGAGGGCTGGAGGCTCCCCCCAGTGCAGAGGAGGTGTCCCCAAGGGATAGGACATGCTCCTGCCAGGACGGGGCTCCGGGCTGTGCCTTCTGCTCCTGGGCTGGTGCCGACACCTCCTGGTGACGTGGGGCAGGAGAGGGGTGCCCTGAGATCCCGGACTGAGGGGAGTGGAGTTGGGTGGGAAGGGACCTCAGAGACCAGCTCATCCCACCCCCTGCCATGGGCAGGGACACCTCCCACCGTCCCAGGTTGCTCCAAGCCCCATCCAGACTGGCCTTGGACACTGCCAGGGATCCAGGGGCAGCCACAGCTGCTCTGGGCACCCTGTGCCAGGGCCTCACCACCCTCACAGGGAACAATTCCTTCCCAATATCCCACTGAACACTGTCAGTTTGAAGCCATTCCCCCTTGTTCTATTCAGATGACAAAAAAAAGATGCTCTGGGAGCCATAGGTGAAGCCAGAACTCCAAGGGATTGCCCACCTGCCCACCAGAGCCCTGCCCACCCGAGGAGACTCGGAAGAAGGAAAAGGGGTTTTACATAACTCCAGTGTAATCCTGTTATATTTATAGCATATGCACTTCAGTATTAATTCCCTGTTATCTCTAATCCTTCCTCCTCGCTGACACAGTAATTTCTGTCTTCAAGACTTATCTGGGCAGTGTGATCCAGAAGTTTATAAAGCTCTTGAGGAGGAAATTTCCTAATGAAGGGACCCATGGAGCCTTAAACTCCAGATTATCGATTCCCGTCTTAATCCTCCGCAGGTTTTCAAACCTCTGACATGCTGGCGTATGCAGAAGGTTCTTCACGGCTCTCCATCATGGAATTTCAGCCACTGATGTCCTCATTTAGGAAAGTCTGCAGTGGGACAGCAGTTGAGCACATTTTGAAATCCATTAATGACCAGGAACTTGTGCCCAGAGCACTTGCCAGGCTCCCAGCAGCATCTGGGGAGGTTTTATCTCCTTGTTCGATGAGTTTTCCTGACAGCTTCCAAGGGCTTTGGAAAAACTTAATCTGTGTTTTCCCCTGAGCTTACCCAGCACAGCACTGCAGCTCTCCAGGCACAATGCCACAGCTCTGGCATCTTCCAGCAAGGAGCAGGATCTCGCTGGGAACAGAGCAGAGCAAAGCCACGCTGTCCCCCCATCTCACTTCCCCAGATGGGCACTTTGTCCCTGCACCTTTGTCAGACGTGATGGCAGGTGGGATTGATGCTGCACAGCTGTTCCCTGTCCTCCCCAGCACCAGTCCCAGGGGCAAAAGGCCTCTCTCTGCTGAGCCCCACCTCTCCCAGGGCAGCAGGTCCCTCACCCCTCCCTCCATCCCAACATTCATCAGTGCAAAGCAGGACACCCCCACCTCCAAATCGTGTCCTGGACAAGCTCCTGGCTTGCACCAGCCTGGATCCTGCACAGAGACTTACAGAGGATGCACAGAATATTCTCAAGCCCTGACAGCTCTCCAGCAATCCAGGCCTCCCCTCACAGTGACTGATGACATGTCACCTCACATTCTGCTACCACGTAGCTTTTATGAGTTGCACTTAGAATTTATAAGTCTATAATTGAGAGGCACTGAAAATCTCTCTCCATATAGCCAAATTGTTTTTTCCAATAACTCAAACTCCCTTTTTTCATTCACACAGGCTGGAGTGGCTCCATGTGGCTCTTGTTGAATTTGGCACTCCCCTGCCATTAGCATGCAAAAGACTGTCACACAACCAGCTCTGGTATGTATAGTTTAGAGGCCAATAAACACGTTCAGAGCGATCATCACAATGAATACTGTCTCAGGAAGTCAGCCCTACCTGCTGAGTGCAAGAAAGGTTCTGCTCCTGCGGGCTGGGCTGTCTGGAGCATGTGGGAGCCAGAAACACTTTGGTACAGAGCTGGGGAAGGGGCTGGAGCCCCAGGAGCAGCTGAGGGAGCTGGGAAAGGGGCTCAGCCTGGAGAAAAGGAGGCTCAGGGGGAACCTTCTGGCTCTGCACAACTCCCTGACAGGAGGGGGCAGCCGGGGGGGGGTCGGGCTCTGCTCCCAGGGAACAGGGACAGGAGGAGAGGGAACGGCCTCAGGCTGTGCCAGGGGAGGCTCAGGTTGGACACTGGGGAAAATTTCTTTGTGGAAAGGGCTGTCCAGCCCTGGCACAGCTGCCCAGGACCGGGGCAGAGTCCTAGGGCAATTTAAAGGACTATAAATGTGGCACTTGGGGACACGGGTTAGTGTGGCCTTGATGATCTCAGAATTATTTTCCAATCTTAACAATTCTATGCCACAGGGTTGGTGTCAAGTCGTGCTGTACCTGAGCTTTTGCATTTGTACCCAGGGGTCCCACTGTCTGTCCAGGAGCTCCAGGGCCTGTGCAAGGCGGTAACTGTTCTGTGGACCTGAGTTCCATATTCCCACGGGATTCCAGAGCTGCCAGCCTGGCTCAGCATCTTCCACTCCAGCAAAGCTGGGTCAGACCTTCTGAAACCAACAAGCTGCTTGCAGAAGACGGGACAACCACGGGGAACTGTGCGAGGCAAGGCAGGCTCACACCTTCTCTTTCCACCCCTGTAACCCCTGGAGAGCTCCAAGAGGTGTTGGGGAGGCCCCTTGGGGCAGAGGTTTTCAAGGTTCCGGGAGAACCGCACTGTGGGAGCAGCATTCTCGTCCAGACCGTGCGGGAACGAGCCCTGCAGTCTGTGCTCAGAGCTGCTGCACACACAGCCGAGGAAACAGAAAATAAACCAAACAAAAACATAAATCTGTGTGTGCCCCTGGCACCCAGAGCAGCAGGCACCCCCGGCTCTCTTGGCAGCGCTCCTGCCGAGCCGCTCGCTTCCCTCCAGCAGCCGACTGCAGCACAGGGCTCAGGGGAGGGAAGAAAGAAACTATAAATGCTTCATAAAAAATTTACTTTTCATGAAAGTGAAGTGTGGTGCTGGAAGAAGCACAGGGCTGAAGGATGCACTGATGCCCAATGAAGCCACAGTCCAGCTCTTCCTTAGCCCTCCCCTCCCCGGTCCTGGCAGTGGGTGGGACACGGCTGCTCCCACAAACGTGTCCCCAAACCAACCCCAGGGTCCCCGTGGCCACGCTGGACCAACCACCCCGGCCCACATCCTGGGGGTGAGGCTGGAGGGGATGCTGAGCATCCCAGGGTGCCAGCAGGGTGGAATGAGCCATTTAATTTGCTTGTACTCCACAAGTGTCCCCAAACCCTTGTTCTCGTATTACAAAAACCACTGGAATAGTTCAGTATGAGCTGTTAGACTGAAGCCCTGGGCCAGCAGTGTCAGTCAGACCCTAAGCAAGCAGCTAAATCCCATGTGAGGCGTGCCCTGCACCCCATATCTCCACCAGAATCAGTGCCAAGGATTACATCTTCCCCCAAATTATTTCCCAGAAAAGACGTGGATCCCTGCAGGCTCCCGAATGGAGTGGGGGAGTGTGTGGGGTGCTCAGCTCACGCTTCCAGATTTAAAACCAGAGCCAAAATAAGACAACAAAAATAAGGGAAAATCCTGACTACAAACACAAGGCAGACGTTCAAAACCCCAATTCAGACTCAAAACTAAGAACAGGTTCAAAAATAATTAATATTTCCATCTCCCAGAATTGCACCTCAAGAGTAAAGACCATCATGCACCAAGAGAGGAGCTTGAGCCTCTCCAGTGAGGCAAAACAGCTTTTATTTGTGCTACAAGAATGACCATATGTGGAATCCTTCTGGGAGACCGCAATCAGTCAGATTAACATGATAATGAACTCTGATTTGCCCAGCCACGGCAAGATCTTTGTCCTGGGAGAAGTGGCGCTGCTCCCTGAATATTAACAACGAGCACTTGGTTTTTTATAGCCAGAGACAGCACTGGGCTGCAAGAAGGCTCATCCTCACAGGAGGTGATTTCCAGGGAGAGGTGGTGAGCCGTTTTAAGGTGTAAATGATCCACACTAATAGAGGGGCAGAGAGCAGAAACTTCCCAGTAAATCTGACAGTGCCTTGAGCAGCAGATGAGACACAGACAGTGCTGGGGGACGGAAACCTGCATCACAGCAACGTTCTGTTATCAACAACCCCGGCGGTGTCATCGGGTAACACGCTGGGCACTGCACGGGGAGCACCTGCACAAGCGAGAGGGGGAGAGCCCAGCCTTGGGGAGAGCAGCCTCACAGGGCTAGAAAACCTTCTACTGGAGAAAATGCTGCTGCACTGTTTCCAAAGGGGGGCTGGGAAGGCTGTGCCAGCTCCGGGGTGCTCCGGGCAGTCCCTTGCCGGCTGGGGATGCTGTGGGAGCCAGGGATGCTGCCCAGAAATCGCTCTCCCACAGAAAGAGCCGTGCTGCTCCCTGCTCCTCTCGCCCCCGAAGGGACGCTCTGCCCCCTGAGCTCAGTTCAGGCGATTGGGATGGGCAGAAGGAAACACGCCCAGCCCGTGCCCTGCTGCCAGCGCGTCCCCACCGCCACCACCAGGGCAGCCTGGCCAAAGGCAGCCGGGAAACTCACCCAGGCACTTCTGCACAGCACTGGGACATGGAAAGGGAAGTGGAGAAACCTTTCGGAGTGGGATCTGCATCCAGGATCACCTCCAAGACATCGAGGGCCACGTCCCTGCAGGGACACGGCAGCACAGCCGGCCCCACGGCAAGCAAGAGCTCTCTGAGGGAAGGGGCACCAGCCCCGGCCCCTTTTCCCGGGAAGCCGTGGCCCAGAGGAGCAGGCAGGGGCTGCCCGGCACAGATCCCTCCGCCCAGCAGGGAGCTGAGCATTCCCAGCTGCCAGCCCGGGCCGGGAGCGAGCGAGCGGGGGCGCAGGCAGGTCTGATCATAGCCCGGCTCCTGCACTAAACGCTCTACAAGCTTGTTGAGCAGCTGGGTGTCGACTTCAAGAGAGCCTGTGTTTTATTCATCACAAGTCTGAGACAGAAGCACGCTCAGATGGGAGTCTGGAACGGCGGCCGAGCCTGGAACTGGTGCTTTACGGTGCCCATCCCTCTGGCTGTACAGGACCCTGCCCGCTGCCTCCCCGTGCCCAGCCCTGTGCTGTGCCACAGCCTGGAGCTCCCGCCAGGAGCAGTGACAGGTGACAGGCCACCTCCCATCTCCCTGGTTGCCCAAAGAACCCTGACACCAGCCCAGCTCCAACTCGATGCAGAAGATGCCAACCAGGGCTCCTGCTGCCCTCAGCTCGTGGCATCACAGCCCCAGGGCTGCCATGCCCAGTCCCACCTCAGTGACAGTCCCACTCGCTCCATCGAGAGCCCTGGCTCACCCCTCAGCCAGACAAAAAACCCGCCAGCATCCAAGCCAAAAAGCCCCACTTTGTTTTCCAGATGACTCAGAGCCAAATTGTTTCCCCCCCCCTTACCGAGAAGATTTTTCTCTCTTAATGAGGATTTAGGTTGAAAGAGAAGCTGACCTGGAACTGCAGATCGGTGCTGAGATCGTTCTCCCGCACATCACAGACCCTGCAAATCCACCAGTTCTTTTCTCATTTAAGGCTTCAGCCGCTCAGGTCCACGCTGAGTATTTACAGCAGGCTGTGGTTTTGGGAAAAGGAAAGGCACAAAAACTGCTTTGGCTGACGTGGGTTTATTTCTAAAAGCTGCTGCGGAGATATCGGGAACAGGCACAAGGAGCGATGCATTTGTCATCTCAGCAAGGCCTTTGTTTTGCCGCTGGGTTTAATGTCTCAAAATTCATATTCATTTAAATGCAAATGTCTGCTTTCACCTGGGACCCAACAAAAGCACTGCGAAGTGAACACTGACCCTTCCCGTGCCTCTCTATCGCTCCCTGCCTTCCCCGGCTCGTCAAAGCCTGTGAAGACGGCTAGGACCGGTGACCTTGCCGGGAAGAAAGCAGCCCCCTGCCAGTAACTGCCGACCCACAGAATCCTGGAATGGCCCGGGCTGGAAGGGACTGCACAGCCCTCATCACCCCCCCCGCTCCCCAGGGAGGGCTGGTGGCTCCGTTGTGGGGACAAGTTGCAGGAACAGGGGTCTGCAAGATGCCATCCTGCTGAACCTGCATCCTGCTTGTTCCCTGCAGCCCCAGGACCCCCAGCCCCGCGAGGGATGAACAGCACTGGCCACAGGGATGGCAGGGTGCCAGGAGGCATGAGCCCACGGACCAGTGCCCCGGTGGCAGCAGGACCATTCTGGCTGCAAAGGGATGGGGCCTCGCTCAGCTGTTCTATTTTTAAAGAAAAGCCCCCAAAATGCCTCTGTCCTTCCAGTCACATGCCAGTGTCACACATGACCTTTTCAGATTAACCCGAGAGAGCACAAAGCATTCTCCGGGTGCCGTGATTTGGGGGATGGTGATGTGGGCTGACATCTCCCTGCAAACACCCACGGGACACATTGCTGGGATTCTGCAGGGAACATGGCACGGAACTTCAGGCCCTTTGATTCAGAGCAGGCAATTCTGCCGCCAGTGCCACCCCCAGGGTCCCCCACCTCCCCTCCTCAGTCAGCGGTGCCCGGGCAGCACAAGGCCATGGCTGAGCCCAGCTCAGCCCCCAGCTGGGGACCATCCGTTCACACCTCGCGGGAGCACACGAGGGGTTTGGCAGGCAAAGCTCTGGATTTAGGCAGGATCTGCAGTAACATCTGCAGGAAGGATGTGCCATCCTCCATGGCAAAGTCTTGCAGGAGCAGAAGGAAAACTGTTATTCCATCCATTTCCCAAACTGCCCAGCAGGATCCAGCCACCCACAACAAGCCAGAAGCAGGATTACTTGCTTTGTTGGTTTTTTCAAACAGAAACGAGTGACCTTATTTCTGTGTTGTGTCCTGAGAGCTGGCACATCCCCGCCTTGGCTGCATCACAGTCCCTGGCAGGGGACACTGGAGGGCTGGGGACTGTCCCCTGCTGCCAGGCACCAGGACACTTGTGTTCTGTGGCAAGACGCTGTTTCAAGCCCCGATGGCTGTGTAAGCTCCAACCCAGCCCAGCCCAGAACTGTGGCTCGTCCCCAGCCCTCGCAGCTGAGCAGGGGCTGCAGGGCTGAGTCCAGCCCCAGGTCACGCAGGGCTTCCCCATGTGCACCCTCACTGCACGGGAAAGGCACGGAAAAACCTGGTAGGGGAGCAAGAGCCTCTTGGCACCCCCTGCACCCCTCCCTGGTGGTGAATGGGAGGAGCAGGGGAGCAGCCCACACGCCCAGCCTGGATTTCTATCAGCAAAGCCATTTCCCACATTATACTCCGTGAGTAAGTGATCCAGCCCCGCAGGCAGAGCTTTCATCACTCTGAGCAATCCCGTTCCCCGGGAACAGCACCCCCAACGCCGAACCCCGTGCGGCTTCCGAGGGCGGCAGAGCAGGAACGAAATCCCAGATGCCGCTGGAAAGCTGCCTTGATGTTAACATGTTTACTTTCCATATCAAACCCGACAGAATAAAGGATTTCAGCTCCACTCCACAAAACCATGTTTGACAAAGCACCACGTCTGGAGAGGAGCCGCTGGAGGGGCGGCTGCGGCTCCACAGACACGTCAGAGAGGAACCAGGAATGTCCCCAAGGGAGGGGGACCCACCAGAGCCCCCATAACCACGTGCCAAACCCATCCCCTGCCACAGGCATGGAAGCCAAGGAGAAACCAAGGGCAATGCCACACTCTGTTGGATAAACCTCCAGTGGCAAAACAGGCCCATGGCCTGCAGGGGACAAAGCCACCAGTTCCAGGTGCTCTGGAGGCCCACGAAGCCCATTCCCACCCCTGCCTGTGCAGTGTGGGTGGTGGGTGAGGCAGGGGACCCGCACACGGCTCCTGTGCCCATTCCCTGCCTGCAGAGCAGGACGCTCCAGCAGCAGCTGTTCCCTGATCGGCACAGCCGGCTGCCCATCAATTCACGTTCAAATTAAAGATGCCCTCTCTGCCCCGCCAATCGGGCTGGGCACACCCCAGGGCTCAGCAGTCCGAGCCCCTGCCCGGAGTGGCTCACCCCCAAAACCTGTCCTTGCTGCAGGCAGGGGGCCAAGGGACAGCCAGGGAAGTGCTGCCAGCGGGCACAGCCGAGGGCAAACAGAAGGGTTTTAACTCTCACTGCACTTTCATTTTAAACTGAAATCCAAACCATTCCCACTCCCCAAATCCTCAGTGAATGACAGGGCAATCCCTGGGAGTGCTCCAGGGAGGTCCAAAATGCAGCCCCCCACCCGGAGCAGGTGGGGTATTTCTGCTCATGGAAAGAATGTGGCAATTGCAGACGGACAGAGCGCCACCAGCCCTGTCAAGCTTGGCCAGCTCATTAAACAGACCCCAGCAAGTTCAAATTCCTTTATCACTATTAAAAATCAACTCCTGGCAATGCTAAAAATCAGAGACATGAAAAGAAACTGGGTGTCTGAATTCCACGTCTGTGTCAGTGTCCCAGACAGCCATCCCAGCCAGGGCAGTGACACTGCTTTAAATGCTGCTTAGAGAGAATTTCATATTTAGAGATAAAAATAATCCACAGAAACATGGCCCAGGGCTCTCCCAGGGGCCCAGAAGCAGCTGAGCTTGTTCACAACCTGAGTTTTGGGACAGATCTCCACTGACAGCAGCAGTTCCTGACCCTGCTGCACCTCCCCAGGACAGGAGGCAGCCACCCGAGCCCCCCCATCCCATGGGACCTCAGCACCCCCTGCCCCCATGACCCCAGAGCAGGACAAGGGCTCTCACCGGCCCCTTGTTCCAGGGATTGTCCCTTCCCAGCAGGAGCACTTTGGGAACACAGCCCCCCCAGCCCGGTGCGCACTCAGAGCAAACCTTGATTACACGAGTCTGGCACAGGATTACTCGTGTTGATGGGGAAAGTCTTTGTTCCAAGCCCAGATGGCCTCGTAAGCTCCCCCAGAGCCTGGATCAGCCGATGGGAACGGCACAGATTAATGGAAGGAGGCTCTGCTGGAGCGCGTGACTGGAGCTGATGCGAGCTGGGCATCCGAACAGGGAACGCTGCACACCCGGCAGCCACAGCTCCACGGGGAGCACAGAGCTCCTCCTGCTCTGCTCCCCCAGAGCACCCTCCCCCTGTATCCACAGGGCACACATTCTGAGGAGCCAGTTCGGATGTCTGTGAACTGAATATTCCCCACAGGAAACCTTTGGAATGAGGTGGGAGCCCAGCAAGGTCTGGGCAGGCTCAACAGTGGATGAGCATTGGAGAACCAGGATGGGCAGCTGGAGATGGACTGGAAGCAGGACCTTGTCAAGAGAAACCAGGACTGGGTCACAAGCCTGAAGTGTCCCAGCTGCGAGTACTGTCCATTGTCCCAATGTCACAATGGGTCCCGGCTTCTGAGGGAAGATTTCCCTTCCCTAAAGCCCAAGTTTAAAACCCCTGGTGTGACCTGTGTGGCAACATCTGGGCCCACCCAGTAACCTGGAGAGGGGAAAGAGCAAGAAAAGCTGGGTGAATCTGGCCTCGAGGATAACTGAACATTCAGGCCTTTAGGTACAATGACATAAAGGAGATGGAGATTGTAGAATCATGCAAACATTTATGTTGGAAAAGCCCTCCAAGAGCATCGAGTCCAACCCTTCCCCCAGTACTGGGATGGAATTGAATGCTCTGCCTCCTGAGTTTATTTTAAAACAGAGGCCTGCAGAGGCAATAACAATAATTACAGTAATGAAGTCATTGTGCCTGCACTATCACATCGGATTATCTCAGGGCTGACAGAAGATGAGTCCCCGAGGAAAAGTCTCCCTTCACTCAGCAAGTCAGGAGTGCTGCCAGGACAGCTCGGGCACCATCGGGGTCAGCACAGCCCCTCATCACTGCTGGGCTCCCTGCCACCATGGAAGTTCCATCAGAAACATTCCTTTCCCCCCGGCGATGGAGCCCATTGCTGTAGGCAGAGGCCCCTCTCCCAGCGCAGGGCTCCTGCCCCACGTGCTGCAGAAATGTCCTTTTTCCAGCCTCCCTGCTGCCAGCTGCTCCTCTGTCCCAGCTGTCACCAAGTCCAAAGAGCCCCTGGCTCCTTTCCAAAGGCACTGTGCTGGCTGCATGGGATGCTCCAGCCCCAGGATTGCTGTGCCAGCACCAGCCCAACTCCTCTGTCCCAAACCAGGTGTGCTCCCCAGTCCATCTACTCTGCCAGGGACAAGGAAAAGTGAGACAGCACCTCCAGCATGGCTGAGCTGCCAGAGACGAAAAATCCCCCTGTCCCAGGCCTTAGCCACCACAAGGACTCCCAGGAGAGCTCCGGGCTGAGCTTCTCTAGAGCACGGGGAGATGGGAAGGACAGGAATGAGTGAGCAGTGACTCAGCTCTGACCAAGCAGCTCCACATCCACGGCGTGAGGGATGCGAGGGAAACAGGAGCCCTAACAAAGGGAAAACACCAAAGAAACCCCTCTCCTTTAGGCACAGGCAAGCAGGAGTATCTCAGAAGCTTCCCAGCATGGCTCCATCCTGGGTGTCTTCACAGCTGAGACATCTGAGCCCTCCCCAGCGGATGTTTTCCTGAATTAAACCCTCTCCTGGCTGGGATCTGCAGAGCTCAGACCAGCAGCTGTGCCAGCAGTTGATTATGAATTTTTACCCACTGGAGCAGCCAAACCAGTGGGAGAACACCTGAATTCACCTTAGAAAGCTGGAGAGGGACTTTGGACAAGGGATGGAGGGACGGGACACAGGGAATGGCTTCCCACTGCCAGAGGGCAGGGATAGATGGGATACTGGGAAGGAATTGTTCCCTGTGACGGGATGAGGCCCTGGCACAGGGTGCCCAGAGAAGCTGTGGCTGCCCCTGGATCCCTGGCAGTGTCCAAGGCCAGGCTGGACAGGGCTTGGAGCAACCTGGGACAGTGGAAGGTGTCCCTGCCCCAGACAAGATGGGCTTTAAGGTCCCTTCCCACCCAAACCAGTCTGCAGGAAATCTGTAAAAAATCCAATTCCAACTAAGCTCAACTCCTCCCCCATTGGTAATTTTCAACAATCACCAGTCCCTGGGAGCAGAGACCCTTTCCCTGCCCAGCTGCCCCATTCCAGAGCAGGAAGAGGCAGCAGTAGCACCCTGGAGCTCCTTCCCCCTCCCACAACATCTTGTACCTCTGAGTGCATTTCCGATTATTCATGTTAAAAAGGCCTCTCAGCCCCCCTCGGCAATATTTACCTCCCTTAATTAAAGATGGCAGCAATAAACATGAAATATGGACAAAAGGAGATTTTAATAAATGCTGCCTCAGGGAGCTCAGAGCCAGCCTGGAAACACTTCATATCTGCTGCTGCATTGTTATGGAATTCAAACAATATATTGCCACATAAAAGCAATATTAAAAATAATTATCATAAATTAGGCTTGGGTAGGCTGGAAGCCCCCAGGTGGGGGGGAAGCGCCTTCCCACAGATTTTTGAGGAAAAGCCACGTGCCTGACTCGTATCTGCTCCATCTGACAGGAGAACCAAACACTGGCACCTCCTTCAACGCAATAAATAATAATAAACACTTTTCTGCCTCCCATTCCCACTCTCAGTTGTGGATTTCAAGGTGGCCAAACCTGAAATAATCAGTCAGTGCCTGATTAGTTTTCTGCTGCCCTGTGGAGCAAGGACCCAGCTCCCAGTCAGCATCCAATGGCAGGATTCAAATATTTGCATTCAGGAAGACAAAACTCTTGGCAAAGTCCAGGTTTAAGTATTTGAATTGGAATTTCTTTGGGATAGGGATTCTGGGCACTTCAGGGTTATGCAGAAACTCATATTATACCCCTACAGGAGAAGGCTCCAAAAGTCTGATGGAAAACAGGATTCTGCCAATAAATAAGAAGGATGAGTGTCTGCATGGGCAAATCCCATCCTCTGACCCTGATCCAGTGAAGGGCCCACTGATAGCAGAGAACAGGCACCAAAATTGGTGAAAAATGAACCCTGTCAAATCTGTTTGAGATTTTGATGAGTTTAAAAATTGGTTAATAAAGGCAACGGTGCCAATTTAATAGATTTAGACTCCAGCAAACACTTAACCTGGTATCGCATGACATTTTGATTAAAAATTAGAAAGATACAAGAGCAACATGACACGCATTAACAGGATTAAAAGCTGACTGCAACGCAATTAGGATGCTGCATCTGCTGGGTGGTTTAACAGGGATCCTTGGGAAAACAGGTCCAATTCCCAAGATTTTAAGCAAAAAGCAGTGTTGTGCAGTTGGCAGAGAGCACAGAGCAGGGAGCAAGAAGGTGCCAGGTCACTGGTATGGAGCAACTGGAATTGTAAATCAAATGCAAGTTAAAAATCAGCATCCAAGCTGTGGCTGCCCAATCCCTGGAATGTTCCAGGCCAGGCTGGTCGGAGCTTGGAGCAACCTGGGATAGTGGAAGGCGTTCCTGCCCATGGCAGGGGGTGGCACTGGGTGCACTTTAAGGTCCTTTCCAACCCAAACCGTTCTGGGTTCTGTGATTTCCTCTCTGCCAGCAGAGTGCACACATCTGGGAATGGGAAGAATGTACATTTGTCTCCTTGCTCCCTCAGATACAGCAAATCTTCCCCTAAATTAAAAATCCCACCTGGACTCAGGAGAGGGATGCTTTCCAGATGGTGGGAATTCAAGCCAAGGTGGCTCTGCAGCACATCTCCAGGAGGTGAGATGTCCCAGCTCCTCATCCGAGAGCAAGGAATTAACAGCAGGAGGGGTGGTGACAGAGCACAGGCCATGGGGGTGAGGGAGGAGGGATGCTGCCAGGGGAGGTGTCCCTGCTCATCACAGGCTGAGCCGACTGCTCAGGGATAGGGGAAGAAAAGCTTTAAGCTGCCTTTACAGACTGAATTTCCCATGTACATCCCCATCAACATCAGGACTTAAATGTTTTTAAATCCACATTCCAGTCCTGACACTCTCTGAGGAGTTACCAACAGCTTTGGACTTGTAGGATATTTACATCTGTGATAAAATTAAACAACAAAACTGGACTGTATCAGTTTGTCTCAATTAAAAGGGATTCACTACAGCTTCAGGGCTCCAGACTGGGGCGAGGAGTACAAATTATTCCTCTGCTCAGAGTTAGAGCAAAGATTTCAACAGCAGCAGAGGAAAGCACACCTGAAGAAGCCCAAAGGCATGAGGAGACCCTTCCCCAGCTCCAGGGAAGCCAGCAGCTGTGGAGGCCCCTGCCTGTGCCTGCAGGACTGATCAAATCATTGAGGTGGGAAGAGGCTTCCATCCTCCTCAGTGGAGGGCTCAGAGAGGGACTGGAGTGCAGGGGAAAACTGAACACGGGGCTGGGGGAGCCCTGCAAGCACCGGGTGTGAGAGCTGTGTGTAACCCTCCCTCCACCAGGCCACCGCCTGGGCTTTAACTGCAGCGAGGGAAGATGCTCCTCTGAGGTGCAAGATGGAAAAGCAGCAGCATGTGCAACACCCATCTTTTCCCCATAAATTCTAGTACCAGTCAGGGGGTTTGGCTTGGTGCCTTTTCTCCAGTCCCCGGCTCACAGTTTCTATCCAGGGCTGCTCCTCCAACAAGCTGCTCCAGGTTTCTTGGGAGAACGCATTAATTTTATGCCATCTCTCAGAAAGGCATCACCTGGCACCTGCACCCCCAAGGGTTTCTCCAGACTCATCCATGACACTGAGGCAAAGGACTTCAGCTAAGGGGGATAAGGATGAAGACTCCAAACACCCACAGCTGCAGAAATCATCAGTCCTTCTTTTTCCTCCCACTTAAGCCCCTGGAAACTCAGCTCTTCTGCAAAATCTTTGCCTCAGCACCAGCCCCAGCCTCACCCTGAGCCCAGGGACACCTCCCAGAACAGGTCCCAGCACTGAGCCCTCACCCCAAACCAGGGGGAAGGGCTGGAGGGGGCAAAAATACCCTACAATGTCCCGAAGAGACGAAGGGCTCCCACCCCACCGAGCGGCAGGATGAGCGGCACAGCAGAAGCGTGGACTCACCAGAGCAGCGTCCTGGGACAGCCACAGACACCGCACCGGCCACAAACCACAGCTGCCCCCGGAGCTCCCGCTCCTCAGCCGCTCCCCATAAATCCCGCCCGGCCGCACTCGCTGGGGCGGGGCAGAGCCTGTCCCGGCGGGGTCCCCTGGGACCACGAACACCGCTGGCAGGAGCCGATTGCAGTGGCAAAGCCACTCCCCCATCACTCTGGGCATTGAGACAAGGACCCTGGCGTTTCCAGCACCATTAGTTCTCGGACAGCACAGACCGGGCTTCTCTGCTGTGCACCTCCATCATCTCCTGTGACCTCAGGGTGGCACAAAGGCCCCGTCCTTGTCCACTGCAAACACTGCCTTGGACTTCATAGAATCATGGAAACACAGAATCCTTTATGCTGAAAGGCCCTCTGGGATCATCGTGTCCAAATGTTCCCCCAGCACTGCCAAGGCCACCACTAACCCGTGTCCCCAAGTGCCACATCGACACAGCTTTAAACCTCTCCAGCTCACATCACAACTGCAGGTTTGTAGGAACAGCCATGGACCTGTTCTGCTCCTCATCTTCACTTCTCTGGGAATATTGTATGGAAATATTACCATGGCTGCGCCTTTCCAGAGCTCCACGCTGTATAAACAGCATTAAACTGACTGCAGTAAGCTGATTAATTCCATCCTGGCTTTCTGCAAAGAGCCACAGACAACTCCAGTTCCACCCAGACTCAGCTATTCTGAAGTCACCAGATAACTCTGACTTCTAATTTTATTTTTTGAATAAAATAAGCCAAAAAGCCCCACAAAATGACAGGCGTGCATTACCAACAGCGTGTGATAAACCAGGCCCGTGGCTTCTGGGGAACTTGAATTACACAAAGAGAGACAAAACCTCCATCTTTTCCCTTAGTAAGCTCTTCCCACACCTTTAGCACTTTCTGTTAAAGTAACACTCCATCCTGCCAACGTTACACCAACATCACCCCCGTGACCAGATCTGGTGGTATTTCGGGGACTAACTGGGATTAAAACCACATTTAACACCTGGTTTCTCCCCCAAATCCCTCCACTTCCTTCCACCTCAACTGAACTTATAAAATCACAGTTTCTAGTCTTCTATTTTTTACTTTTTGTTATTTTGTGTAGTAGTCACTCCAGGCTGGATGAACAGCCTGGCTCCAGCAGCTGTCCCAGATCCCTCCAGGTGCCTTAAAACAAAAGTGCAAATTTAGGTAGGAAAAAAGGGCAAGGTTTTGCCCATTTTAGCATCAGAGCCCAACACCCTGCTCACCCCTGGCCTTGTCACCACCCCCAAATCTGCAGCAGTGCCCTCCTGGAGCCGTGTGCCTGGAGCACCAACTAGGAGTGCCAGGGCAGTGCTCCCAACGCTCGTCACGCCAATGCTTTTTGACTAATTACTGCTATAAAAAGCAAAAAGCTGTCAAAGAGAATTATTCAGCTTCTGCAAGAGTGAAACAGAGACACATCTGAGAGGAAATGGTGCCCCTTCAAACTCCAGTGGTGCCTGCAAGGATTAACTCAACCCTTGCAGCACCTACTAATGACATTATTTACTGCACCCATTCCAAAATGTTCCAAATGCAGGGAAAATGAGGCAGAATGCATCTCATGGTACAGGAGAGGCTTTGGGAGCAGGAGTCCCAGCAGGAGGGGTTTGACTCCAAGGCTTCTGCTGTTAGAATCACAGGATGGTTCAGGTTGAGTGGGAAGGGACCTTAAGGCCCATCCCATCCCACCCCCTGCCATGGGCAGGGACACCTTCCACTGTCCCAGCCTGCTCCAAGCCCCGTCCAGCCTGGCCTTGGACACTTCCCGGGATCCAGGAGCAACCACAGCTTCTCTGGGCACCCTGTGCCAGGGCCTCACCATCCTCACAGGGAACAATTTCTCCAGAATATCCCATCTAACCCTGTCCTTGTTCAGTTTGAAGCCACTGCCCCTGGTCCTGTCACTCCATCCCTTGTCCAAAGTCACTGTCAGACTCAATCCTGTTGTTCCCTGAACCATCAGACCTTGTCATGCCCACAGCCAGGGGCTGTGCCTGCCCGCAAATGACCAACAACAGCCAGAGCTTGTGGAGCTGGAGCCTCTCCTGGGCACAGGGCCCGGGCTGAATAAAGCCATGAAGCGCACATGACAATATGGAAATCCAGCGCTGTGGGCACCGCGGCTGCCCCAGATTCAGTGTATGAAGCCACGAGTGCTCCAGCATGAGTGTGACATCACGCACACGGGTGTCACACGGCTGAGTGTCACAGCGGTGTCACGGCAGGTGACATCACGCACACGGGTGTCACACGGCTGAGTGTCACAGCGGTGTCACGGCAGGTGACATCACGCACACGGGTGTCAACACGACTGAGTGTCACAGCGGTGTCACGGCAGGTGACATCACGCACACGGGGGTCACACGGCCGTGTGCCACAGCGGTGTCCGGGCAGGTGACATCACGCACACGGGTGTCACACGGCTGAGTGCCACAGCGGTGTCCGGGCAGGTGACATCACGCACACGGGTGTCACACGGCTGAGTGCCACAGCGGTGTCCGGGCAGGTGACATCACGCACACGGGTGTCACACGGCTGAGTGTCACAGCGGTGTCCGGGCAGGTGACATCACGCACACGGGTGTCACACGGCTGAGTGTCACAGCGGTGTCCGGGCAGGTGACATCACGCACACGGGTGTCACACGGCTGAGTGCCACAGCAGTGTCCGGGCAGGATCCCACCCCGCTCCCAGGGAACAGCAATCTGCTCCTGCCCCCGCCCGGGGGGGACCACAAACAGCCTCACGTGACCCCACACAGCCCCCAGGGCCAGGGGGTGTGGGAGGCAGAGTTTGTCCAAAAATCTCTGGCCCCCTCCTTTCTGGTGGGTGCCTGAGGTCTGCAGAGGGTGGTGGTTTACAGTGGGTGTGCACCACTCTGCTCCCTCCATCCTCCTCCTCCTTGGTGTGGCACCAACACAGATCTGCCATGGCAGCCCCTCACTAAAATTAAAACCTCAAAACCATATTCAGAGGGAGCAACATGGGCAGAGTAGCCCAGAAATCCCTCAAAAATAGAGGAATTAACCATCCATTAATTGTCCTGGGGCAAAAAACCACTACGAGCTCATTTTTGGCTGAGCTGTTTCTGAGCACACAATCTCTTTTATGTCATGGCCTCTTCTCCTTCTTCCACTGACTTGAGTTTCCAGTTTGTTCACTCCAAAGCCTCTCTTTGTGTTTGCATTTGAATTTTCACCTTCACTGATTTCCCAAGGAAAAAACCACTGGATGAGCAAGGAGCTGCGAAATCCCACACAGGCACATGCGGATGCACCACCGGGCCACAGCTGGATCCAGCAGAGCCTGTCAGTGCTGCTCCCAGCTCTGAAATCAGCTTCCCGACTGCAGGGGCATCCCAGCACCCAGGGCATCTCCTTCCCTGCACCAGGGAAGTGTTCAAGGCCAGGTTGGACAGGGCTTGGAGCCACCTGGTCTAGCAGACCACCTGGTCCCCATGGCAGGGGATGGAATGAGATGGGCTTTAAGGTCCCTTCTGTTGTGAAAACACCCACAGCAACAATGCTCCCGCCCTTTGCCCTTTTCAATTCTCATTTATTCAATTTGCCCCATCTATTATTTTTTCTTCATGGTTTGAAAGTAAATCTTTGGTGTGCTGTGCTGAAGGAGCTGGTTCTGTGAGCTCCTCTCTGTTCTGCAACACAGAAAAAAATATTACCACAAGATTTTGCTTTACACTGAGCTCTGTCATTTGGGTAACAAAGTGGATTGATTCCAAGGCTCAAGGCAGGCTCCAGGGCAGTTCCCTCAGGCACCAAAGGACTCAGACAGTCAGGATTTCCTACAAATGGGCATTAATGGCAAATGACAGCAGAGTAGGCAGATGCTGTCAAAATTGGTAACTGGAAAGACACCCCCCAGAAGGAACCCCCAGTCAAAGCCCTGCACGTGGGATGTACAGAGACATCCAGCCCTCAGAGCAGCTCCATGGCCTTCTCTGGACTCGCTCCAGCAGCTCCACATCCTGCTGATGTTTGGCCCCAGGGCTGGGGCAACTCTGCAGGTGGGGTCTCACCTGAGCGGGGCAGAGGGGCAGAATCCCCCTCCCCCTGCCCACGCTGGGGATCAGCCCACGATACAGGGTTAGCTCTGGGCAGAGATGTTTGCCCTGCGCAGCCCTCCTGGATGGATGCTGGAAGGCTCAGCCTGGCCCCAGTACCTGCATCAGAGCGAGGGAGCTGAAAATCCTGGGGCTGTGGCACAAAGAGACGGGAGTGGTCTGGAAGCAGCTGCCTGGCAGGGAGTGCGAGGAGCTCAGCCTCTCATCCATCAGAGAGCAGAGTGAGAGGTGACACGACCATCGTCCCTGAATGCCTTCACAGAGAGAAAATATCAGCTACTAAAGGGCTCTTCAATCAAGTGAAGAGAGGCAGCACAGACCCAGCCTCCGGGGGCTGGAGCAGACGCACTTGGATTAGAAACAAGATGCAGTTTTTAAAAATAAGAGCGATTAAGTAGCGGAATAAACTGCCCCAGGGGTGGTGGATCCCGCAGCTCGTGGTGCCGTCGAGAGCTCTGCTCTAACATGGGCTCATGGAAGCCACGGCCCTGGATGCCCCCACACTGCTGCCAGCTCCCACAGCCCCTGGAGCAGCAGCGTGGGATCCAGGAGCCCAGACATCACCAGGATGGTCCCTGGCATGCCACAGGTCCCAGGGTCGGATACCTCCCTGCAGCTCAGCCCTGGGTTCAATATCCTGATCTGCACTGTGACTCTGAATGAGCTTCCATTGTGACCCACTGCCCCATTGCTGGGCATGTCCAAGGCCAGGCTGGACGGGGCTTGGAGCAACCTGGGACAGTGGAAGGGGTCCCTGCCCATGGCAGGGGGTGGAAGTAGATGAGCTTTAAGGTCCCTTCCCACACAAACCATTCCAGGATTCCATGAACATCCCCGGCACAGGTGGTGGCACATGTGGCTCCTGTGCAAAGAGCTGAAGAGGGGAAGAGGTGAAAAGACGAGGAGGTGGCGTCTGGTACACAGCCCTCTCTACTGCTGATTTCCACAGACACAGATTTTTAAACAAAGCCAAAAGATGCAATTTGCAGTAAATTTTCCCTCTGGAGCCAGCTCTCCATGCCCAGCAGGACGGTGGCACGTGCCAGCATGGGTTTGCCTTGGGGAAGGGTGTTCTGCTCCCAGTAATCACAATGTGTGGGAAAGGAGGCAGGAATAAATGGGGATACTTTGTGAAATGGATGGAATATGGCAGTTGGGGAAGGCATTGCTGATGGTTTCAAATGCAAATACCCCAGCCCCAGGATCTGAGGGAGCGTTAATGTGAGGAGCAGCTGGGAGCATTGCTGGAGGATGCCGTCACCATGGCAACGGGAGGAACACACTACCACACGGATCAAGGACACAATTTTATTGTCCAAGTGCCGAGGATTTTTTAGCCCAGTTTCTAGGGACTGCGTGTTAATAACAGTTGCATCCTATTTATCCTGGGCCTTTATTGTCTCTGTAATGAGCTCTCCAGGAAAACCTGGAGAGCATTTCCTCGGAGGCTCTGCGCCAGAAACGCAACTCCAAGTTAAGTGGTTTGCTTCGCTGGCAATTCCCTCCCATGCCCACACGCTTTGAAATACAGAGCAGGCTAATTAACTATTAATAACAGGGCACTGACAAACCACACATTCTGCCCCAGTTTGTGCCAGTTGTTCCAGAGGCCCTTGGAGCTCTTGCCGTGGCTGCGGGGATGCTCCTCACCCTGCCATGGGTGGGACACACAATGGTCACTCCCATCTCGTTGTGCCCTATCCTGGCACTGCCTGATGCCCCAGAGCTGCACATTCCAGCAGCTTGGGTGAGGACCAGCTGAGGTGGATGATGATGATGATGAATGACAGTGCACAGCTGCGTGTGCACACAAATCTACCCAGTGCTCCTCAAGGATAACGCCATATCCACGTGAGTAAAGCCTGGAATTACTTTCCTACTTACAGATGGTTGGACTCAATGATCTTGGAGGTCTTTTCCCACAGAAATGATTCCATGATTCTATTAAATACATTGATATTATTACTGTGCTGTTAAATTATTTCTTGTATAGAAGGAAGCCTTGGCTGGCCCCAGTAAGGTCTGGCTCCAGTGAATCCAATCCCCTGTCCCTTTGGCATCCCAGTGCTGTTAAAGCCACTGAAATCTACCATGAAACTAGGGACCTCCAACGTGACCATGTCCTGGGAGCCCAGAACAATCTCACGCAGGCAAAGGCAAGGATTCAGTAGCACTTTGGAAGCTCCGAACATCTGAGCCCAGAAGCAACACTCACAGTGCCATCGAATGGCATTTATTATGGTGCTGTGCTGTTTCCAGAACTAATTTTGTTGGATGAACATCACCAGACCATCATCTCTTTAGTCTTTGAGCAGGAGTACAAGTGTCACCCTGAAGCACTGAACGTGCCCATCCATGTTCGGAGAAGGGAAGCTGGTTCCTGGATGTGGTTGTCCATTTTCCCTGCAGATCTGCCGCTCACAGCACCTTCCCAGTGTGGGGGCTCAGGTGGGAGGAGAAGGAAATGGGGTGAAGGCACGCCCAGCTCAGCTCAGGACTGTGCTGCTGCTGAGCTGGGGATGCTTTCACCCCGTTTCACTCCCTCCCAGCCAATCCTGGCTGAGCTGGAGCTGTGGTTACTTTGTGCTGTCACTTTAAATCCCAGTGGCTGCTGCAGCCCTGAGGATGAGGGATCAGCAAACCAAGCCCGCAGGAAGCAGGGACTGCCAAGCCCAGCTCTGCAGCCACTTTCCCTCTGTGCAGCCTGGCTGCTCCCAAATCCTGGGATTTATCACCTCTGCCAGGGCAGAGCCGCTCTCTCCAGGAAGAAATTCCTCCTGATGCTCAACCAGAATCTCCCCTGGCACAGCTTCAGGCTATGTCCTCTTGTCCTGTCAAATTTCATTGTGTTCCAAGCAGCTCCCCATCCCAGCAATCACCACATTCCAGTGTGACTCTCCCAGGCACAGGAACCAAGCAGCAGCCCTGGTTTCCATTCAGCATCTGCCATGAGTGTTATCCCTCCTCAGCATTCCCAGCTTCCCACTCCCTGAACAGCCCACGCCAGCCATGGCAAACAACCCGGCCCTTCAAACACACACAGAAGTTTTCTTTTCTTCTTTAACCAACAACCACTGTCACTAAACCCCCTTTCTGCTTAATGCAGCTCTGCATCAAAACACCTCCGAGGCAATTCGTTTATACCAGGAGAACTTCTGAGGCTGGAATTTTCCCTGATGGCACTGCTGGAAGGCTACAACAGCCCAGCAGGTCAGCGAGTTGAAAGCAGTATTTCATCTGGCAATTTATTCAAATAAATCTTTCAAAACATGAAATAAGCTATGAAGATGGAGACTGTCAAAGGCTGCAGTAGCCGAGCTCCTGAGTGGAATGACCAAGCAGGAACAGCAGCTGTGGGACACCAGCCCAGCCCCCTGTGCTGGGGGCAGGGTGATCCAGCAAGGGGCACGGAGCGCTTGGCAGGATAACAGCGGTGGGCTTAAAGATGAAAAGGTGATTTTGTTAATTACTATCATTACACACGGAATGGCATGATCTGGGCACCCAAGAGATGTGTGGAAAGTCACCAGCTGCTCCTTGGCACCTGGTGTGGGTTTTAAAGGCTTTGAAGCCCCCAGGTCTGAGCTCAGCCGAGACAGCACAGCCCCGGCCTGGGAGACAACAAGAGCAACTGAGGGGAATTCCAGCGCAAAGGAAGGTTTTCCTGACACTGCTGAGGGGAAAGAGGAGCTGAAGCAAGTGGCGAAGCGTGCTTTGGGGAAAGAAGAGCCCCTTTGTGGTGTGCACACCGCGGGCATTGTCCGCTGGCCACTCGCCCTCGCAGCCGTGCCTGGGTCAGCAGAGCTGGCAACATCGGCATCGAGAGCTGCCCCTGCTTGGGCATCAGCATCTCTCGCCAGCATTTACAGTCAGGCTGAGCTCCCTCCCTCATCCTCTGTTCTCTTCTGCAACTCCAACGAGGAAGAGAAGAAATGATGGAGACTTAGTAATTACAGAATCCTGGAACGGTTTGGGTTGGAAGGGACCTTAAAGCCCATCTCATTTCAGCCCCTGCCATGGGCAGGGACATCTTCCACTATCCCAGGGTGCTCTAAGCCCCGTCCAGCCTGGCCTTGGACACTTCCAGGGATGGGACAACCACAGCTGGTCTGGGCACCCTGTGCCAGGGCCTCCCCACCCTCACAAGGAACAATTTCTTCTCAATATCCCATCTAAGACCACCCTCTGTCAGGGAACGCACATCGAATTGTTAATACTTATATTGGGTCCACTGTGTGATTCCAAAAGTCTCAGCCTCATCCAAACCTGAAGGAAACACTTTTGCTAAAACTAGTCAAGGTTGACCTTGATTGGGCTCCTGCTTCATCAAAAATGCTGAATTTTGGAGGAAAAGAGAGCAGGTAGTTGTATTTTGTGCTTGCGCTGCACCTCTGCCTGCTGCTGGGAAGCAAACTGGCTGCTCAGAGAAAACCAGGAAACAAAGGTTAATCCAGCAGCTGAGGTGCTGACGCTGTTGTGAAGATTACAGACCTGGCAGGATCTGTGGGCTTAGCTCTTCTTTCATGGATCCCCCAAAATTAAAAGCTGCTTTGAAAATTCTAGAATTGTTCTGCCTTAGCCCTGGATCTCATTGTGGGGATCTGGTGGCTCTGACCCATTTCTGCAGTATCCGGTGCAGCCCCACTCTCCAGGAGTTTGGGACCTGCATCTCAGGGAAGCTGTGTCCCTCCTTCACCCCGCTCAGCGGGGATTAGCCCCTGCCTGCCTGTGGCAGGTCTCCACAGTGCTATCCCCGCTCCTGCTCCTGCTCCTGCTCCTGCTCCTGCTCCTGCTCCCCACGCTGCTCCCACGGCACGGCACGGCACGGAATGGCACAGCTTCCCTGTGCTGGGCAGGCGGCTCCGCTGATGCCCATTAGCTCTAATGGGAAGCTACAGAGCCATTCCTTCCCATCAGGACTAATGGGCACCGCAGGGATAACGCGGTTACTTTGGCCGAGCCGCAGCGACTTCCCAGCAGCTCAAGAGCCAGCGGGGTCACGAGCCACGGCTTCATTCCCTGGGAGACAGGAGCCAAATTAGTCTGTCCATGGACTGGGAAAGCAGTTCATTAAAGCAGGATGATGCAGGATGAGCGCTGGGCATCTGCCTCGTCCCCTGTGCCCCGGGGCACGGAGACACATCCCGAGCACAGCGGGGCAGCTCGGGGACAGCCTGGCAAAGCCTTCCCCCGGCACCGGCACCGGCACCGGCACAGCCGCACCCCGCAGCCTCCCGCAGCTCAGAACCCTGGAAGTCAATGGCCCTGGGAGAATCCTCTGGTCAGTTGGAGGGAGGAAGGCAGGGAGGAGAGACATGCAGGGAGCACTCTTCCTGCTCCAGCATTCTGCTCCAGCACCTCGCTCCAGCATCCTGGTCCAGCATCCAACTCCAGCATCCTGCTCCAGCATTTCACTCCACTATCCCACTCTAGCATCCCGCTCTGCCGAACCAGTTCCTTCCCACTGTCCAGGCAGCAGAATGGAGACCGCTTGTTCACTTACTCCACACATGATTCACACTCATTCCCAATTAATTCCCTGCACCTACTGGGTTGGGAGAGGATTTTCACATTTCTCTCCCCTCACAAACATGGGAGCCGCTTTCCATCCTCGGGATGGAGCCCAACCTGCTCTCTGGAATAGTTTGCAAAGCCTAAATCCTGATCCTCCCCGAACATCTTGGATTCGGAACAGAAACTTGGTTGTTTCTGGGTCTGCTTTGAAGTCCGGATTCCATAATGAAGCCGTTTGCAGCATGAGAATGAGGATTGTGTAATGATTTCTCCTGGAGATAACGGCTCTGCAGGAGCTGCCAGCCGGGAGCACTGGCACTGATGGAATTGGCAATGGAGGAGCCCAGCCTTGGGAATTTTTTTTGCAAGTGTTAGTATTTCATAATAAAGATTGTGATTTCTAATCCTAGGAAAATAAAGCAGCTGAAGAGGCTTCCTGGTCTGATTTGGGTTCGCAGCAGCCCGGCCCGGCCTGGAGGCTGGCACTGCTGCTTGGCAGGCTGAGCCAGAGTCTGCTCACATCCAGCATCCCAGGGGCACTGGGAAGTGATCCAGGATGCAAACCCAGGGAATGCTTACTTCTTCTCCACACACTCACTACCTTCATCCTCAGGAATGGGACCCTGCACTCCCAGCCCTTTTCTTCTCCCCCTCCCTATTCCAGAAGCAAACCCAGACACCCAGTTTCCCTTCCCCATATAATTTCCCTTTGCTGCCCCGGTTTTCAAAGCCCCTTTTGATTCTCTTCCCTGAGTTCCGCAGTGTCCCCCCTTCCCGCTGTGCCCCGAGTGCTGTTCTGTGCCACCTCCCGGGGGTGCTGCGGTCCCGGGGGTGCCGCCGTGCCCGGCCCCGCGGCGGGATGCGCTCGGCTCGGAGCTGCGCTAATGAGCCGTGAGCTCTCTGCAGCTGGACGCAAGCAGGGAGCAGCTCCTCTCTCCAACATTCCCCGCTCCAGGCCATCTGCAACTTTCTGGACCGCGGTCGCTGTTTTTGTCCTGTTTTTGGGATCAGCTGCCAGCCCAGCTGTGGCCACAGCTCCCACAACAAAGCCCGGCCCCAACCGCACCGGAGCGGTGCCTGTGCCAAGGGGTCCGGCTTATATGGGGAGGAACTGGCCGGGAAACTGGCCAGCAGCGCCAGGATCCTCAGTCCTGCAGCAGGAAGGATGATCCTGGCACAGCCCCTCCCGAGGGGCTCCACGGCAGAGGGGGCCTGGCAGAGGAGTGGGACTCCTGTCCGTGCTCCCACGGAGGAGCAGCCTTGGCTCCCACAGCCGAGCTCTGCCCAGGACTCCGGGCTGGGGGAGAGCTGGGAGCCCACGGAGCTGTGCCCCTCGGGGGACACTCCTGGAGCAGAATAACCTCTGCATCCCTGAGCCACCGTGCCAGCGGTGCCGCATCTCCGAGGTGCACACCCTCCCAGCAACGTGAGATTAAATATTGAAGCAGCTCGTTAAACACTGAAATCGCGGGTGACCCGATGGCATCGCCGGCGTCTGTCAGGGAGGAGAACAACGACGTCAGCAGCAGCTCTCCAGCTGCACAACCACCTGCAAACCGTCCTTGGTCTCAGTGCCGGGGGATCTGAACTCCCCGAGTGCCCAAGCAGGCTGGAGGATGGACCACCACAGCCAGAGCCCTCTGAGCCTTCTCAGAGGCCAGGGCAGCCCGGCTCAGCCCGCGCTGTGCCAGCACTGCCACCCTGGTGTGGTCTGGCCCGTGCCCAGTGCTGGCGAGCGGTGGGTGCAGTGCCTGGGCACTGGGGCTCATGGGGACAAACGGCACCAGCTTCCCACCGTGCATTTGCCCTTTGTTCCCCACATCCCTTGTCCCTCGGCGTGGGCAGGACGGGCAGGTGGCACTACAGGTGTGGCAGCGATTCCTCGAAAGCCACTCGCCAGACGCCCACAGAGAGGGCCTGGGGCCAAGGGCAGGGCTGGCGCCGGCACCACGCACAGCCTGGGACTGCATTCCTGGCTCCTCTGCCAGCAGCTCCAGCCCACTCTCCCTGCCAGCCCACCCTTCCTGCCCTTCCTGAGCTCCCCTCCAGCCCCTGCTCCCCACAGGCCCCCTGCCTTCTCCTGCTCCTGAAATCACTCCTTGCTCCCACCCTGCGCTGCTCCAAAACCTCACATGGTCCAGAGCATCTTGGGTTTTAACCTTCCAGGGCTTTGGCCATACCTTTCCTATGTCACGACATGAATCCTTCCCCATCAGAGTGGTGAGGCCCTGGCACAGGCTGCCCAGAGAAGCTGTGGCTGCCCCTGGATCCCTGGAAGTGTCCAAGGCCAGGCTGGATGGGGCTTGGAGCACTCTAGGACAGTGGAAGGTGTCCCTGCCCATGGCACGGGCTGGAACAAGATGGGTCTTAAGGTCCCTTCCAATCCAAACCATTGCAGGATTCTGAGATTCCAGGATTCTATAACCACCATCCAATCACAACAAGGAGTAGGACCATGGAGCAAATCCAAGTGCTGTTTGTACACCTGAATCCTCCTCAAACACAGTTAAATCTCTGATGCCCTCTGGGACTTTTCTGTCTACATTTTAAAATGGCCCCTGGTTACTCCTGTGCTGGAAGCAAACCATCCCCAGCCCCATCAGGCTGTGGCCAGAGGAATTCCCTGTCCTGTTGTAACCCCACTAATGCTGCAGCAGCCTCCTGGCTCTCCTTAGCCAGGGGACATGGGATCGGGAGCTGCCATGCACCCGGCTGCAAATGCCACCGGGCCGCTCTATTTAAATTGAATTTTTAATGTTTATGTTTTACCTCGCCTCTCTGTGCAGTCACTGCACTGAATCACCTCAGTTTGATTAATTCCTGGCTCATTTGAAAGAGTCCATGTGCTGTGAAGACACATTCCCTGGAAAGCCTGTGTGGGCGAGGGCCACAGATCCCCCATCCATTTGCACAGACAAATGCCCCATTTTTAATTGGGACACACAGAATGATTAATTGAATTATTACCCCCAAACCACCCCCAGAGAGCTGGGGGTTTATCCTCCCCAGATTCCCACATCTGGTCCATGGGAGCACATGTCAGGAGCCTTTCACTGCAATAAACTGGAGAATTCCTGTCAAGGACTTAAATCAACAACTTAGAGCTTTCCAAAGGATGTTTATCCACCCCAAGGCAAAAAAAACCATTTATCTCTCTGTCTTTAAACCCAGTTTGAAGCTGAGATAGACCCAACACCTCATGATCCAGAGGCACCTGAAGCCAAGCAGGGCCTCTCCCCTCTCCCCTGCTCCAATAGCTGGTGGTAGCGGAGAAACTGATCCAGCTCCACCATGGCACAAAAAAATCTCTTGTGAATCCTGGATCCAATTAAAATTATTTCAGGCTTAATGATTCAAGCTGCTGCTGGTGATGGAGAAGGTTATTGCTGTGTTAACTCCTCATTTCATGCCATCCATCCGAAGGAAGCCAGAGAAGGAGTGTTCCCTGCTCCAGCAGGGCTGCTGGACCCCAGGTGAGAGCTCCAAACACGTCTGGGGCAGTGAGACCCCATGCCAGGGGACCCTGTTGTCACTGCCAGGGAATGCCCCTGTCCATGCCAGGAGCACGGGATGATGCCCAGCCTTCCAGCAGGTTTGTGCTCCCCGGCTGGAGCACAGGTTACTGTAGCACTGCTGGGGGGAAGGGGGGACCCTGCCCCACTCGGCTGCTGGAAGCATCCCCGGAAAATCGCTCTACTGGAGCCTCCCAGAGCAGCCCAGCATCTCCCCAGTGGCAGTGGTGGTACCAGTGGCCCCGTGGCAGTGGGCAGTGGGAGGCAGAACCACCCCAGCCTGCTGAACCACACATCAGTGCAACATTTCACCATGCCGGGATGCCAGAGAGACGGGAGGAGTGTTTGTTGAGCTTGGTGGGATGTGAACACGGCTCTCAGGCACTGTCCCAAGGGCCCACAAATTGCAGCAATCTCTTCATCTCTCTTGCTCTTCCTGCTCACTCTGGTTTCTCCTTCCTCTCTTTCCTGCTCTAATATTTATCTGGGCTGTCAGCCTTTTCCCTTCCAGGAGCTCCTGAAAATGCCCAGAGTTCTTAAACCTTGACTATTCCACCGAGCCCGCAGGAACAGACATCGCTGGGACCTCCAGCCACCCCACCCCACCCCAGCCCCACTGGGGTTACAGAAAACATCAGAGCTGAGCGATCTTGGGTTTGCTGCTGTTGTGGGCATCCATCAAGGCTTTGTTCCCAAAATCTGCCTCTAAATGTTTGCTGGGAAAGCTGGGGTGCTGTGTCCTGGATGGTGGGCCCAGATCTGCTGCTCAGGATGCTGAAGGGGCCAGGGGACTCTGAGCTGGAAGCCCGAAGGAAGTTGAGCTGGAAGCCCTAATGGCCGGAGCAGAAGTCCTCTGCCTGCGCTTGCTGGGTTTATCTTCACTGGGAATTCTGCAGGTGAGAAAACAACACCTAGAATTCCAAATTAAATGTTGTTTTCTTTCACCTGTGTTTATCTCCTGGAAGGAGAGTGGAGCAAATCTAAGTACACGGATACATGGGATCAGCTCTCCAGGTGGGCATTGAGCTGGGAAGGATGCCTGCTCCCATTTCCCATGTGCATTCCCCTGGGGCTTGGCAGTGCTGGGGACTCTGCACGGGCGTCCTGACCACCCCCACCTCGACACACCCACCATGGCTCCACTTTCCAGTAGAGCAGGGTGACCCGAGCCCCACCCAAGCTGCAGCCCCTTGGGACCTCCCCAGGTGTCCCAGTACTGCCACAGGTCAGCTCCTGGGTTTAACAGGACCTGTTCAAAAGTCCACCTTAAAATTTCCACCTGGATGAGCTGCATTACACCAGAGAGCTCAGGGCAGATCAGACACCCAAATTAGACAAAAGGCTGTGGTTTTTTCCATGGCCACATCAAAGCAGAGGGAGGGAAGCTCTCCCTTTGCCTCTCGAAGCAGATCATCCCCCTCACTGCCAGGCAGCAACGGAGCCGCGCTGCTCCTGACGCGCAGCCGAGGATCCCGGGAGCGTGTAACGCTGGGATATCATGTCTGTGATAACACTCCGTGTGTGCACAAGACTCCGCGCCTCGAGTTTAATGTAGAAAAGGTTCTGCCTGTCTGTTCCACTTACTCACATCAGAGCAGGTTTCACATGGGATTAGCGCATCCCTGCTAAAGGAAAAGGACGGTTCAGGAGACCTGCGGGAAGACAAATGGAATTAAACCTATGGGACACTTGTGGGCTTGGAGAAATCAGTGCGAGTTGCACTAATTTGTGTGCACACTGATTTGTTGCCCCAGTTTGTGGCTGCCCACTTCCATCCCTGGAAGTGTCCAAGGCCAGGCTGGACAGGGTTGGGTGCAACCTGGGATAGTGGAAGGTGTCCCTGCCCATGGCAGGGGTGGAACGGGGTGAGCTTTAAGGGCCCTCCCAACTCAAACCATTCCATGATTCTCTGATTATTTTAACCCAAAATCAACATTCTGATTACAGTTTCTCTCTCTGATGTATTATTTGTGCTACCAGAACCATGAAGGGGCTCAGAGCAGTGTGATTTACATGCACACACATATGGGACAGGGAAATAAAGGTAAGAAGGTTCCTCATCCCTCACTTCAGAGAGGAATGATCGATCTGCTCACACACCATGAGCCATCCCAGTCCTGTGGCAGTGCTTGGAAAAAGAGCCTTTGATGCCCCCAGCTCCCAGCTCCTCCTCAGTGTCCATCCCTTTAGGACCCCACCAGTGCCATGGAGGAGCTCATGCCATGTGCAGCCTGGTCCAGATGGAGATACTGCTGTAGGTGGCACCTTCCCTCCTTCGGCCCCAGACCTGGACCCAAGGGCCACTCCAGGTCCATGGCCAAGGGCCACACCAAGGGCCGCACGAGGCCCGTGGGCCCCTGTCCCTCAGCTCCAGTGCACACCACACAGTCACTGGATTTGGTGGGGGCTTTATTAAACTCCAGGGTCAGAAAATTCCTGGGAGCTGCAGTTCTGCACAAGGAGACACTACTGCTGACAAAGCAGGAAAAAACTGCAACCACGGGCTGCTCTGTGTGATCCTCTGAAGGAGATGCACTGCAGCACGGATGCTCTTCCTACCCACTGCAACTCTGCAGGATTTGGGCTTAAATAGCTCAAAGCTCCCCTTTAGGCATTGGAAGGGGCTCTAAGATCTCCCTGGAGCCATCTCTTCTCCAGGTGAACACCCCCCAGCTCTTCCAGCCTGGCTCCAGAGCAGAGGGGCTCCAGCCCTTGGAGCATCTCCATGGCCTCCTCTGGACTTGCTGCAACAGCTCCACGTCCTTCGGATGTTGAGGTCCCAGAGCTGTGGGCAGTTTCTACCCCTGCAGTGATGATCGCTCACGGTGCGGCTCCGGAGAGAGAGGCAGGGCAGAGAGGCACCATCCCCTGTATCCCCCTCGCCTTATCACTACATGGCCTTCTGAAAAGTAGATTCTGCCCCTCAGTCACACCTTGAAGACAGATCCATTCCCAGCTGTTGCTTTTCCTGGAGAAGCAGGAAAGGCAGAGCACAGACCAAGCTGCCTCAGCACAGGCGGCTCCGCCCGTGGGACTCACACGGGACCTGTTACGCATCACACATCCCTGACCTTTAAAAACCCTCAAGGACTTCCCAAATTGTGTCAGTCTCTGATCAGCCGACGCAATCACATTTCACTTGGCTACACAGGGGGGTGCTGGGTGGAGATGTCACTTCTCCAGCGCAAGAGCTGAGGTTGCAAAGCACAAACTAAGCCAAGTTACAGAAGGAGTTGCTCCTCTGGGCTCAGTGCTTAGCCAGAGTGGGTTTCCCATGGTTTGCCAAGATCTGGGCTTCCCTCATGTCTGGAAGCAGGTGCTGGATCACTCAACATCTCCTGGGGGTTGAGAGGCCACAGGAGCTCTGGGGCACCAGTGCTGAGCCAAGATCCCATTGAAGAACTGCTCCGACCCAGAGAGCTCCTGGTTCTGACCCCCTTCCTGGGGGAAACAGGGATGTTTGTACCAGGGCAGTCTCCTGGGATTGATGCCAGGGATTGATGCTGCAGTCCCTGGGGCCAAAAAAGAGACACCTTCCACTATCCCAGGTTGCTCCAAGCTCCATCCAACCTGGCCTTAGGCACTTCCAGGGATGGGGCAGCCACAGCTGCTCTGGGCGCCCTGTGCCAGGGCCTCACCCCCCTCATCATAAAAACCCTCTTATTGTATCTATTGTACACTGACACTCTTTCAGTTTTAAACCATCACCGCTTGTTCTCTCCCAGCAGGCCCCATCCCCACGGAACAAACCAGTGTGCAGCAACCCCTGCTCTGCACGGGGCACCAGAGATCCCTGGGGAACAGGCTCCTGGCAGGACTGGGGACATCCATCCATCCATCCATCCATGCATCCATCCATCCCTCCCTGCACAGGTGACTGGAATGCCTCAGAATGCCGAGCTCTCCCCAGGCACGGCGCTGTGCCGTGGCCCCGCAGAGCCCCAGCTCGGGCGTTACTCGCTCCATTAGGCTCCTGCCTGGCACAAATTGATGGATAAATGGCAGAGGAGGGTGGCCCTGTCACTCTGAGCTGCTGAGGAACTCAGGTGGCTGCAGGGTCAGTGCAGATCCCGTGTCTGGAATGTGCAGAGGAGATGGAGAGGGAAAATAGCTCTGCCTGGCAGCTGGAAGAATTGGGATCTTCCCTCGCATCCAGCTGCACCTTTCCCTGTGAGCAAGTGGCTGTAACAGGCCTGACACAGAAACACTCCCAAACAGCTCCTGTCTCCAGGATCCACTGCTCCCTGTCCATCTCTGAGTCCCTGCAGTTTAGCATTGGAAATAGAGGCTCTGGGCTGTCAGAGATTGAATTCAAGCCTCACATTCCTCAACCACCCTCAGAAACACTTCCAGATTTTAGCAGGGTGCCAAGGCAGACCCTTCACTGTGCCTAGGGGCACCACTGCTCAGTCAGGAACAGGCCACATCCTTGGCAGCATCCCTTGGTGCACGTGGAGACACAAATGCCAGCAAAAGGAGTGGAGGATGGGGGAATGCACCGAGGAAAGAGAGGTCGCCTGCCTGGCAGCACCGAGACTGTGCCTGGTGCAGGAGCACAGCAGAGGAGCAGCACCCTGACGAGAGGAGCAGCACCCTGAGAAATGGAGCAGCACCCTGAGAACTGGAGCATCACCCTGAGAACTGCGGCATCTCCCCACAGGGAATCTTGAGGTTCAGCATTCCTGGGGAGCACCTGTGGCACAGCAGCGTCTGGGGGCCAGTTCAGCTTTGAGGCACAGCACCCACAGCCCCCTGGGACCTCCCTGATCCCAGCAGTGCACAGTGCACCAAATACTCCAGCAAAATGCCTGGGACTCAGTATCAGACAAGGCAGCAAAGAGGCACTTCAGATAAGGTGGGAAGGAAAAGAGCAATCAGTTTTGGGGCAGCCCCTGGTTGTCATTTCCTGCTCTGGGCAGTGCAGGGCTCTCGTCCAGCGATGACAGCCTGAGTGAAATCCTGCTCCTGCTCCTGCTCCTGCTCCTGCTCCTGCTCCTGCTCCT
>VXAD01003779.1:430798-445728 GCA_013399195.1 Dicrurus megarhynchus | reverse complement strand
CTCCTGCTCCTGCTCCTGCTCCTGCTCCTGCCGGGGAGGGCTGGGTGATGGGGGGCTCAGCTCTGCCCTGCCGATGGGAGATGCTCCTCCAGGGAGACCATTCCCCAACAGCTCCCCCAAACCCAGCCCCACACAGGTATACCAAGCTCTGGGGTGTCACCAGCACCCCTGGCCCAGTGCCGCTGCACACCACAGCTGTGGGCAGACTGTGGTTTTGGGGTCTGGTGTAAACCAAAATTGTAATTCAGGGAGAAAACAGCCCTGTATGAAAAGCTTTCCAGTGCTCTCTCCAACAGACATGTCCATTAGTATTAATTACAGTGAAAATCCCACACCAGCCAGGGTGATGGAACATGGCATTAACCAATTAAAAGATAAAAATTTGATGTCCTGGCCTGTGACCCCACACTCTGGAACATGCACAGGCACCACCACATCCCCCGAGGAGCGAGGAGCATGAGCATCCTTCAGTGCAGGCTCTGCTCCTGCTGACACCCTGCTGCAGTTATCTGCCAGCACCAGACCTTCGGCTTTATTGCAGTGATGATGTTTACATTGCACAGGAGTGGCTTGAATTGCATGAAGGCACTGCTTGGCTCCCAACCAGAGATTTACACCCTGCTTGGTGCCTGCAGCAGCCTCAGGACAGCACCTCGTCCTCCCACTGGGGGTCTGGGGGGAACCTGCCTGGCCCCACCACAGAAACGCACCAAACACTGCCTGTCACCATGGCCCTGCTCCTCAGGGTGTCAGTCTGTCCATCCCAGTGCTCCCATTCCATGGTTCTGCTCCTCAGGGTGTCAGTCTGTCCATCCCAGTGCTCCCATTCCATGGTTCTGCTCCTCAGGGTGTCAGTCTGTCCATCCCAGTGCTCCCATTCCGTAGCCCTGCTCCTCAGGGTGTCAGTCTGTCCATCCCAGGGCTCCCATTCCGTAGCCCTGCTCCTCAGGGTGTCGGTCTGTCCATCCCACAGCTCCCATTACACCAGACCCACTGCAGTGGGTGCTGAGGGCAGGGCCAGGGTCCAGCTGCTCCACAGGGATGGCAAAGCTGAGGCTTTGTCCTCGGAGCTGCTGATCCAGAACCATTCTCCATCCTCCCTCCTGACTCCATCCTCCCTGGCAGCCCCTTCCCAAGGAACACTGGCTGCACAGGGGCTGTGAATGCTGATCCCTGATACAGAATTTCGTATTAAGGATGGTTCTGCAGAATCCTCCCCAGTGCTGACATTCCAGGACAGGAAATCCCAGCTCTGGCACGAGCCCAAAGGAGCGGTGTGTGCAGTGACACGTGCAGGACAGGTGACATCTCCTCCTCTGGTGCAAATTCCCTGATATCCGATGGAAACCTCGCAGCCACAGCCCCTGATGGGGGCAGGAGTCGGGTGGGTTTATAGGAGCACTTCACTGCTGAAGCCAGGCTCGGAAAACACCCAGCAGGATGAGGGAATGCTGCCTGCACGCTGCAGGAGTCATGGCTGGACAAGCTCCTCTCTGTGTGACATGGTGTGAGCACACCGAGGGCGCCTGCGGAGCCCCGGGGCTGGAGAGGTCCCATCCCACCTCAGCACAGAGGAGGGGAGCTGCAGGTACGTAAATCTGGCTGTAATTGGGGAAACACATCGGAGACTGCGATAAAGAAAAGCCTTGGGATTAGCACAGGCTGGGGAAAGGCACTGCTCGGGAGATCAGCCCCTCTACCGCACAAAGGCAAATTGAGTCAGACAAAAGCGCTCTCGTGGTTTATATTCTTAAGATGGTATCGAATTCGTTACGAAGATGGAACAGCGGGAGATGTAATTTACCTATTTCATGCAAGCACTGGATATTCTGCAACAAGGTAAATTGATTTACAGAGCTGGGAGGCAACGCAGTGCTCCGAGAGATTATTTATTGACCCGGAGAGGGCAAAGCCTCAGTGGGGAAAAGGTGGGTCCAACCTGCCCCTGCAGCCCCCAGCACCAAGAGCTGGGGTGGGGAGAGGATGCCCAGGGCAGTGGTGGCTTCCTGGACAGCCTCTGGTAGGGCACAGCTTGGCAGTGGGTGGCACGTGGCACTTTCTCAGCCCAGATCATAATTGCTGTTAAGATACCCCCCAGCTATGGAACAGCACTTTAAAATAAGGCTTTGAAGAAATTAAATAGATTAAAACATTCTTTTACAACAAACTCTTCCCTGTGAGCACAGTGAGGCCCTGGCACAGAGCAAAGGGCCTCCCCACCCTCACAGGGAAGGATTCCTTCCCAATATCCCACCTAACCCTGCCCTCTGGCAGTGGGAAGCCACTGCCCTTTGTCCTGTCACTCCTGGCCCTTGTCCCAGACCCCTCTCCGGCTTTCCTGTGTCTCCTTCAGCCCCCTGCTGTGGAAGGCTGCCCTTCCACGGCAGCACAGACCCATTTCTTGCAAACGCTCCCTGTGTCAGCCGAACACGCCCTCTCCGGCTCTTTCCCACCAAAGGTAATTACCTTAAGAGCTCATTACGACCACAGGATGTGCGGCTGCTGCCTGGAAATCGTGCTCTATTTTTATCCCATCCGAGTAAAACGTGGCAGATTGACAGGAATTGTCCCTCCGGCAGGAAGGCAACTGGCTTGTTACAACTGACTTTCTTTTGCTGAAAATAAATTCCTGTCCCTTCTGAGCAGGTGAGACACCCCTGCTGACCTGGCCCCAGGTCCGGCACTGCCAGTGGTCCGCTGGTGCATCCTCCCACAATTCCAGCTGCGTGGGCAAGGACAGGATGACCCCCACAGCTAAACCCCTTCTCGCCCAGCCAGCACCCACAGGTATCCTGCATCCCAATCCGTGGACTGCACGAGCCACCAGCACCTGCAGTGCTGTGCAAAGCCCCTCCTCACACTAAGGAGCTCTCTAGGAACAGACTCCATGGATCCTTCCTAAATCTCAACCATAAACCTGCCCCCCGTGATGCCTGGTCACTGCAGCCACCCCCACGGCTGGGCAGATGCTCTCCAGATTGTCTCCACAAGCAAGAGCAGAGTAGGAGGATGTCAAATAGGCTTAAAATGTGTATGGATTGCAAGGTCATAAATATTTGAAGGGGCTGAGTGAATCTGTTCTAACGTTGTACCAAGCTCCACTGCCCCTCAGCCCTTCCCTTGGCCAGAATGCCAGTCCTTGTGGCTCACTGACTATCCAAATAAAGACCAGGATAACTGCAGCACTTTCAGAAGGATCTCTTCTGGCCTCTGTAGTTTATCAGAGGATTTTTTTTCCCAAGCATCCCTGAAAGAAGCCAGAAGCACTCACCCTTCCCATGCCTGCTCTGTGTAAGGCTTCCTTCATGCCAGGCTGCTCACTTGGAAGAGTGCAGCAGCCAAACAGCACCATAATTCCTTTGCCTGGACACTGAGAAAACACCAGGAATGGGAATTGCACAGCTCCTTCAGGAACACTGACACACCAACACTCAGCACAGGTGCACTAGCACCAGTCTGCCCAGGAAACTGCCACAGATCATGGAATCATGGAAGGATGTGGGTTGGGAAGGACCTCAAAGCTGATCCTGTTCCAACCCCCTGCCATGGGCAGGGACACCTTCCACTGTCCCAGGGTGCTCCAAGCCCCATCCAGCCTGGCCTTGGACACTTACAGGGATCCAGGGGCAGCCACAGCTTCTCTGGGAACCTGTGCCAGGGCCTCACCACCCTCACAGGGAACAATTCCTTCCCAGTATCCATCTATCCCTGCCCTCTGGCAGTGGGAAGCCATTCCCTCTTATCCTGTCTCTCCAACCCTTGTCCCCTCCAGCTCTCCTGGAGCCCCTTTAGGCCTTGGAAGGGGCTCTCAGATCTCTCCCAGCCCCTTCCATGGCAGAGGGGCTCCAGCCTCCTTTAGGCAAGTGGAGAAGGATCCAGCTTGTGTTATGATGACAAATGAAATGGGCAAAAGCAAACCCTCAGTGAGTACATAGATAACCCCCTTTGCACTGGCTTTGGGGATAAATAAACACACAGCTCTCCCCTGCCTTGGTGGCACGGACCTGGGGAGCCCTGGAGGAGCCCCAGAGCCCAGGGGTTGGGATGAGGCTGATCTGGACTCGCTCCAGCGGGACACAGCTCCTTGTTATCATTCCAGGGGCTGGACATGAAGCTCCAGCCTGATGTCCCCAGAACAGCAGTGGGGCAGTGGGGATGAGGGCAGCTCCCAGGCGGTGGCAGTGTCCCCTGCCTGCCATCAGTCCTGTTCCTCTGTTCCCATGGCAATCCCTGGCCCTTCCAGCTGTTCTCAACGTTGACTTCTCCACTCTCTCCATAGAAATCCGTGGAACAAAGCAAAAGAAATTAATTAGGCAGTGTGTGTGCGGGGTCAGTCACTCCTTCAGGCTGATTTATGGTGCCCCAAGTCCTGCACAGGAGCCAAGGCTGGAGCCTTTCCGGGCGGGTTTTTACTTTATCCACATCCCATGGAGACTGCACAGGGTGTAAAAGCCCAGCCCAGCTGAACCCCCCTCCCGACCCTCCCGTGTGTCCCACCGGCACCACGGCCACCAAGCCACTGCCACTGCCGAGGCCGTGCCTGCTGGAGGTGGCACTTCTCCTCAGGGATGAGGAATAGCAGACACACCAGCTGAGGGAATGGGAAGCATCGGGTAAGAGGACCAGTTAGAAGTGAGGGAAACACCAGCTCCCTCAGTGCTCCCTGCTGCTCCCACAGTGTGTTTGCCCCAGGGCATGAGCAGGACGTAGCAGGGCCCAACAGCTCCTGGATGCAGAGATTAACTGTGTCCCAAAAACACATGTCTTGGGAAGAGCCCAGCAGAGCTGGGAATTACACACCGCCCACAGAAGTTCCAAACTGAATCAGCCTAAACCGCCTCAGCCATCATTCCCCATTACACTCAATGACATCCCGGAACAAAATTCCCTGTGTTAATTACAAAGCCCTATGGAAACAGGAGCGCTCTCCTCTCACTGGCTCTGAGAAAAGCCTCAGCCTGTTCGCTGTGGGTTTATTCAGTTCCAGGGGACTTTGCCCAGGAGCCCCTGTGTTCCTGCTGGCAGCGGGAAGCATCCCAGGAGCCAGGGAGGAGCCCCTGTCAGTGTCATTTACAGCTTGCCTTGTTAGATTCATTTTGCATTGGCACCTTATTCATGTCCAGAACAAAGCCCAGATGTGAAGTTGGGGTTCCCAGCGAGGACCAAGGCTCCATGAAGGGAATGTGCTTCCGCCTGGAAGTGCGGCAGGGCACAGCCCTGCTGAGCTCCCTGGACAGCCCCGAGCACCCTTGGCTTCATCCAAGCCCCACATGAAGAAATCTGTCACTGAAGCAGAAATCACAGGCAGAAAAAAGCCCTGTCATGTGCTCAAGGAGTCACTCCCAAGAAGCAGTGACAGGCTGGGGAATCATTCTCTGCTGGTTTGGGGGTTTATAACTGCCTGCAAATGGGAACGATGCCAACCTGTGAACACACAGGGAATAAACGCTGGGGGAGAAAGGAAGGACAGCAGTGACAAGGGCCAGAGGGAGAAAAATCCATTCGGGTTCAGGAGAACAACCTTAATATTGAGAAAGAGCTTGAGATCACCAAGATTTTGGCTGGGACTTGGTCCAAGAGCGCACCTTGGGCAGGAGGTCTGACAGAAGCACGGCAAGGGCCGGAGCCAAGGCTCAGTTCCACGGTGCCACGGGGGTCACGAGTGTCCCTGTACAGATGGAGTAGGATGGGCTGGCACAGCAGGAATGCTCCCAGTACCCATCACACCTCCATTGCCCTGGTCCTGTCCCACTGTCACTCCAACCCCAGCCCTCTCCTCTGTTCCTGTGTTTCCGCTGCCCCCACATCTCTTCTTTTCCAATGGCCCCAGGAGCTCCAGGTTTTCAGGTCCCAAAAACACTCTGTTCTCATTCCATATTTCCTTTGGAAAGCCATTTTTACTTGCAAGCCAAAAATATTAGTCAGCAAACTATACAGTGCAAAGCTAATGAGAACTAGATCGATTCATGAAAAGTACCTGCTCAGCAAATTTATTATTATTTTTCAAACACAAGTCTATTGGCTTTTTTTTCTCCCAGTCCCAATATACTGCCCATTCCATGAGTTAAGCATATAAGGGATAGTTGCAATTACTACAAACTACCTGATCTATATATCCTTAAAGCCTCTTTCCAGCTCCAGAATGGCTAACTCAATTTTTGTCATTTTTTTATTAAAGAAAAATTCCCCGGCAGCTGGACGGATATTTCCTTTGGGATCCCAGCCTGTGTTCCAGGGTAAGAGCCAACACAAAACAGCCACTATAAACCCTCTGAAAAACACAAGCCCCTCATCGATGTGACAGATATGCCACTATAATTAACGTCTTTGGTAACAGACATTATGCAGCCAAAATATTCTATTTCCAGCTGCAGCATTGATCAGATGCTGACATCCCACATTAACGAACTGAGGCCTCACTGGCTGTGGAAGCTGCTGTTAATTATCATGGAGAAAAACACCTCGATTGTCTGGTGAGATGCCAGTACCTGCCAGGGACTGGCCCACCTGGATTCTCCTCCTGACCCAGCCCAAGGGTTTGTCTCTGCTCAGGAGTCCAGGGCTCATGTTCTTTACTGCCGGATAGGAAAGATTAAAACATGTGCGAACCTTGAATTTCCAGTGAGCTGCTCAGTGCAGAGAACTGGCACTCCCAGGGCAGGAAAATGGGACTCAGCCTTCGCTTGGCTCCAGTGGGATCGCGGCCGGCCGGGAACGGAGGGAGGCTCCCAGCTCAAACAGCCAAAGAAAGTATGTTAAAATTATTATGGCAAAATTATTCTGATAAAATCATCAGGGTAAAGCCAGCCCATAGCTCTGAGCCCTGCAACGCCTGCACCTCTCCAGGAGGAATTTCCTAACCTTTCCATTTTCCCAACACAAAGTACATTGTAAAGAACTAGGAAGGTTTTCAGTCTGTTCCCTCATCTGCAGAGGAGCCATTTCCATTTACATCAACTTTCCTGGCCAGGACCAAAGACTGGACAACTTGGGAAAACAAACACTCCCTGGTTTCCATAAGGAGGACTGGGATCATCCAGTAATGGGCACGCAGAGTTGATCCCGTCGTTTGAAATACATCCCTGCCCCGCCAAGGGGTTACATAAAACCAGCCCCGCCACAGTGGCAGTGCAGCTCTGATGGGGATCAGCCGCAACAGCCGCTGACTTTGCTGAGGAAAATCAGATTTTCCTGGATTTTACCCCTGAGTCCCTCCCAGATAACAAGCTGGAGGAAGCACAGTGGCATCTTGTATTCTGTGTGTGAACAATTAACCAAGTTCCTCATGAAATTTCAGCTGCCAAGTCACTTCTACCGACAAAGACAGCACTGGTGGAGGTGATGTCTTGGAGGGTAATTAATGCCCAAGTGTAATTAAAGGCAGAGCAGTGCCTGCAGCTTTAAAAGGGCAAAGCAGGAGGGACAAAATGCCCAGCTGCTTCCCAAGATCCCATCGGATCATTCCTCCACAGTTACAGAAATCCTGGTTTTGCTTAGGAAAAAAAAGAGCTTTTCTGTGCCAGCACCTGAAGCCTATTCCCACACCTGCCCCCCAGCCCTTCCCGGGAAAACATCAGACTCAGGACCAGGCATTGTCTGCAAATAGAATTATCAATTCCTAGAATGGTTTGGGTTGGAAAGGATCCTTAATGGTCATCCAGCCCCACCCCTGCCATGGGCAGGGACACCTCCCACGGTCCCAGGTTGCTCCAAGCCCCAGTGTCCAACCTGGCCTTGGACACTTCCAGGGATCCAGGGGCAGCCACAGCTTCTCTGGGCACCCTGTGCCAGGATTTCAGCACCCTCACGGGGAAGAATTCCTTCCCAATATCTCACCTATCCCTGCCCTCTGGAAGGAAACACACTTCCAAATGATTTCTTTTCTGGAGAGGAAGGAGCTGATCTCCAGGATTTGGGCAGAAGAGCTGGCACATCTCCTGCCAGCGCTGCTCACCTGGCTTCTGCCCCAGCACCCTCTGGCATGCTGACACAAGCTGCGCAGGCACACGCGCCGCTGGGTGACACATTTAATGAGACTTCATTTCACTTTTAATTTTTTATTTTTATTTTCTAGGAGTGCCAGTGTTCCACACGCTGATGGAGCACGGCTCAGCGTGCCGGCGGTGACACGCGATGCTGGGGACGTTCCCTCTGCCATTCCAGCCTGCTCAGCCCAGCACAACAAAAAAACACTTTCGTGTCCATGAGTCCCAGTGAACATGTTCCCACACGGAGCTCGCGTGCTCCCACCCCACTGCCCTTCACGCTCCTCTTCCTCACTGAGCAGAAAAGCTCTGGCAGCCACAGGGCTCCTGCAGGGAGCAGCAACCTTGGGCCGTGCTGCTCCATCCTGCGAGCGGCTGCTCCCGCCCCGGGCATGGAACCTGCCCTGGTTAAGGTGGTGCTGTCCTTCAGCGACAGCTCCAAAAATGCCCCAAGTGTGGATTCCTTCCTGTGGTGACCAAGGATGGTGAGTTTGCCTTTCTTCTGGGCCTGGGCAGCAGCTGGCAGAGTTCTGCTGGCATGGGCTGGAGCACAAGGGAAATGTCTCTTGGGGTGACAAAGGTGCCACATAAATTAGATTTCAGAGACTAACCAGGTGCCGCAGTGGATGTAACACTGATGGGAATGCAAGGGGAGAATCCACAAATCAGGATAGGATATATTTTCCTGAGTTCTAAAGCTGCCAATAGGCTGGTAGGAACAACCAAAAGTAAGTAACTACTAATCCGGCCAGAGGAGGGCATTTAGCCCCACCCTTGGAGCAACCTGGTCTAATGGGAGGTGTCCCATGGCAAGGGTTTGGAACAAGGTGAGCTTTCAGGTCCCTTCCCACCCAAATAATTTCGTGATTCAATGATCCTTTCTAATCATCCCCCAGCCCTGGCATGACAAACTCCGGCCCAAAGTAACCGCAGTATCCCTGCACCCATCAGAACCTGCTGCCATCTCCCCTGTGCTGTGCAAGAGCCACAGTCCCTGCAGACACTCACTGTGGGCACGTCGGCCTCACAGCAATTCCAGATCATCAATAGGAAATTGCTCCCCTACTGCTGAAATAATTTACCCCAGAAACATTTCAAAGAAAAGAATTTGACCTGAAACCTTATTTGCAGAAGCAACTCCAAAGCTTGCTGTAACCAAACAGTAATTGGGTTTTCTACCCACAAACAAGTGGCCGATGGCAGTGGAAACATTCAGGGCTCTGCCACAGTCCCCAGCCTGACCCCAGGCTAACGAGGGATTGTCTGTTCTCCACAAAACTGATGGGAAATAAACCTCAGCACTTCCCTCACAGCAAACCCTGCTTGTTCCCAGCCTTCTCAGTAACACATGTCATTTCTAACAGGTGACAGCAGGACCATGCTTCCCCTGCCACTGGAAGCCAGGAGCGTGGTGATTCCCAGAGATTGCTCAGAGCTGCAGCTCCTGTTTCAATGGGAGCACACGTGTGCTCTGCTCCGCTGTTGGGATTCCCACCAGTCCTGCACACCCCGTGCTGGCCGTGGGGCACAGGACAGTGCCACCAGCCCCAGCAGGTCGAGGTGTTGAGGAAACCACAGGGCTGGGTTTTGCCCACTGACAAATTCCCTCCTCACATTGCATGACACAAGCCATCCTCGGACATGAAGGGCCCATCAAGGAGCCACCCCCTGAACCAAATGGCAAAACCCTGGCACAGGGTGACCAGAGAAGCTGTGACTGCCCCTGGATCCCTGGAAGTGTCCAAGGCCAGGTTGGACGGGGCTTGGAGCACCTGGGACAGTGGAAGGTGTCCCTGCCCTGGCAGGGAGTGGAACGGGATGGGCTTTAAGGTCCCTTCCCACCCACACCATTCCAGGATTCTATGATGCCACACACCCTGGAGAGGACCCCCACCCTTGCATGAGCCGGGGAGGAGTTTCCACAGACTGAGGGCATCTCCAGCAGGGCCCTGCCCACCACCACTGATGGCATCTCAGTGAGGGTCTTGCTCCCCACAGAGTCCTTGTCTGCTCCATACGCAGCATCCAGGAGAAGCCAACTGTGAGGTTTCAGTGACAGAACAGATGTGCCAGGTCCAAGAGGGATCACAGGAGCTTCCAGTGCCTCTGGTCCTGTACGGGGCAAACCAAGGCATCGTGTGAGTCCTGGCGCTGCCAGCATGTGGCCATCGACGTCATCCCCGTGTCCACAATCCCTCTGGGCTCCCGGAGGCTGACTCAAAAATTAAAAATAAGCGGGCTGCTCACGGCACTTTCAGTATTCTCCAGACACCTCAAAAAAAGCCTCCTGCTGCACATTACCTAATTCTAACATGACAGAAGGAGCAAATTCCTTTTTCGTGGTGCTGTGGTACACATCTCTCTCCAATGGCATCTCTGTGTGTGTGCACGAGCGCGTGGACATCTATATCCAGATCTGACTCTATGTCTATATTTGCTTTCAACATCTTCCACAGGAAAGTGATAAGCAAAGTAGTTCTGTCAGGAAATTGGCTCCTGAGAGGGGAATAGCTGGCGGGTTCACAGCAGGTAACGTTGTAAAACAGGTATGAAAAGTGAACAGAAAACAGACATTTTGGCTGGCAGAGAAAGAACAGCAATAGAAATATTTTCCACAGGTTTCCAAAACAACTTGGGGTTTTGGTCCCATTGAAATGTGAATGAATATTGTCCCCCATTTTCAGTGGACATTTAGTGGATGTTTTCTTCAGCTGCCTTCTGTATCTTTTGTATTTGAAGTTATATTGTTGGACATAAATTTATGAGGAAAAGGAGATGAAAAACGCTCTGCTTTGACTGCTGTTTTTTCTTCAAACTCATTGTGCATTTCAGGCAGTTTCCTCCCAAGCCTACAAAACCAAGTGTATGGAAATGCTGGAGCCAGGGGCGATGGAGCTGCCCCGCCAGCACAACTCACGGAGACACAGCTGAGCCAGAACGATGGGTTTCTGCTGCAAACACATTTCCAAGGCTATGAATAAAAACATGACTTTGAACAGCCAACAGCAAAGCTGTGGTAACGCTTTCAGCCTCCCTGGCACCCGGAGCACCCTGTGCCCGTTGCAGCCCAGCCCCCAGCCTGGGTCTCCCCCCTGCCGCACCGAGCTGGAGCTGCTCGGGGGCTCTGCCGGGCCCTCGCTGCTGCCGGACCAGGAGACCGGGGGATGCTCGGAGCGCCCGACTCACGGTGCTGAGCCTCAGCCGGGGACCCGCAGCCGGGGACCCTCAGCCTGGGACCCGCAGCCTGGGACCGGCAGCCGGGGACCCGCAGCCCGCCACATGCCGCATTTCTGACAATGGGTTTGGCCCCGGTCCCTGTCCCCGCACTCGGGCTCCAGTATTAAGCGAAGGGAGGGCTCTGGGACAGACAGACACCAATAGCTCGGCACAGAGCCCCTGGTTTGTGGCGCTCTCGGAAGCGGGAGCGGCCTCTGTCCCCCCAAGGCGTCACCCGTGCTCGGGGCTGCAGAGCGGAGCCCCCCCAGCGGAAGCAGCGGTCTCCTAACCTACTTCCCGGGAAAAGCAATTGGAAACTCTCAGAAGATAAAAAGATAATGAACAAATAACCTTCACTGCCACAAACCCCCAGATTCCCCTTTGTGCTGCTGCCTGATATTAATGATGCTGTCAGGGCTCCTAAAGAACTTCGTGCTCCAAGTGGGAAACAGGGGGTTTGTCCCAGAGTGCAGCCAGGAGCTCGCTTTCATTCCCTCCCGATCTTATGCAAGAAAGTTCTTACATTCTGCATCTAAGAAACCATATATTTATTTTCTCACATCTCCACGTTCCTGTCGTTCTACTGGGGTTTGAAACAAAACACCACTGTCTTTTCAGGAAAATGCTTGATGCATTGAGCAACGGCAAATCATTAATTATTTTGAGCCTTTTATGCCACCACTGACACCACAGTGAAGAATTTAAAACATTTCCTCAGACAAGCAACTCACTCACAGCAAACCACAGCATTGCTGGGTGTTTCAGAGCTCTTTTCATCCCGACGGTGCTGCGAGGAGCCTGGCCAGCAGCCTGCTCCACGTCCCTCCTGGAGACACGGAGCACGAGGGGTGAAGCTTAAATTAAATACACAGCTAGACCAGCCCCTCACCATGGAGATGAGCAAAACGCCTTCAGGAATGGCTGCCCCTCTCTGTCAGGCCCCGCTCCCTGGGAACATGTCTTGGGACAGTGACACCCATGAGCAGGGTCCCCACACCCACAGGTGGCAGTCAGCACATGCCAAGGGATGGAGCAGGGATGGTACTGCTGCCTTCTCACACCTGATGGAGACCACACACAAACCACCACCTTTATTCCCTTAAAAGGTGCCTCCATGGCCTGTGATACTGTTAAATATCAGCTTTTCCCAGACAAAAGCCAAACATCTTCACGTCCAGGCAGCTGCTGCGAGTCCCCAAGTCCTGGCAGGGCTGAGACCACAGCCCTGCTCGCTGGCAGACATGGACTGACCCCCGGGATCCAGTGCAGACAGATGCTGGGACAACATCTTCCCCAAACCAGCAAACACTGGAATTCACAAAAAACCTCATGACAAAAGGTGCCAACCCCGCTGCCCCGACCCATTGCACCCCAGTCCCTGTGCCCATGGTACTTCTGTCCCCCCAACAGCATCTGGGGGGCCCCAGTGATGAGCCCTCCAGGCTCCTCTGCCTGCTTGGATGGGCTGTTCAGGAGTGAAAATTCAGGAGTGAAAATTCAGGAGAAAAAGAGGAAGAATTCATCCCAGCTCAGACAATGAACTGCTCGTTCAACATGGGAATATGAACAAAGCAAATCTTGGATAATCACATAAAAAAGGCTTTATTTAGAAGCAGAATGCTCAGGTATTATCCAGCAGCACCAAACCCCTACTCACACACCTTCATCAAGCCCAGCCAGAGGTTAATTTTATGACAGGTTTAACCAATGCCATTATCTGAAATGTAAATAAACCCTCTTAAAATCAGCTCTGCCTCTGAGTGCTGCTTCCTCCTCCCCAGCAGTGAAGCCAGATGACCTGTCAGACAGGCCACACTCCAGGGAGGGCACAAAGCCCATCCTCATCCCTGCTGCCAGGGAGGACACACGGGCACAGCAGCAAAACCACAGGCACAAACTTCCAGCCACAGCTCCACTCCCAGACGTGTGCCCGGATCCAGAGCACTGCGTGTGAGAACCATGACTGCTGCTTCGGCCAGTTTCTCCGGATTTAAGCAAAAATAGAAAGACATAAATTACATCCAACAGGCGCAGAACCAGCCTGGGTGAGGAGACACTGTGGATCTCGGCAAGATGTGAAATCTCTGTGCTCGTGAGGGAATGACCTTCAAAACTCATTCAGCGCTCGCAGCCTGCGCGGTGACGGTTTCCTCACTTGCGAGACATTACACATTCCTGCTATGTTCTCCCTAATTTCGCATGGACTATAAATACTTGGCTCATAAGGCAGCATGAAAGCAAGCGAGAGCAAACATTTAAGTGGGGTAACCTTGCTTGTCAGGGTAGCAGGAGCAAATTCTTCATCCCTCAGGTCATGCATGCTAAATACCAGGATTCCCTGTTTACTATGCTACACATAAAATATCAACCAGAATATGGGACCAAGTAGTATTTTCTCTTTAAAAAAACTGACATGCAAAATGACGACACCTTGTCAAATTGTCTTAAGGGCAGAAAATCCAGATTTTTCTGAACTGCTCTGCCCACACTTTCTCTCCCAAACTTCAGTTTCCCATTTAATTTGTATTGAAAACAACCTCTGAGAGACGAATTAGTTTGGCTTATGCAAAATAAACTGGGCTGCTGTTCGAGCTGTTTACTGGGTCACACTTTACAACCCCAGTGGGGGAGGTGAGCCAGGACCGGCAGCGTTACCACCATTCTTCACATCACCCTATTTATCGATTTTAGACTGTTTAAGTCAAAATGACGGTGCCTCCCATAGCCTGCAGCACCCTTGGTAACCGTCCTTTGACATTATCACCAAAAGCAGGTTTGTGCCTGTAAATGAAAGGATGTTCACCCCTCCTTGGCATCACAAAGCAGGGAAAAATGGGGGCCCGCGAAGCTGGACGGTGGGAGCTGTTGCTATTGACGTGTTGAGTCACCTTTACTCAAAACTCTACCCCGAATTTTCCATCGCCCACGGGCTGGGCTGGGGCCAGCCGCCTCCAGCAGCAATCCCCGCGCGTGCGGCTCCGCACAGGTTTTCGTGAGCTCCTTTGCAAGGATGATGCTGATGGCAGGAATGAAGCGCAGGAGCAGCCGGAGCCAGGGATGCCTCTCTCAACCCCCGGTCACACGGTCCCGGTACCGGACTAGCTCCAGCGGAGCCCGGGAGTGCGTTTCCCTAGTTTTCAGCAATACGACACATCCCACGACATCTGCGCGCTGAGCGATGCCCCTCGCAGCCCTGGCAGCAAAGGGACACGCGACGGCCCCGACCATGGGTCCTGGCTCCGGTCCCGGTCTCTCCCGGCACGGGGGCGCAGGGGGCGGCGGATGCGCGCCCGTCCCCGCCGCTCCGGACGATTACAAAACCCGAGCGCTCGTCACGGCAAGCCGGGCGCTAACGGGGGAGGCAGAGCGGGCACCCGGCTGCGGCGGGGCCGGGAGGGTCTGTCCCTGCCAGCAGCATCCCCCGCGCGTCCCTGCCCTGCAGCATCCCTGCCCCGCTGCATCCCCCGTACTTCACTTCGCACCTACGTCCTCCCCGCGCTGCGCGCAGCCCCCGCGCCCGGCAGCGGAGAGCTCGCACCGAGCGGCTCCGCGGGGCACGGCCGCGGCTCTCCCGGCCCCGGGGCGGCCGTGCCGGTCTGCTCCTGCCCCGCTCCGGCTCCGGCTGTGCTCCGGGTGCTGCGGGCATCACCGCACCGGGGGCAGGCGGGCGGCTCTCCGCGCCATCCCCGCACCGCTCCGCGGCGGGGGGGTTCGCAGGCGGCGGGGCTC
>VXAD01003779.1:398309-430554 GCA_013399195.1 Dicrurus megarhynchus | reverse complement strand
GGCCCCGCCGCCTCCGCCGGGAGCCCCGCGCGGGAGGGGAACCGCGGGCGCGGAGGGGCGGCGGGGGAGCGGGGGGGCACCGCGGGCACCGGGCACCCGGCTCTTCGGGGCTCCGCCATAGGTGTCCGCACCTCTGCCCGCTCCCCGCAGCCTGGCGCCCAGCGAGGGGCTCCCCCACACGGGGGGCAGCGGGTCAGGGCAGAAGGGACAGCCCCCGGTTTGGGCACCGCGGTGGCACTGAGCATTGCCAGTGATGTCGAGCAGGGTCGGACATGTGGCAGGGGGTAGCCGCAGCCCAGACCCCCTGATCAGAGGGGCGGGGGCTGCCCCAGGGACTCTGTGTCCCCAAAGACAGCAGGTGATTGGGCACGACTCAGCAGGCCCACAGGTCCCTGCCAAAGCACCAACCTGTGCCCAGCTCTCTTGTCAGAGCCCGATTCCCTTACTAGGCTGGTATTCCCACGGAGGGTCACCAGCTGCTGTGGTCGTTTGAGCAGAGCCAACCAAAGTGCCAATGTGGCCCCCAGGATCTGAGCTTGACTCTTAGTGTTCATTTGTTATGGAATGAAACCTTTAAATCTTTGGTTCTTGGACAAATGGGCTCCAAGAGCCATCAGTGTTGATGGGATGTAGCTGGTGCTGCTCTGGGGAAGTGAAATACCTGGTGGCAGCATCAGCAGTGACCAGGGAGGATGGGAATCCATCCAGCACTACTGCAGGTTTCTGCCTCCCGCCCCGGCTATTCCCCTGCCTGGGTGTCACACTCCCCACAGCCATCCCCTGAGGCCCCACCGAGAGGTTCAGCAGTGTTTCCCGCACACCCTGGCCCCCCCACACACTGACAAATACCCAAATCAAACAGGCCACAGTGAGGACGTGTGTTAAGCTGTCCCCAGTCCACTCCACTGCACCACAGGCCCTGTTCCCACTGCACCTTCCTGGCTCAGCTCCTCTTTGCCTGGAGTGTCACCTCTGTCCCCTCAGCTGTGTTCCCAGGCTGCAGTGCAGCTCCCATCCTCCCCCCAGGAGCACCGGCCTCCATGGACCACAGCTGTCCAGCTTCTCCCCATACTCTCCCTGCTCCAACTTTGCTCATTCTCTGCCTTCCCAGCCAGAAAGATGGTTTATAGAGCCGTATTCCTCACCTTTCTCAACCATTCCCATCAGCCCTTCCAGATCACTATTGGCTGCAGAATCCTGGCTGCACTCTTGTCCCCATAGAAAGGACACCTGCTCTCAGGCCAGTGGCTCTCCAGGCTCTCCTATCCCTGACCCACCGTTTCTGCTGTAGGGAGCTGACACTCTGGTGTGTGGGGTTGGGATCCTTTAAGATCCTACAGTTCAATGGCTGTCTCACGATGGGCCATGAGAGATGAGTCTCTCCCAGCCTGTCCCCCATCCCCAGCCAGGCTGGCTGTGCAAGGGCTGCCTGTCAGGCTGGACACCCGTCCGTGACCCTTGTGCCCACGGAGGGACCACTGAATACCTCAGTGTCCAACAGGCCATTAATCCGAACGTCCAGTTAATGTAAAGGACAGAGTGGGAACACGACGTTGCAGGCAGTAGTGCTGCAGCAGTGAGACAGGGGGAACACCCTGGGAAGGACATTATCCTGCAAAAGAAATGTCAGCAGAGCCAGGGACTTGGCCTGTGTGGGATGTCTGTCGGGAGGCTGGATCCTGCAGCTCCCAGGACCACGGGCTGTGCCCAGCACGTTGTCAGGGGCGTGATGCCGAGCCTGGAACAACAACGGCGCTTTTCACAGCCACGGCCCCGCTCCTGAACCATCTGGGCACTTGTACAAAGATGCTTGTATTCACCAAAGTAGCTGCTACTTTGTCATGGATCCCACTCTGCATAAATTGTTCATCTGCCTCCGAGCTCCCCTTCTGAACCAGCTGAGCTGTTGCTGAAGAATGGGATCCTCTGCGCTGGCAGGTGCTGCTTTCAGCGCGAGCAGCCGGGGCTGAGCCAGCTGAGCAGTTTAATGAGCAGTGCATTCATGGCTGTGCCAAGCCTCTGCCTGGGCCACGGCGCCGCTGCAACTTTGTTCCTCCACCCAGGGAACAGTTTTGTTGAGGTTCCAGTTTTCTGCATTTTTTTCCTCAAGCCCCTCGCTAAGGCAGCACAGGAACCCCTTGGCTGAGTTCACCCCCCTCTGCCGCCTCTGACTTGTCCTCAAAACAGGGAACATCACCGGAGCCCGACAGCTCCATGTTCCACTCTCAAAATACCTGACAAGGTTTCCACAGAGCGTATCAAAGGCTGGCAGATGCCTTTATAAAAGTACTCTCTGTTTGCAGCTTTGATCGACAAGAATGTACTTTTCATGAGTAATGTCTTTTTCTTTCCCTTTTAATAATTTATACTGTAAATCCTACAAATTCTCCCGATTTGGATTCTCTGTCACTTGCAGTTTTGAGCTAAAAAATTCAAAATGCAGCTTTCCAAATGTAAAGTGAATTCTTAGCTGTGTTTGTTTTCCAGCAGGTTAAACTTAATTAAGAGAGTTGCACAGGCTGCCCAGAGAAGTTGTGGCTGCTGGATCCCTTGAAATGTTCCAGCTCCTGGACAGGGCTTGGAGCAACCTGGGATAGTGGAAGGTGTTCCTGCCCATGGCAGGGGGTGGGATGAGATAAGATTTAAAGTCTCTTCCAACCCAAACTATTCCAGGATTCTGTGATTCTATGCTTTCAATAGAAAATATCATTCATTATCTATTCATAATCCACATATTTACCATCAATTACAATTTGTCACCCACAGGCAGCTGGAGCTCTGAGAGCAGAGCAGGTGTACATGAGGTGTGGAGAACAAGACGTGGGTGTTTCCCAGGTAAGGCTGGAGCAGAGCCCAGGGATGCCGGGTGCCTGGCTCGGGGGCCTGGCTGGGGACCGCAGCCAGCAGCCACAGGGGTAAAGGATGGCTGCTCATCTTTGAATTATGCAAATGTTGTAAGCAATTATGACTTCTTGTGCTGAAATGACCAAAACACAGCCCTCTGCTCTCAGGGGCACTCCTTGTTTGAGTGCAGCCTGCTCTGTTTGGACACATTTGGCATTTCCCGGAGCCGGGAGTGGGGCTGTCAGCTCTGCTTTGCCTTTCGGCAGGTACCTGCATCTGAAATTATATAAACCCACTGTTCTCAGCATCTGAGCTCCAACACGAGCCAGTGCCGGCCGGACAAGATGTCAAAGTGGGGCCCAGCTCTCAGGGCTTGCCTGTAATTCAAGTGGTCAACAGTGCTGTCAGCATTACCATCAGCCTTCCAAAGCAGCTGGATTCATCCCTGGGCAGCTCTCCAAGCTGCCTGATCCATCGTTCACCACCTCACGTTTGCTCTCAGCTTCTTATGCACTGAGAATTGATAGGAACAAAGCTCAGATTCTCTCTTATTCCTTAATTACTTTTTTTTGATTAAAAGGTTTGGAAAAGAAGACTGAATCTCTTCTCAAAAGAGGCTCACCTGGCTATTGCAACCAGCTACTGAGCTCCTTCCCATCTACCTGCCCTGGATCTGGAATAAATGTCTGTCACCTCTTTATGCAATATTTTCTTACAATAATGAATAATTATAACACTATGGCAACGGTCGAGGGACTCACCACTGGCTCCAGGCCAGTTTTAGCACTGCAGGCTGGTTCCAGACAGAAGATCTTTCCAGGGGGTGCAGCAGTGGGAGCTCTGCCATCAGGTCATGTTCGGGGACTGTGGAAACCCTTTAGCAATTGTTTGTGCATCTTTCACCCTCAGCTGGGCACTGATGGCCATGGGGAATATTTGGACCAGCAGCTGAGTTGTCTCCTCCAGCCAAATGAGGTCAATAAGTTGTGGTTACTTAGGCTCAGATGCTGTCCCTCAGACACAGAAAAGAAGGCAAAGAAAGGTGAGGAAAAGAGGACACAAAGTGAGAGAGAAAGAGAAGAGAAGGGGACGCGGGAGAAGAGGGAGATGAGGATGGAAGTCAAGTGTAAGAGGGCCAGGAGTGAAAGGAGGGGCTGGAGCCATCTCAGATCTTCCCCACGTGTACCCACAGGGGAATAAGCTGGAGCATCCAGCTTCCCCACTCCCAGGCATGTAAAATTTTAACCATAATTTGCAATTATAACCAGAGGATAAAATTTCAGCCTATTAAGAGGAGGTGGGAACCTGCAGGGCGATGCACATTAATTACTGCTGACATCCAGGGACAGGCTCATTAGACAGAGGCTCCTTCAGTTCCAGCACACAACTTCTGGCTTGAGGCAGATATTCCTGAGAGAAATTATAGAGCTTGTGCTGCTGGGCAGGTCAGAGGAGCCGACCACATCGACCTCTTCACTCCCACTGGAGCTGCAGGGATGCGAGAGGCTCTTGGGATGGGGAAGGGGCTGGGAAGAGCCCAGGAAGGAGCAGGGGCAAAGCTCAGGGCCAGGAGTGACAAGACAAGTGGGAATGGCTTCCCACTGCCAGAGGGCGGGGATAGATGGGATATGGGGAAGGAATTGTTCCCTGTGAGGGTGGGGAGGCCCTGGCACAGGGTGCCCAGAGAAGCTGTGGCTGCCCCTGGATCCCTGGAAGTGTCCAAGGCCAGGCTAGATGGGGCTTGGAGCAGCCTGGGATAGTGGGAGGTGTCCCTGCCCATGGCAGGGGGTGGCACTGGATGAGCCTTAAGGTCCCTTCCAGCTCAAACCATTCCAGGATTCTATGATTCCACTATTGCACCAAATAATTCCAGACTAAGACTCATAATTGTCTATTTTCACTTTGAAATACAGCAGAGACACTTAGACCTGACTGTTCAAGTCAGCAATTCCCAGTGAACCTTCTCCCCGAGCCCTCTACCTGCTCACAGAGCTGATCGGGTGTGTCAGGACAAGCTTTGCTCCACGTGCTCACGGCAGAGTCTCTCCTTTGGAGGTTCCGTGCCTGTGCCTGGCTGGATGGGGCACAGGGTCTCCTCCTCCCCCTGGGTCCCTCCCTGAGCTGTAGTACCTCAGCAGTCCCTAAAAAGTGCAAATACAACTTCGAGCCTCCTCGGGTGCTCACAGAGGTAACGCTGAAAGACACTCTTGGCAGTTTTGTGCCAGCAAGATAAGCTCTGGTTTATATTTAGGGAATGCAACTAGGGAATAGCTCTGAATCCAGCTCAGAAATCCATTTAAAACATTCCTATAATTCTATTTACAGACTGTTTCTGTAAATGTTGTAACAGGCAGAGAGAGGGTATCTCTGTGTAACTCTGCCTCTGGGGACTCTGTTGTGAACTGGGAGGTCATAAAAAGACATTACTGGGGTTCTGTGTCCCCCCAGCACACCCAGGGAAGCTCTGCCATGACCCACCACTACAGCCAGCACTTGTGTTTCCTTTATGATTCTCATGATATTTAGTGGAATTTTCCTGAAAGTCCCTTCCCTTCTCTTCATGAAAAGTAATCACAGACTCTGTCAAATAAAAGAAAAAAATCTCTCTGCTGATTGTCAAAGAAGGCTGGAAAATGTGAGAGGCAGATGGCCCAGAGGGTGCTCAGTGGGGGTCACAGATAAGACAGCAGGAGAAGCAGCCCTGGGGTTTTCACTCTCCATCCCAGGCTTTGCACTCCTGGCTCCTGATTTTCAGGCAAGAGGGCTTGGATTTGCTAATGCTGTCCCTGATGTGCGTGCAAGAATCTAACTGTAAGTAAATACTTAATTTACATTGATGCTTGAAGGATGCTTGAAGGACTTGGGCACATAATCCCACAAGATCTGGGCCCCCAAGTCTGTTTAGCTCTGCTGAAGCCCCATCCTTTAAATGCCTGTGGGAACCCTCATGTGTGTGGGGCTCCCGTCCTGCCACCTCCTGGGCCTTGGCTCCCTGGGCATCAGTGGACACCAGAAGGCAGCAGAAAAGCCCTGCCAGCTAAAGCCAGCATCCAAACAGGCCAAAACGAGTGGGAGGGTGATGGGAGGCCCCAGGCACTGCAGGAACCAGGGTGGCATTTCACTGCAGGGGAAGGATCCACAAGTGACAGCAGCTACCAGGGGTAGGCACTGGGGATTGTGCAGTGCCGGCTTTAGGAGCTGCTGGTCTGGGTCTGGAGCCCAGGCGAGCGGGAGAAGACGAGCACATGTTCCAGATCCTGCTGCACGTGATGTGACAGGGGGATGTCAGCAAGCAAGGACAGCACCAGGAGATGGGGCAGAGGGGGAAGGCATCAGGTGTGACTTCTCTAGTGGCGGCACAAGAGGAAACAGCCTCAAGCTGTGCCACAGGAGGTTAAAGTTGGACATCAGCAGGAATTTCTTCCTGGAAAGGGTGCTCAGGCCTTGGAAGGGGCTGCCCAGGGATGTTTGGAGTCCCCACCCCTGGAGGTGTTCAAGAAAGGCCTGGATGTGGCACTCAGTGCTCTGGGCTGGGTGACAAAGTGGGGCTTGGTCACAGGTTGGACTTGAAGGTCTTGGAGGTCTTTTCCAGCCTCAGTGACTCTGGGATTCTGTGATTCTCGCCTTAACCAGAGAGGCCACCCCATGGTGAGGCTCAATGAGCCCTCGTGAAAAAAACCAACCTGGATTCTGTGTTTCTCCCAATGGCAGAAGAGCAGCCACTGCCCCGCCCAGCTGCCCACGGGCTGCTGACCACATTCCGAGCTGACCCCGGCCCCAAGCTGCACATGGAGTGCAGCCGAGCTGGCTGATTTCCCACAGAAAAACCATGGCTCATCCTCTGCTGTTAATTCGGGCTTGCTCCCCAGCCTCTGTGAGGGGATAGCAAGGTCCAAGCCCTTGGGAACCCTCCTGGAACACCTCTGTCCTTGAGGAAGGCAGGCAGGTCTCTGCCCCGAGGTGCCTGAGCCTGCTCAGCACAGCCTGACCCTGCTCACAGCAGAGCCCAGCACTCGGCTCCCCCTGCTCAGCACAGCCTGACCCTGCTCACAGCAGAGCCCAGCACTCGGCTCCCACTGCTCCCCGTAACAGCAGAAGGGCTGACAAGCCTCGGATTTAATTTGGATTTAATCTAAACTGCTCCTGGCGTCTCTGCTTTGGACTCTGCCTGATGCCTCCTGTGGTGGTTGGAGGGGCTGTCGCTCCCGTTCAGCCTCCCCGTGGGGGTGAACCACCCCCCAAACCCCCGGCACACAGAGCTGCCCCTGGGCAGGGCAGGACAGAGCCAGGGACAGTCGGGAGGGCCGATGTCGCCAAACCCCTTGGCTCAGGAGTATTTCTGTGGCTCTGGCACGAAGCAGGGCTGGAAATTCTTCCTCTGCATTTGCAAAGCCCCTGATGGCGCGGTGGGGAGCGGCCGCCTGTTCCCGCAGCCCCGTGTGCCGCTGGAGGCGATGGCTTCGCTGATGAAAAGGGAATGACAAGTGCTCCCTGGCACGCTCCCAGCCCATGGATCTCATCCTGCCGTCCGGCCGAGCCGCGGTGGCTCTGCATGGTGCCGAGGACAGCACGGTGACAGCACGGTGACAGGCTCTGCCGGGGACAGCACCGCCCCACCGACCTGCTGGAGCATCAGACATTCATTTTACCACAGGAAAGCCCCATTGTTCAGATCTGAGGGATGTTAAAACAGTGTTTGCCGAGGGAACATGGGGGGAGGCCCATCACCCTCAAACCCCAGTGCTCGGGCACCACAGAAAATGCATTTGCCTGGGAAGTGTTCCGGGCAATGGGCATTGCTTTCCTTAACTTGCTTTTATTTTTCTCTTAAATGTGTTTAAAATTACTTTCTTCAAAATATTTCTCGTAGAACCCTGTTGTCTGAAGCAAATGGACACCCGGGGCGCTGCTACAGCTACAACTTCCAGTGACTGGGTTGGATATTTACTGCTCTATTATATTCATTCTGTATCCAGACTTTTGGTCAATCATAGCCACGAGAGAAGAGCAAAGACAAAAATTTGGGCATTTGCAGACACGTCATGGGGCTGCCAGCAGGGAGTGGATAATCCCTGGCATTTTGGAGGAATGAGCATTCAGTGCACATTTTGGGTGGAAGGAGGTAAGCGATGTGTGAGGGCTGTGCAGGGACCCCTGGCACTGGGACACTTGTGGCCCTGGATGTCACCCTTTGGGTGACACAGACATTTGTTTCCAGGCTGGGACAGCGAAGCTGAGGACAGGCACGTCAGGGGCACAGACTGGGGGTGGGGGTGATGAGCCCGCCCAGCTCTGGCAGCACCTGGCTCCCCGTCCCTCTGCCCTTTGGGAACACACGGGCCATGGAGCCGACCTTCCTCAGAGCCTAACGAGGCCATCCAGGCACTAGTCCACAGCTCCCAGGCTGCCCCAGTCACCTCAGACCGTTTCTATGGATAAGACCCTGGAAAGCCAACACAGAGATGATGCCCACTTGTTACCCAGGAAATGGCCTTTTCTCCTCCAAGCAGATGGTTTTTTTTACAAGATAATGAATTATAAGGAAAAAGATGCATTCCAAAGGGTTCTCCTCATGGGAGAGGAGGAATGAAAGCTGTGGTGCTGCAGCACGGCTGACCTCAGTCATGGGGTAACAAATTAAACCTTCCCTTCCTAGTAGGAAACCCTGGGGTTTGGGCTTCTGCTTTGTTTGGATATGTTTTTTCCTCTGTGTAACACTACCCTTTATTTAGAGTCAATATGAAATCCTCTCATCCCTGTGGATTCCTGAGCGCTGTCTGGGAGCCAGAGCCTGTGCCGAGATACAGACAAGAAATTAAAAAATAGGGACGTGCATAAGAACTGTGAGAGTTCCAGTAACTAAAAACACCCTGGTGGAACCATATTTAGGAAAGCAATTGGCATCTGTATTAACTGGGAGGAAAGCAGCCCCTTTAAATACACCACCAAACACAGGTATTAAATGGGCAGGTTCATTAACCGAGGTCAGATTTTTATACACTTCATGTTTCTAATGAGCTGAATTAGCAACAAAGAGATTGAGGAGAAAACAGAGAGAGAAGAGAACTGATGAAGAGCAAAAAGCCATTGGATGGGAGGGCTCAGGACCAGCTGGAGCTGTGTCTGTTGGGAGCAATGGGAGAAGAGGGGAATGGCTGGTTTGAGTGCAGGGAGCATTGTCTCCTGGCCAGGAGCAGAGGGCAGAGCCTGGGCCACAGGGCAGTGACACACACGTTCCAAATCCACTGGCAACCAGGAAGATGTGAAATGGCCACAATCAGGAACACCAGCATCTAAAAAGAGGGAGCTGACCCAGTGCCGTTGATTTTGAATACACCTGTGAATGCTGGGGAAAATCAGAAAGTGCTGATGCTGTAGTGAAAATCAAGCAGAGTGGCAGATTTCCAGACAGGAAAAGTAATGGAAAAACTGAGACAGAGTTAAGGGACAAAAATATAGTTGTTGCTAATACAGTTTTATAGACAGTAGATTCTGTCAAATAAATGTTCTTCCACTCATTGATAAGATCACAGGTCAGTGAAATTCATAGAATCATAGAATCATGGAAACCCAGAATAGTTTGGGCTGGAAGCGGCCTTAAAGCCCATCCTGTTCCACCCCCTGCCATGGGCAGGGACACCTTCCACTATCCCAGGGTGCTCCAAGCCCTGTCCAGCTTAACCTTGGACACTTCCAGGGATGCAGGGGCAGCCACAGCTTCTCCGGGTAACTTGTGCCAGGGCCTCCCCACCCTCACAGGGAGGAATCTCATCCCAATACTCATCTCACCCTGCCCTCTGGCAGTTTGTGGTGTGGATGTGTCCCAACATGGGGTTGTCAGGATGAGATCAGCCCAGGGCTGAGGTGAGGTGGCACTGGCAGCTGGCAGGGCTGTGCCATGCCCGTGGCACAGCACCATCAGCACAGCACCATCGGCACAGCACCATTGGCACAGCCCAGCCTGTGGAGGGGCTCGCCAGGGACTGGGGATAATTTTTTTCTAATCTGCAGATTGTTAGCAAATGCAAGATCACTGCTGATAAAACATATGGATGATTAAGAGCCTGGCAGGAGAGTCACTAACAAGGAAGAGCAGCTGAGGCACACAGTGCTCCCAAACACTCCACTCATCCAAACAGAGAGTTTTAAATAAGTCTGGGAATAAAACCGGAAATGTGAGTGCAAGACCTTGGCCATGCCCAGGCACTGGGCCATGATGAGGATGCTGGAGATTGCTCTTAGAAAGCCCTGGGAGAGCATGGAGGGGAAAACAATGCACCAGGAGCATCCAGGGTGCTCCCTGGCAAACAAAGCCATCAGCCAGGAGAGCAGGGCAGTGAATTTGCCCATGGAAAATTCAATTACCCAGTGTTTAGACTGACCCTGGAGATCTGCATTCAGGTTTGGTGTTTGAGTGCTTAACAGAGATGTGCAGCAAGTGCAGAGAGAATGAGTAAAATCCCTGAGAGGCTGCAAAAACACCCTGTGAGCTCCATCTGCTTAACTTACATGGAATGCTGAGAGCTGCCTTTATTGAAGTGTGTAAATATCTTTACGGCAAGGAAAGCACCTGCTGGTTAGAGGTGCTTTTATTTTACACAGAAAGACAGAGATGGTGCCAACAGCCAGGAGTCAAAGCAGAGGAGCTGAGAGAGGAAGCACTCAGGCCACCCTTGGGAGCTGGGATTGGTGACTCCCCACACCCTTAAGTCCTGTCCCTACAAAATGTGTCTCTCAGGAGCACAGGATCCTGCCCACGGACCACCACAGCCCAGAGATGAGCCTCCTCTGCTAATTCTCCCTGGTCCTGAACCTGCAACTGGTTTGGAGCCTGGAAATAGATCTCTAAAAGTGCTTCTTCAAAAAGCAGAGAGGGAAGATGAAAGCGAGAGGAGTTAAAAACAAGATAAAGACTTGGAAAGCAAACAGCAATTAACCTTCCTGCTCTGAAATCCTGGCTTCCCAGAGCTTGGAACATTGCACTGGGAGGGGAGCAGCCCCTGCTGTGGCACAGCCCTGCCGGGATGGGGCACCATGGGTGGCACAGCCCTGCCAGGATGGGGCTGGGGGACAGGGCTCTGGGACTGGATGGAACACGAAGGCAGCTGGGAACAGCAGGGTGGGAGTGCAGCCTCAGAACATCCCGGATGGGATTCCAATCTCAGGGTTCACTTCTCAGGCTGGTGCTCAGCTCCCAGCACCCCTGACCTGCCTGCCAGGCACAGACAGAGCTGTGGCCACGTTCCCCCTGCCCAGCACAAACAGGGCACAGCCCCCGGCCCGAGACATCGGCAATCCAGGGAAGAGCTGTCAGCATCCTTCAGGAGTGGGAATACTCATAAATATGGAGTGGAAATTAGCTCAGGCGATAGCAGAGCAGCTTGGCAGAGCCGTGCAGCTCCTGGCACAGCCATTGCCATGGCACCTGTCAGCAGCTCTGCATTGTTTCACACGTCCCACTGCTCTGAAAGGAGCTTTTTTAAGCAGCAGCATTTGAAAACTGAGCAAAGAAGATAACAGTCGTGGCACCCCTAAACCCGGTGAACTCGGTGTGTTTGGGGAACTGTATTAACTCAATATATCCCAGAGTGTCCCCTCGGGAGTGCCGACTGCTGAACCACACCTGCTGCTGCTGTTTTACCACATCACAAATTATTTCAGAAGCAAATGGATCCCCTCTAACTTGGAGATTTGTAACAGCGGCAAAATCAGGTTTTTGCTCCAAGAATGTGAGTTTCACCATCACCACAGTGCTTATGCATCTGCCAGGCTCCCTCCACACTGGGGAGATTCCGTACTCTCCCATGAGGTCACTGGGTGCTTTGTAAAATCACAGAATCTCAGATTCACTGAAGTTGGAGAAGCCCTCCTAGACCATGGAGTCCAACCTGTGCCTTATCCCCACCTTGTCACCAGCCCAGAGCACTGAGTGCCACATCCAGGCCTTTCTTGAACACCTCCAGGGATGGGGACTCCAAACATCCCTGGGCAGCCCCTTCCAAGGCCTGAGCACCCTTTCCAGGAAGAAATTCCTCCTGATGTCCAACCTGACCCTCCCCTGGCACAGCTTGAGGCCGTTCCCTCTTGTGCTGTCCCTTGTTCCCTGGGAGAAGAGCCTGACCCCACGTGGCTATAGAGAATTAGAATAATTACAATAATTGTACTAAGAGACTACAATCAGGCCCATAAGAGTTTTCACCATCAGCTTCTGACCCCTTGTTGCGGTTATGCCGTGGCTGAGGCTGTCCCTGGAAGCCCAGAGCTGCTGGGTTCAGCCCCACTCAGGCGGGTCGGAGGGGCAGGAGCCCCGGGGAAGAGCTGGGGTCCATCCCCCTCTGCTGGCCGGGAGCCAGGAACGGCTGGCACACACTTCCAGAACGACCACAGCCCCGCCAGTCCCAGCAGCTTTCAGTGCAACAACGTGCCAAGGGAAAAGGCAGGGTTCCCATGGGAACGGAAAGTGCTGACATTTCCAAACTAAAAAAAGAAAGAAGCAGCAAAGTACGTGCTCAGCGGGACGCCGTGGACATGGCTGTGGGGGGATCTGTATTGCCTTTCCCCTCTCCTGGGCTCCAAGGTAAGATACTTCTCAACCAGCTCACGACAGAGCCCTGGCTCGGCTCAGAGCCACGAGGCAAAGTTCTGTTTACCTGCTCCGGGTGTTTTAGTTCAGGCCAATTGCCTGAAAGATTAATTTTTGTGCAGGGATGTATCGTGCAGCCTTTACCTGAAACCACATTAAAGGAGATGGAGCGTCCACGTGAAATCCTGCTGAGGCATTTATCTCCCTCATGCAAAATGATTGAGATAAATAAGGCAAATTAAACTGCCATATTGTTGTAGCTAAATTATTTGTAATGGCACCATGAAATGTACTGGCTGCATGGTAATTAAGTGTCCTGGAGATTTGGGTGGGAAGATCTTTAGCTCAGAGAGATGTTTCCCTCTCTGTCAGATCGAAGTGACGTTAGCAGTGGATGGGGACGCTGGCGTTGGACACCCATTTCTCCAGCGTTGCCCCGGATGCAGCCGGTCCCTGACAGGCTGGGAGAGGTGCTGCCATCCCGGCTCTTCTCTGTGGCACAGCTTTGCCATTTCAAACCTGGTTTTTGCAGGATGAAGAAGAGAAACTCCTGAGGATGTTGGTTGTTCACTCTGCTCACTCCGATCCATCCCACAGCACGCAGCCTGGGAGGGCAGAGAGGAGGCTTCTAGTCCAGGAGAGGGGGTTGTGAGTACCTGGAAAGCAGCCTGAGGAAGGGAAGAGAAACAAAAAGGCTTTACCAAATGTTTCTGACAGAGTGAACAAAAATAGCAAATGATTAATGTCATCGTTTAGGAATATCAAAAAGTGCCAATTCTTGTGATCAGGGAGCAATTTCAAAGGGAAGATTGTGCTGCCAGCTGGAAGAGTGACCTGCAGGACCCAAAAACTCCCACAATGAACTACCACTTACCTCATTTGAAAATCTGAACATTGGAAAAAAACACACCTAATGCCCTGGTGACCAGAGGGGGATGTCCCAGGAAAAGGCAAAGAAAAGTTGACTAAAGTGTCCAATTTTTTTTTCCTTGAGGACTCACAGCACAGTTAAAGCTCAGACCCTGAGACCTGTGGGGTTGGAATTTCATCTTCAGAGCCCAGCAGACTCTGGCCTGGAGCAGACTGCAGACTGGAGCACACCCCCACACAATTACAAGTCTGTTTCTCTGAACGTTGCACGTGAAAACACAAATATTTTTAGGTACTTGTTCTCACAAAACATTCAGGAATGTTTCCACCCCTTCCCTGTGCTTTCTCTTGTACCTGTGCTGGGTCTGAGGCTGCTCCATCGTGATATGGCCTTCTGGAAGGCAGAACCAATCTATGTAAGAAGCAGAAGAGGAGGGAGTGGTTTCCCAAGCAACGGTATCCAGGTGAGAGCAGGGCCCTCCCTCCTCATCCTCCTCGTGGTGGGACTCTGGGCACAGGCTGGGCAGCCGGGACCGTCTCCAGCTGCCAGGGAAATGTTGGAGGGGCAAATTATTCATCCACTGTGTTGTGGAAAGGACTCAGCATCCTGTGGGTGGCATCTGAGACTGCTGCTGTCCCACAGGTGAGTACGCCTCTGCTTAGAGCAGGGCCCCTTGGATACCTGAGCATTCCTGAGCTCAGGGGAGCCTGGTGCTGCTCCGGCTGCTGCAGAGCTGTTTGCTAAATCAGCTCATGCCTGGCTCCCACCCGCGCCTGCCTTCCCGGCTCGCTCTGACTTCGTGACTGCTGAATGACAGCCGCAGGTTTATTGATGCCGTGCAAAGCTACTCCTAAAAAAAGCATCGGAGAAGGGCGGGAGCATGCCCTGCCTCTCATGTGCCCCAGGCAGGAGGGGCAAGTCCCGGCGGGCTCTGCAGACCCACCCGCAGACCCAGATCCACGGGAGCACCGAAAAGGCACCTGCAGAGGGGCAGCTTCTCCCGCAGGAACGGCCAGCCGGACACCTGGTTCTCCGCAGCGTCTGCGTGATGTGCGCGGTGAGTCACGGACTGGGCAGCTTCCCTCCCTGGGAGACACTGACTCATCCCGGAGCACCACGCACTCCTGGCCACGGACAGAGCTGACCTGGCTCTCCCTAAGGAAGGGAGCAAACAGAGCAGGAATTCTGCACTTCCAGTATTCCAGGGGGTTCAGCAGCATAAAGAGTGAGGGTAAAGCCCTTCATGCCCATTTCAAGTCTATTGCTGGTGGAGCTCCGATGGAACTCAGAGCAAGGAGCTCCGGAACTGCCCTGTCCATTTTGGGATAACATTCACTCAGCGAGGAGGCTCCAAGCAGAACTACCTGTTGGTACAGGCAGAGGCACTGAGCAGGCTCCTGCCTCCTCAGACCCTCGCTGTGACCACTGGCCAGGCCCTCCCGCAGCAAAGCAATTTGTGGCAGCCTCCAGGAAGAATTAGTGACGCTGCCACGTGAGGGAGTTTCCATCCCACTCCTGTGTGTTTCAGGGACAGGAGGATGAAACCCCCTGCAGTGCCTGCCATGGTGCTGCTCAGGGTTCCCTTCGGGGCAGGCAGGTGCCTGGAGTACCAGATCTCCAGCGTGGCCAAAGGAAATGGTTTGCCATGGATTTGTTGTCTATGTTGATTGTGCTGGAGGAGACTGGATGAATTCTTTTGTCTTTATCCTTTGGGTGTCCACACCAGCTGAGCACCTGTAGGGGATGACTGCCCCACAGAGAGCATTCCTGAGGGACAGTCCTTTGGCTGCTTCCCTGGGCCACTCTCATTAAACCACTGTCTCATTTGTTTGACTGGCTTCGTCTATAACCCTCTTCTATTTCTAGAAGAACCCAGGGAGCTGTTTTCTGCCATTGCTTTCATGGCTCAGGGGCAGAGTTTCCAATCTGGAGTTGGAGAAGCAAATCCACTCCTCCTTCAGGAGGCTGAGGACAATCTGTTGAAGATAAATTGTTGAAGACAAATTGTTGAAGGCAATCTGTTCTTACCAGGATAGCTTCCCAACGACAGGGAACATGCTTGTCACTGATGGTGTTTGCTCCACAATTGCCTGTGTACTGGAAAAAACAGGAGTATAGGCAGGGCATGGGGATACACGTCAGTCACAGGAGCAGACTGCAAGTCCTCAGTTCTCTTAACTGCAGTATGAATATTTTATAACAAGGCCAAAAAAACCCCTATGCAAAACTATATCAAACTATTTTAAATTCCTCCACACAAAACTGGCCACAAAGGGGATTATAAAGGCAATTCCCCCCTTAACTCCAAACATTCTGCTCCTCAGAGTTTAATGAACTGTGCTATTTTAATGCACTTTTGAAGCACGTCATCTGTATTCTAACCACTGACCTTTTCCTAATGCCCTTCAGACATCCAACAAATAGGTTACATCTGTTCCTTCCAAAGCAAGGCAAGACATGGAGACCAGCATCTCCTGGGGTTTGGAGTGGCACAGCCTCATCTTTGCTGTCTAACACAACCTGTGAGGCAGAACGTGAGCAGCCAGAGCCTCGGAGCCATGTGAGCTGCTCTGCTCCGGCCATGCCCTGCCAGGTAGCCTGGCTGGTGGCACAGCTCCTGGCACGTTGTTCCCACCAGCTCTGGCCTTTGCCTGTCCCCATGCACGCTGGGGTGAGAGCTGGTGAAGTGGAAACCCATCTGGTGACCTGTGAGAGGGCTCCAGGGATCCCCACTGGAAACCACTTCCCAAGACTCTGCGAGATGGTTTATTTACTCCCACAAGGAGAAAAACCTTTCTTACTCCAGTTTTGTGACTAAAACCCCCTCAAAGGCTGCCTCCTCTGACATGGGATGGAACTGAACTCCGATATGTCGCTGCTCATCACTCACCGTATGATTCGATGGCTGGAAATGCGCATGACCAGGAACAAACCTGAGATGCCCTCTTTCTTGCGTAGCCTTTCGTTTTTCAAAGAAAGCTCTTTGCCAAGGGTTAGGATTATTTTCCCCCACTTTTACAGATGCATCAAACCATTAATTACAGTAGTACAGAAACAGGCAATGGCAGATGTTAGGTGTCCATCAGCTGAAGGAGTGAAAGCATTTATCAGTCCTGCTTTCACTCATGCTTGGATTTTCCTGACGCCATTTCAGAGCATTAAAAAGCCATGAAAAAATGTCAAATAGATGCAAGAAGGGAAGTAATTCTGTTCTCATTTTTCACTGGAGATTGGAAAACCCAGGTAATGGTAAAGCAAACTGATGTGCTTTTACAGTACTGCTGTGTATGGATAGGTGACTTCCCAGGCGATGTGTGACCCCTGCCAGGGCCCCAGATCTTACAGGGGGTCTCTGGGGTGCCAGAAGTTGGGCTGGGCAGAGCTGAACCTCCCTGGGTGTTGGATGGTGCAGCACAGGGCAGCTCCCCTGGCATACCCAGCTCTGGAAGTGGTGCTGCTCCTCCTGTGGATGGAGCAGCAAGGATGGACCTTGCTGAAGCCCACCAGGTCTACTCGATTTCTGTGGAATTTTAACTGGCTGCCTGAGGAGATGCTGGCTGCTAAACCCTCCTCTTCATATGTTGGGGGGCTTCAAATGCGTTGACTCTGCTTCCATGCCCATCTCAGCCAGCAGAGGAAAACTCCAGTCTGGAGTTCAAGCCCTGGTATTGTCTTATTACCACCCAGGGCTGTTTATTGTGGTCACAAACTAGGCAAGGACACACAGCCCAAGAGGCTGGGACAAACCTCGTCTGCAGGTCAGAGAGGAGGCTGGAGCACAGATTTACCCTCACGCACACAAACCCTACACATCCTGCAATTCTGCCAAATTTCATAAATGTGCTGTGACACAATGGTTACATCTGGGAGCTATTTCTGTAAAAAGCACGGCGCTGATGTGACCCTGTCTGCTCCAGAAGCACGCTGGGTTGATGCACACAGCATCCACAGGCCACCCCAAAACACCGTCCTTAAAAAGCAATTGAGATTCCAGCTCAGTGTCACCAGAGCTGCAGGTTTCTTCCTGAGGCACCAGAAGGGCTCTGGTTCCAGAGGGGACAGGTGATGCTCTGGCTTAGCCTGACTGGGATGGGGAATAAGATAAGCCTGGCCCAAGCCCTGTATATCCCTTCCACTGCCTCTCTCCATCGCTTATGCTAGTCCTCATAAGAAGGGCAGATGTGGGCTGCCAGACTGTGAAAGTCAGATGGATATATGAATATTTATTCATATATTGTATGAATAATAATTAATATAAATGGATATATTCAATTCATATAATAAATTTTGTATGTTATTTTACATTTACTATATTTTATATGAATAGAAATTAATATATTCACATTCAGTGGGAATGAAATGAGCTCAGCTGCTCACAGGATCAGGCCCATTAACAACAGCTTTATGCTGTTTCCAGGAAATCACAGTTTTCAGACAGGAAAGGTGTTCAGCCATGAAAAATATGGATTTTCTCACAAAGCTCATACTCTGAGCAGTTCAGTTTGTCGATATTGGCAGTGACCAGGTAAGAGAGGCAGAAGCAGGACCTGGAGTGTGGGAAAAGCAGAATCTACAGGTTCAGGGAGAGAAGCCAGCAGGGCAGTCAGCAGGGACTCTCTAATTCGATTTACTCTCTGTGTGGCGCAGTGCAGGCCTGTTCCCACCAGGCACGGCTAGTTCTGACCCAGCTCAGTGACTAAATGAGGTGCTTATTTCTGAGCACTCTGCTCAGCACTTTTCCAGATCATAGGTGAGGAGCTCAGCACTTGAGGGACAGGTCTGTAAGAACCAACCCATAATAAACACAGCACAATAAGATGCTGCAGGCACAGACAGGGTGACAAGAGGGCAGGTGACAGGCAGTGTCCCACGGGAGCCTTTCAGTGCCCCGGGCACAGTCCCAGCCCGAATCCAACACTCTGAGCTGCCTCTGCTCTCCCCTCCCAGAAGGCCTTGTCATCCTCAGTGGGACACAGTAATTAAGCTGACATAGAAGAACACAACTCTTCTTCAAAGGGCTGGCAGATTGTTTGGGGATTTCTCCTGTAGCTGCACGGCTGCACTCAGGGGCAATATGAATATTGGAAAAGAAAAAAGGGAAAGGAAGAAGCAAGTAGAAATGGGAATGGCAGAAAGTGAGGAAGCACAGAGGAGTGCGAGAGAGACTGTGCAGGAAAGATAAAACCAAGACAGGAGGAAAATGTGTTGTCTTTGCACAAAGTGATGCAGAGAAAGGACTGACAGAGCACTCCTGGCCCAGCCCCTGTGCCAACACAGACCTTCAGAGGAACGCAGCTGGCACGAGACTGGGTTGAGCTGACTCTGAAGTCTCCACAAAGGCTGTATCAAGGACTGGAATGTGCAGATCCCCAGCTGTCCTCCCCAGGACCCTGCTTGTAGAAGAAACTAGTACCCTCGGGCACGACGAGCCCTTGCTCTGGCTCCTGCTGTGGGAATGCTCTGGTCAGAGCAGCCACCTCCTGCCAGCACCTCAGGGACACCACACAGCCCCGAGGTGAGAGGCACCCACCTCACTGCACTGTCTAAAAGTGGGTTGGAAGTGAGTACCGGGAGTTGCTGCACGGGGAGGCAGGTGGGGAAAACAGATCCACCCCATTCGGGAATGGATCCACTCCGCCGGGAACCCACCAGTGTGTGCTGGGCTCACTGAATTACATGTTTACCCACAGGTTTGTGGCCACGGTTTACCTCGTTTCATCCATAACAACACACTCCCAGAAAAACACAAAGAAGGAAAAATCCTCTGAGGTAAGGAGCAATAGAGAGATAAGTCTGATTAGGAAGACAACTATTAATAGCAATTATGCTTTAATTACTGTGCCTAATCTTTTTGAACCAGCAGTTTCCAGCATGTCCTCTACCAAACAAAGAACACTTCTTACTCTGTGTTCCATGAGCTGCAGGAGGAAAATGAGTGGATGTACTTCCAGTAGATTCATTAACAGCTGGATATAAATATATTTTCACTAGCTTTAAAGATATTTACATCAACTGTGCCTGAGACCAGATGCCATGAGAAAGGCAGGAGTTGCTCTCTGTGGGCACAACACTGCATGAGAGCACAAACAACCCCAATACTTCTCTTGTCTTGACGGCTGTTTCTCCAGGGCAAGGGAATTATGCTCCCAGGCTGCTGCCATAAAACTCTGGGCATAAAAAAGGCACTGAAAAGGACATGAAATAGTCTAGACAGAGGGAAGCACTTCAATACTGCTGGAAAGAAACAGGGCTGTGGCTCAGAGCCATGGCTCAGACAGCACTGATGTGCCTGCTGCGCAGCAATCCAGGCACGCAGTCGAGCCCCAGCCAAGGAATATGTTCAGCTTCTCTGCACGCTGACCCTCTCCAGGGGCAACGGGGTGCAGGGACAGAGTCCTCTCCAAGGGCCCCCTTCACCTTACTCTGAACCAGGACAAAACAGCCAAGAAGTCAAAAAAACCTAATTCCATCTATCCCTGCGGGTCATGGTCAGGTGTAGAATGAACCTGGAATGGTTTGGGTCGGAAGGGACCTTCAAGATCATCTAATTTCAATCCTCAAAAATGTTTGTATTAATTATTAAGCTTTAGCTGTCCCGTGGGTAGGTACTGAAAGTGAGGATTCACTTGTGGGATGAACACAACTGCACTGTGACTGCAACTAAATGGATATAAAATACCCCATTGAGAAATCACATTTTCCTACATAATCTCATATGTTCAATACTGCTTGGGAACCTTTTCCCCACTGTCTTTGGGGTAAATAATTTTGAAAGCAAACTTTAGTAGTGTTAATTTTTGAAAAATATTAAACTATAGCAAAAGCAATTTGGTAAAACCCACTTAATAGTACATGTAAAAGCATTTTCCAGTCTTGTAGATGCTGGATTTTGGGTTGATGCAAGGTGGTGTGTGTGCCTCTGTGTGTGTGTGTGTGTGTAACTGTCTTATTTTTTTCTCCATAGAAAACTAATAAACAAGAAGTTGATTGCCTAATGCTAAAAATGAATCTTTTTGTACATCTGAATAAACAGTCTTCCAAAACACTGTGGAACAACTGACCTTTGCTTTGAAATCATGCACAAATATAAATCAGATTGAAAGATTAGTCACTGAACCTCAGAATTTCTACCAATAATTTGATTATCTGTCCCAAATTAAAGAGAGGCCTCAAGATCAAACTCGACACAAAGACACTGAAAGTTAACACAGTGCAGTGGGCAGAACAGAAACCTTGCAGGGGTGAGGAAAGTACATCTGTGTCAGCAGTGATTCACCCGCAGAGAACCTGGCTCCTCGCGAGCCCGGGGTGCTGAGACACCCTGGGAGCTCATTGTCAGCAAACATGGCAAGGTCAGAGCCACCAGAACCTGTGCCCAAGGGCTCCCTGCAACTCAATCCAGCCTTGGAAAGAAATTAATTTTAAAAGGTACTTGTCAGGAGAAAGGGATTCACACTGCCCTTCACCTGGAGGGGTAAGGTCCAACTGAGAGGGCACATGGGGGCCATGGCGTGGCCATGGGGTGACTGTGGGGTGACTGGAGTGACTGGGGGGTGCAGGGCACAGTCAAGACCGAGCTGTGGTTCTCCAGAATGGGAAGTGCCCATGTCCTGACCTGGGCTCAGAGCACAGCAGGTCCCAGTACAGGGAGTTGTAGAGAAACTGGGAGGCCGGATCCAAGCTCAGAAAGGCCTGAAGGACAGGTACGTTACAGGGACAGGGACAGTCCTACCTACATGCAAAAATATCTCCAAGTCAAGAGCTAAGAGTGTCTCTGCAGAGACAGAACAGCAATTCTGTGAACAGCAGAACCAAAGATACTTGATTCCAAAGCAGCTGTGTCCTGTCCCTACACACACCTCCTGACGGGTCCCCAGTGCTCCCTCACCCTCCAGCTCGGGGGGATAATTACCCTGTGCCTGTTTGACAACTGTCACCCCTTTCTGGGGTTTCAGATCCAGGTTTTCCAGCCCTGCACACTCTGCCACAGGCGCACAGGAGGCACAAAGGCTCTGGGAGAGAGTCGTGCAGGCAGCCAGATGGTGTGACTGCAACTCTTCATCCTGGGGAAAACTGGGCTAAAAATGTAGATCACTGTAACAGAGACAGTCTTGAGGCACAGGCTTAAGAGGCTGCACTAAAACCATCTGAGGATGACCTTTGTGAAGAGGTCCCCAGGAATAATTACTCTTCTCTGTGTGCCTGCTGTTTGCTCCTCCCTTTATCCAGGCAGGATCATGCCCTTGGTGGCTGTTTTGGCTGAAGACACCTGGAGCTCCTCACAGGACCCTGCACAGCCCTGCCGGCACACAACCCTGCTGCACGTCTTCACACACCCTGAGCACTGGTCTGCTGTGAACTGAAGGGTTTGTTATTAAATCTCTCACTCTGGAGTAACTGAATTATCCAAGTTTTAGTTGAACCAATTAACTGATACAATACATGGCTCTTGCTCTCTTAGATGAGGAGAAGCATCTTGCTTTCTGCACATGTCTCACCGTGAAAGCGATTTTTTTAAACACTTTAATCTAATTAACTTGTTGAGACTGAGAATCTGTTGAAGGCGCTCAGGTGATGAGAATGGGATTGTTGTTCTGTGTGGTGCTAAGCAGGGAGAGAAACCTCTGTGAGGATGAGGGGGCTTGGAAAAATGATGCTCTTAGGACACAGTTCAAAGCCCAAGAGGTCTCGCCGGCTGACCTGCTGTCCTGCTAAAATGCAGCTGGAAAGGGAAAGCAATCAGGAAGAAGCATTTTCAGAGTGCACTGGCTGTGGTCTCCTCCAGAGAGCAAAGCTAAATAAAGCTAAATAAAGGGGTGCATGTGACCGGGACCTCAGAAATCCAGCTAAAACAGGGAAGCCAAGGATGCACATACAGGTGTTCAGGGAGGCCCAGCCCTTCCCCATCCCAAACTCTACCCCATGGAAACACAGCATTCCCTCAATGGTTTCCCTGTTCTGCAGTGATGCAGCACAAAAGGAGTGTCCTGATCACGGGCTGTGTTGCCCACACGGGTGTTACAAACTGGAACTGGAACGTGCCCAACGTGCAGCTCGACGCTGCAGAGCTCTGCAGGAGCAGGGAACAGCATCCCCAGGAGCCCGGCATGAACTATCCCCATAGCAATGACCTTGCACTGTTTGTTACAGGAAATTACAGAAGTACAGACATGGATGAGCTCCCCGGAATCCACCAGCCCCTGGATCGTGGAGTAGGCGGGCCTGGAGGCAGCACTACATGCAGAAGGGACAGGGTTGTGCTGACCCATCAGGCCGGGTGATAAAGAACATGGGTCCAAGGGCAGTTTAGAACACCTGTATTGAATGTAAATTATCTTCCAGGGTTTCTATCTAGAAATGAACCGGAGGGAAGCATCACGGATTAATTCTGGTTGGCCCTTGCAATGTGACTACGAATGTTATTGTAAAATAAAGGATGAGGTATTATGAAAGATACTCTAAATGAAATAAATAAGATGCGATGCAGATTAAGTTACACATTTGCCACTAATGTTTACAAACATGAACTGAATCTTTCAACCTACACACTTCAGCTGATTTTAAATTAGGACAAAATAACGGTTTTCTTCTTTTCCTTCTCGTGGCATTTGAGCTCCTGTGGCTGCACAATGACGTTGGTCAGACCAGACTGCCTGGAGCAGCCTGACTGACACGGTCCCTGCTGGCGAGGACAACGAGCCATCAATGGAGGCCAGCCTGAGGTTTTGGAGGACACACATACGTGTGATTCCCTTGCACACCTGTGACAGAGATACGGACAATCTGAAGTGGCACTGAGGCTCTAAGCCCGCAAGCTTCCACCCCAGCCCACAGAATCATGGAATCATGGAATGGTTTGGGTGGGAAGGGACCTTAAAGCTCACCTCGTTCCACCCCCTGCCATGGACAGAGACACCTTCCACGAGATGTGTCCTCAGAAGTGACTTCACTCCTGCTCAGTCCTGTCCCACCCAATGCCTTGCAGAGGGGGAGAGGAAAGGAGAGGCATGAGGGGTGGTCACGCCAAATGCAGATGGAATTTTTGCTCCCCTGGGATTTGGAGACTCTGTCTGGATGCAGGGATGAGATGAGGGCATTGAGGGCATCTCAGTCTCTCAGCTGCTGCATAAGCAGATTAACTTTACGTGCAGCTGATCCATGGAGAAATGGATCGGCAGGAGTCCCTGACAGAGACAGATTTCTGCCCGACTCACATTCTGCTTGCTCACAGCAAACATGCTGGATGATGTTATTTATGTGACCTCTCTTCTCTTCTCCAACTTGCATCACTTTCCTACTCAACCTCCAGCCTGGGTCACAGCCATCCCATTAAATTAGGCCCACCACTGAAGCAGCCCTGACAATGACTCCCCTTCCTGATCTCTGTGTTCCCTCAGGAATGCTCAATGCCAACCGCTATCCTGTGGAAAAAGCATTTAGAAGGCAGAAAAGGAAACCGATTGCTGTGAAAAGCTCCATCACTCTGGTCTGGTTGACAAGGTTGGGATTGGTCACAGGTTGGACTCAATGGTCTTGGAGGTCTTTTCCAACAGGGAAAGCAGCAATGGCCACTGCGGATGTTCCTTATGCCCACCCACCCCCCTCTTCCCTCTCCCAGAGCCCCACATGATAGCAGCACTCCCAAGGACACCCTGGGATGAGGTAGCCTGGCTGCCTCCCAGGTATTTCCTTTCTCATTCCCATGCAGTGTTAACAGCTCCCTGTGGTAATGGGTTGTCTTTGGTGCCCTCCTGACGCTCTGGGAGGTTCGAGTCAACTCCCCCTGAGCTGCCTGGCTGGAGCAGCTCCGCTGAGGCTCATGGAAATTTACTGCAGCATTCCGCAGAGTTACTCTGGGCTCGCACCATGGAAGTGGGAGCACAATTGACCCCCTTGTTCTGCACATCTTGGCTCCGAGGCCTTAATTAGACTGAACATTGAAAAAATTGGGTGATGGGAGGGAAGCAATTTGGCACTTAGAGAACAACAAAAATTCTGTAGCAGGTGTGTGGCAGAGGACAAGAAGCAAAGGCAAGAAAGGGAAGAACCACAGTCAGAGGGACAAGGAAACACGAATTTTCTCTGGAAGCATTATTTAAATGATTTGTAACCTAATTTAGCACATCAAGGGCTGTTCAGTTTTTGAGTGCCCTGGACGGACACAGTATTTAAGGCCAGCTCTGACCTCCGAGGACACAAGCGCTTCCCTGGACTTAATGGAACCATTTGCTCTTGAAAATGTATCCCATTTCTGCCCTATGTCAGCTTTTCCTTAACCTGGCTCGATATTCCTTTTGCCTTTGCGGGAGCATCTACACAACTTCTGCTTCCGTTTCCTTTCAGATCGGAGCCCAGGATTTCACTGCAGTGATTCATGGCTTACAGACCTGGAAGGGACTTGGGAATTCACCTAGTCCACACTAAAGTACACAGCTGGTACACTGTCCTGCTAAGGGAGGACCCGGCATGCCCAGGTGTTTTGGCTTCTGTAAACCACGTCCCCTGACCCACACCCAGCACTTAATTGGGACACTGCCCAGGATGTCTCTTTTTGTCCCTCATGTGCCCTGTACAGGCTGTCTGAGATCTCAGCGTTCTCTGGAAGGTTCCCAGAGAAGTCCCGGTGAAGATGAATCCTGTTTATGTGATGAGCATAATAGGAGTGGGGTTGGGTTCAGCTTCATGCTGGAGAGCCCGTAAATATCCACTGTTCAACAGCTGCTGTTTCACTGACACCTCAATTAAATCAGAAATGCGCACTCTATATATAATTGAAACTATGCTAATGCACAATGCACACAGAGAGCTCTCCTAGTCCTCAGCTCGATCTGCTGCTTTTCCTACCCTGAAATGCCAATTCCTCTAGAGCAATAAAGGAAATCTGCCCAAATTGTGACCAGGAGTTTAGCAATCAAATCCTAGGGTTTGACTCTGAAGGCAGAAACAAACACAGGAGATTCCCAAGTATGATAAAAAGCGCTTTTCAATCCAGGTGTTGCAATACTAATTTGTTTTCTTTTTTTTCTCTTCAGGAAAAAGGAAGGAGCTCTTAAAATATACTTGGGAATATAAAAGCATGTTCCAAGCTCATGTCAGGATTTGACACACACACCAACAATCTCTGATGCTCAATCTGTGGCTTTCTTAGTCTACAAGAAAAAAACCCCACAAAAACTCCCTAGGCCAGGAATCATAATTGTGACCTAACCAGGGGGTACAAACAGCACAAGGAATTGGGCTATTGAGATAGTAGATTCCTGCACTCACGTACAGAAATCATCATCACCTGCTTGCAACAAATTACTCAGCCTTTTAGAGCTCTTCCCTCGGAATTGCCATTCCCAATTGTCTCCTGGAGCGAGTGGTAAACAGCAGCAGCCATTTGTGTGTAAGCTGGGAAAAGCAGAAGAATCAGCTGGGCTCCAGCACTGCTCCTCACGGCCCAGTGAGCTCTCATTGAATCTCTCAATCCTTAATAAGCATTTGGCCTTAATTGCTGATTTTATCGTAGCCCGGTACTTATGCCATAATTGATGAACATTGTTTGCAGCGGAGTTTTATGGCTCTGCCTTGCTCCAGTGCCTGTACAATTGGATCTGCCATTCCTCACGCATGGCACGGCAGTGCCTGGCACCATCTAGTGCTGGGATGCCCGGCCGGGGCATGGCACGGGGCACCCCAACCTCAGATCATGGAACCACAGGATATCTTGAAGTGGAAGGTGGAAGGAACCCCAAGGATCATCTAATCCAACTCCTAAACCATCTCTGCAGGAAGCAGCTGGTGCAGGTCAGAGCAGTGCTCAGCAACCAGATTGAAAAATCCTCTCAAAACTCCTGGTCAAACTGCCCTGGGTGCAGCACAGAGCCCCTGGAGACAGGAATGTGGGGAGGGAGCCAGGCAAACCTCGCTTGGGCTTGACAACAAGAGGTTTAGGCTGTAAAATACAGAATATTCTCGACTCCTGCAGGCTTCCTGAGGACTCAGCAATGAAGCACCTCTCCTAAGAGGAAAGGCTGACTGGGTGAAGTGCATTTCCCAGCCAGTCCCACTGGCCTGATCTCTGACCCCCAAAATATCTACCCCCTCCTTGTGGAAACGTTTCACCCCCAAGGAGGAGAGTCCCTCAGCTTGATGAGCTTTGACTTGTTACTTTAATGTGAGTTTGGGGATATTTAATTATTAAAACAAAAACATCAGTTCCCAGCTGTGAATCCAGAGCATAACCAGGACAAGGTGAGATTTTACATGAACCTTTATACATTATGGCAAAACTGTTGGGGTTTTTGGTGTATGAAGCAGAAAATTCCCTGATGGAGCTTGGGATGCTTAAATGCCTTAAAATCTTGGCCTCAAGCTGTTATCAAATTTACTATAGACAGCAACAAACATAAAACCGCCACCATCCCTACCAGTTCGGAAATCAATTATTTTAGCAGCACTCACATTATCAAATGAAGGTTTTTAAAAAGATGTTTCGTGTAACCAATTCCCATTTATCAGAAAGTGCCTCAGTATAATAGCATGCACCAGACAGAAGATTTTTTTAGTAAGACATGTTTATTGGAGAATTGTCTACTACCTTTTTGACCCATGAAATGTAGTTAACTTAGATCTACTGTAACTGGCATCATGTGGCAGCAGCTGGAGTCTTTATTACAAGGCAGTTCCAGCAACAAGAGTTGAGGAAGGGCTTCATTGTCCTGGGAAGAGTGAAAACACAGAGTACTTGCCCTTGGAATATCTGAATATGTATCCTATGACCATAATCATCCGGGGAAAGTGAGGCCAGACATTCAGTTTTAACCATTTTCTTTAAACTTCAAGGGCATTATCTGTGAATTGTATCATCCTGGACTCTCTCTAATTCCCCAAAATAAACACAGTAACCATCAGCACCACACGGATATACTTGGTGTGACTTCCAGAGCAATCCCATACACTCCTGGAGGCAATGGCTGTATTTGTGTTGCCTAAAAAAATGTTACAAAAATGCTTCCAACTAAGCTGTTCCAAGAATGTTATTGGCTGTAGTAGAGCCTCTGAAATCTGGCACAGCAACACCCCCTCAAGCTACAGAAGTCTTTTCTTTGTCCCAGGAAATCTCATGTATATTTAGCAGAGTTAAATTTAAATTATTATTTTCCTCCTCTGCTTGTGCTCCCCAGCAACAAAGAAACAGTAATTGAGGTGGATGTTTTGTGAAACCACAACATGAGACAACAGAACCACAACTCCCTGTGTTAAAATACTTGTCTGCACTCTGGCTGAGCTCCTTCCCAGCACACATAACCTTTCCTTCTAGGAGCCAGGAATAACCACAAGCTTCCTGTACCCACTCCAAGGCCACAGCTACCTCATCTCCAAGGATATTTTTCTTTTTGCCCCACTTCTTGTTCCCCAGGCCACGTTCTTCAACAGCTGCTCCGAGGACCTGGCTGCAGCACTGCTCCTCTGAAGCTCATCTCTTCCCAGGGAAATCCACAGCAATGCTCTCCCCTTCCTGCAACCACTCCTGCTCAAGGGAAAAGGGGCATTTTGATTCCCTCGCACCCACTCTGGGCATGCCCAGCCTGGTTTGCAGGCCCAGGAGCTCCCTGAGCCCTGAGCTATCAGCTCCTCTCTGAAGCTCAGCACAAAACCATTCCCACCGCACCATTCTCTCTTCATTCCCTCACAGATGCTTCCCTGCAAAAATCACTCCAAAATCAATGCTTTGCCTTTTCAGTGATTATCCACACTAACCTATGGGAGCTCCTGCCAGCAGCTGTGGCTTTATCCTTGCTGGAAATGTCATTTACTGTTGCAGGAATTCCACCAGCCCCTCAGAGCTGCTGCTAAAAATGAAAACAAACCTTCTTCTGCGGAATAGTATTGAGAGAAAGCACCTTTTTCCAAAATACCAGAGTGCACTGAGACTCTCCAGCTGCTTCCCAGGAACAGATGTGTTCCCTGCTCCTGGCCTGGGATGCAGCTTCAAGCCAATCACAATTCCCTGGATACAGGTCTGCTCTTTGGGCTGGCATTTGGTGAGCCAATCCCAGATGTTCCCGGGTTTGTTTTCATAAAGCAACATGTTCTAAGAGATTGATTCTGATACCTCACTCCAAAGCACTTATTCTCAAAAAGATTTCCAAATCTCAGGTGCCCATAAATAAACACAACCCCATTTCAGCTCTAAACCCCAGTTCTGATTCCATCCAACTCCTTCTCCAGCTGCTCAAGTGCCATCTTCACCCTTCAGAGATACAGCAAACATTTTCCTTAGAAGTCAACGGGCCTTAATTGGCTTCTGAAGCCCAAGTTACACTTTATTAGAGATGGGAAAGAGATGCCCTCAGAGCACTGAGGGCCACTCGTGGGTACTTATCGAATATGCTGAAATGGAAATGAACTATTTTTACTGTTCTTCCTGCAAATGAGCACCCAAAGTGTTCACAGACACAGCTCTGAGGTGAGAAGGTCCTGGACACTTTGCAGGACAACTGCAAAGTGCTTTAAGCATCAACCTCACCCACCAGCTGCAACAATCACATTCCAATAAAACAGCCCTCCAGTGCCGCCCCCCTGCTAGAGCTGTTTTCTTACTTTAACTGTAGTTTTACAAATCTCCATGGAAATGCTGCTCATTTGGACAGTTGCTTGGCATACCAACAGATGGAGTATGTTAATCAGTTTTAAGGATATGCTAAAAGTCTGGGATAATTTGGGTTCTGTATTTGCAAAAAACCACAAACTTGTAATACATTAAAAAAAGGTTTATTCTGCTACAGTGGAAGGAAACAGGATCCTAGAATCTTTAATCAGAGGCTTTTAAAATCACCAATTTTCTGTAATGCTGAATAGATTATTAAATCAGACTGTCTTCTTATCTTTGAGTTAACTTATGCACAAAAAATAAATATGGCTAAATTCATCTTTCATTTAAAAACCTGCTCTGGATTCTGAAGGGATCAAAATACTTGGCTGGAACAACTCAGATTTTTTATTGCTTTAACTGATAAAAGTGCCATGGCAGTAACAATACAACACTGGTTCTAAAAATACCTCATGTGGGGCTCCTAAACTTTCCAACTTTACAGCAGGAAAAAAAAAAGAAGCAAATAATCAGCAACTCCTTTGCAAAGTGGAATCTCTGAAGGGAAGAAGAAAATCAAATGTATATGATGGATTTCATCAGCAAAACCAAGCCAGGAGGATGCCCTGTAACAGTACAAGGGTTGAACCAGCAGTTTTTGAGGTTCCTTTGTGTGTTTTCTCCCCTGATAAGGGCTCTCATGCTGCTGCTTACACACCTCTGCAGCACCACCAGTCCTGACCATTCTTCCTTGGAAAATGTTAACACCTTCCAGAACCACTGCAATTTTATATTATCAAACCTCTTCACATTTTTATGACATCCTGGTAATGCTAACAGAGAAGTCATTCAATTACATCAGTTTTTCTTCTCTGTGATGTAGAAAAAATGTCCATTAAATGCCAGCTGTGTTACTTCTTCTTGATCATATTAGTGGCGATAAGAGTTTGTTGGTTTATTACTATTCTTTTGTTAAATAACCTTTGTGTATATTAATCTGGTTAGTGGCAGACAAATGGAAAAGATGCACAGAAAGATCTGGAAGGTTTTGATACAACACCGAAGACATTTTCTTCTTTGGATCCTTCACTTTCTCCATGGTAGGTACAGGGATTAAGGTCTAGTTCTTGTGCTTGCTCTGTGTTTCAGGATGAAAACACACAAGTGCGCCAGGGAGCGATCTCCCCATTCACACCAGATTGTGGGCAGAGAAGCCAAGGATCAGCCAAGATCTTGTCAGAGGCCGAGCTGAACATGCCATGGGATACCTTATTCCAACACACAATGTAAGATTACAGCCAGGGAGAGGGAGGAAGAATTACCTTTCCAACCAGGAAAAGAAGAGACTAGGACAGGATCACAGGGTGTGGAACACAGATGAAATTAAATGGCAATTTAATTGGAAAATGAAAACTCCCTGGTATTGCCTCAGTTCCCAGATATGCAAAGGAAACCACAAAAAAATGTGCAGGGGCCAGTTCTGACCTTGAACTCTGAGGAGCTGGGAAATCAAACAGATTCCAACAGGAACAGCTGAAACAGGAGAGGGGGAAACACCACTGAGCACTACATGGAGAGATTTTTGAGCTGACTCCTACAGGTTAGTACAAAACCAAAGTGTGTGAAACCCAGGTATAAATTAAATAAAATAAACCCAGGTATAGTTCTGAGCTCAAATCTGTCACATTTATATTGCATTTCCATTATTTAGACAAACATTTCCTGGCTCACAGTGGTCAGGTTGACACAGAGTAAGTGCAGCCAGAAGGAACAAGCTGAACAGGGCAGACTTAAACCCTAGAACTATCCAGCTTCACAAGGAGGAAAAATTTGCAACGCTGGATTTGGAATGTGAATCTGCACTGCCATCTGCAGAGAGCAGGTTGGCAAATTAATGGGCCATCAGCGTAGCAGCAACTAAATAGCCAAAGTGCAAATATTGGTATGTAAAGCATGGAATCAGGTGGGAAGGAGAAAGCTGTGACACCATTGTCACAGCTGACGTTCTACACAACGTATGCTGTGTCTCAGGAAGGTATTTTATACTTTATTTCTTAAATATTGTCCTCTTTGCTTCTTTTAGGAGGAAAACTGATCCCTTTCTGTTTCTCCCACATCCTCCCCACACCATTTGCAGCTGGAGGTACTGGGGTTGTGCCCAGAAGCTCACCGTGAACCTCTGCTGCCCGAGGTGCTTGGCCACAGCAGTGCAGCAGAACTGTTATTAAATCCCATCACAGGGAGAAAAGCCAAGCCCAAAGCCTCTGTGTGGGTGAACGCCCGCACGCCCGACTTTGCTGTGATCTCTCTCCCCTCACACCAAACCCTGACTGCTGGGATCTCTCTCCCCTCACACCAAACCCTGACTGCTGGGATCTCTCTCCTCTCACACCAAACCCTGACTGCTGGGATCTCTCTCCTCTCACACCGAGGGAGCGGCTGCAGCCACGGCTGGAGCTGGTTCCATGTTTCAGCCCAGCTCTGTGTCCCATTTACCCCTGTGAGAACCAGTGGCACAGCAACATTAACGCGGTGTGAAGGAATCTGCCCAGGAATAAACGTGTTATCTGAGTGTTTCTTATAAAACGAATGATTCACCCCCTCACTTCACTCCGCGGACACGCTTTGCTCCCTCAGGAAACATCAGTGTGGGGCTCAGAAGCCCATGACGTTCCCGTCCCAGTGCGCTCTGCTCTGGAGCCAGGCTGGGAGAGCTGGGGGTGTTCACCTTGAGAAGGCTCCAGAGAGAGCTCAGAGCCCCTTCCAATGCCTAAAGAGGCTCCAAGAGAGCTGGAGAGGAACTTGAGGCAAGTCCCTGGAGTGACAGGACAAGGGGGAATGGCTTCCCACTGCCAGAGGGCAGGGTTAGATGGGATATTGGGAAGGCATTCTCCCCTGTGAGGGTGGGGAGGCCCTGGCACAGATTTCCCAGAACATCTGTGGCTGCCCTTGGATCCCTGGAAGTGTCCGAGGCCAGGTTGGACGGGGCTGTGAATGTGAAAAGTTTCCTTGCGCATGGCAGGCGATGACACTGGCAGGTTTCCAATGTCCTTTAGCGTGACTCTACCACGCTCCCCTGCAGCCCGAGCCCCCCGCTCAGCACAAGCCGCCTCAGGGCAGGCGGGACGAGGCTCTCGCGAGAGCTCCGCGGGCTGCTCTCGCGAGAGGCGCAAGGGGCGGGCAGCGGGCGGGGCGCCGCGGTGGCGGCTCGGCCGGTCGGTCGGTCCCTCACGGCCCGGCGGCGGCGGCGACTTGATTGGGACTGGCACAGCCCTGCTGGGCACCGCCTGCTCCCGTCGGGGGTCTTTCCTTCCCGCCGTTCTCTCCCAGATCCCTTAGCCCGCCTCCTTCAGGGCCTCTTCCCTTCCCG
>VXAD01003779.1:375208-398271 GCA_013399195.1 Dicrurus megarhynchus | reverse complement strand
CTCACATCCCCCCGCACCCTCAGGGCCCCCCTGAGCGCTTTCCCCGCTGCCCCTGAAGTCCCCGCCCTCGGCCTCCCCCATGGTGGGGTTCGGGGCGAACCGCCGGGGCGGCCGCCTGCCCTCGCTGGTGCTCGTGGCGCTGCTGGCGGTGATCGCCGTGCTCGCCTTTCACTGCTGGAACGCGGCGTCCCGCCAGGCCCTGCTGCGGGAGGAGCTGGCCGAGCTGCAGAGCCAGGCCCAGCGCACCGAGGTGGCGCGGGGCCGCCTGGAGCGGCGGAACTCGGACCTCCTGGGCAAGGTGGACTCACACAGGAAGCAGCTGGAGCAGAAGGAGGCAGACTACAGCCACCTGAGCAACCAGCTACAGGCCAGGGACGGCCAGGTGAAGAGGTGCGAGGATGGCAAGGTAAGGGGAGGGGGCGGCGGGGGCTCCCGGTACCCTGCGGGGAGACTCAGCCCAGGATACTGTTAGTCCTCGCCTGCCCAAGGTGTCCCCGCAGCCTCTGCAGCCCGGGTGTGAATCAAGGCCCCGAGGCGCAGGTTTGGTGCTGCTGGGACAACTGCAGCGCACTCTGATTTCCGAAAACGTCCCCAGAAAGAGCTGAAGATGTCCTCTGTGTGTGTGTGTGTGTACAATGAAAATCCCGAGAGATCGCTCCTTTCCAGACGGCTGTTTCAAATTTACTTACTGTTTTTTAGCTTTCTGTCTCTGCTGAGAATATTCGATCTTTTGTGATCATTCAAGACACAACCATAGAACTACAGTTTCGAGGGAAATGGAACCAGTATGATGTTCAGTAGCACCCTGAGCTTGCCTCTTGGAATGCCTGGTACAGCACTGATTTTTATGCTGCCAGCGTGTACTTGGGGGGAAAAAAACCAAAGAACCCTGCTGCTGACTAACGTGTCATTTTCCTTGGCTTGGAGAAGCCAAGCTCATAGAAAATTCAGCTAGCCCTTTCAGTGGGGGTGGCCTGGGGATTTCTTTTGTTGTGGAAGATAAGTGAATGCCTCAGCTTTCACTGTTCTGCTTTCATAACCGTCCTGAACTGGGAAGTTCATGGGGCTCGGCACACAAGTCCTTCTTCAGGGGGCGTGTGGGGTGTATTTGCATGCAGGTCATCACTCTGCTCGTTGAACACTGTTCTCACAGTGGGATTTATGGAAATGTCACACTCTCCAGGGTAATTGCTGTCTCGGTTTGTTTTTCTGGCCCTTTCTTATCGCACATTGGATGAGCAGCCTCAGAAAATGCATTTAGTTGTCACAGAAAAAGCTGAATATGTACGTGTCACGTTCCACAGTTAGACTCCCTCAAACTGATTAAGTTTGTATTAAAATTTCCTACTGAGCCATTACAATTAAGCCCTTTGTGTGTTCAGCAAACATATTTTTAATTTTTATTTTTCCTTAGATTGCACTAAAAAGTCCATTTGGATATGATGTGGACTTCGTGATCTTAAAGGTGTTTCCCAGCCTCAATGATTCAGTGATTCTAAAGCAGTTGGGGTTTAGCCAAGATACTTCCCCTTCTGTCTGCAAAAGGGCAGTCAGCTTGTCTGGTGTGTTAGTGTAACTGCCTGCGGGTGTAAAACTCCTCTGGCAGGATTCAGGTAAGCTATCAGGCACAGTTCATGAAGGATTTCTTCCCGGAAGGGGTCGTCAGGCATTGGAACTGCCCAGGGAGCTGGTGGAATCCCCATCCCTGGAGGTGTCCAAGGAAGGCCTGGACATGGCACTCAGTGCTGTGGTGACAAGGTGGGGATTGGGCACAAGTTGGACTCAGTGGTCTGGGAGGGCTTTTCCAACCTCAGGGATTCTGTGATCGGTTACTGGGCTGCATGGCAAGGTGTGCTTTTAATGCAAGAGATTTGTATTTTTTTGGAAATCTGTGATGTGTTCCTGTAGGACACCAGGGGAGAAGATGTAGGTCTAAGCTGGGGGGTGCAGCACTGGTTACTGGAGCCAGGGCCCGCTCGGATGCACAGGGTACAAACAGGTGCTGCTGGCTGCCCCTGCCTGTCCACCACTGTGGTGTTCCCAGAGATCTGCCTGGGCTTTGGATGCTCTGAGTGTGACACTGCACAGGGCAGAGCAGGAGGGCAGCAAGAGAAATGTGCCTAGTAAACCTCCCAAACTAAATTTAGTGTTAATTGCCTGCAGTGTGTGCCATGTGTCTTCCTTCTTTGTTCCAGAAGCTACCAGTTAAGGCCGTGTGAGCTCGTAGCTTTTGAACACCCTCTTTCAAAATGTTCAGAGTGCCCTAAGAGTCCAGCATAGCAGGATTTTATCAAAAACCAGTAGCTGGTCGTTTTTCCTTCCATATAAGCCACTGTCTTTTCTCAGTGGCAACAGTGGTTTTTTTTTTTTTCTAAAACCTTTTAAGTGGCTTTACTGAAGTGACTGTTACTTCTCTGAGAGTAGAGAATAAAGTTTTGTTTTAGAGAATGAAAGCCTTTCATAAGGAAGCAGTAGTAAATATAAAGTGTCTGACCAAAAAAGGCTTGAATGATAATTTTTTTTTCCTCTCAAAATAGAATTTGGCAAGTCTGTCTGACTAAACTGCTCGTAACCTGTGGTCTTAGTCTATTTGTGGAATGCAGGAGCTGAAATAAAACCCCAACATTGGTATCAAGTGATCACAACAAATTCAGGCTCATTTTAAGGAGAACTCATTTGAAGATTCTGCTCTGGTGGTTCTCAGTGTTAGTTCTGCTTTGTGCTCCTTTGTCCTCAGCTGAGGTTCTTTACCTTGTGGTCGCATAAATCAAGTGCCTTTCCCAGTGCTGAGGCAACTCCAGTTTCTGCAGCAGCTTCCTCTTGGCTCAGGGATCTCTGGAGTCCCCTGGCTCTGGGATCTCTGGAGTCAAGGCCAAACCCTTGGCTCTCCCCTCAGTCCCCTGCTGGTGGAAGGAGCCTTTCACACTGCACCAGGGTGGTGTTTGCTCTTGGGAGCAAATATGGGAGTGTGACCCAGTGTCTCGTGTTTAAAAGGAAACAGCAAAAGCATGAATTCTTGGGAATTCTCCTCTCCTGTGGTGAGCTCATGAAAGTCTGTTGGACCTTGGAACAAACAAGGAGCTCTCTTGGAGCTCCCTGTGAGAGGCGAACAGGGGTAATGCCTACCCTGGAATTTGGACAGGTGCTGCATCGGCTTCCTCAGTATTCCATGGGGTTTTTGCAGCATTCCATTAGGTTTTGGGGTTTTCCCATAGCTTTGCACATCCATTTGAAATAAGTGCAATAAAACGTGTGACTGGCAGGAATCCGTGGTGGAGAGGTTCCAGGTGGCAGGCACCCAGCGTGCAAGGAGCACCTCTCATTCCATACCTGCTGCTGGCCATGCCAGGTGTGGAACACAGCCCTGCCATTACCTGCTGCCCAGAAAGGCTTGGGATGAAGCTGTTAAGTCAAACATCCCCAGGAGCAGCTGGGCCTGTTCTTTGTTGCCAAAACTTGGTAATTCCCCAGTTTGCAAAGCTGTAACTTGACAGCAGCAATGTGGAGTTGTTACATGGCAAGACTCACAACTCAGACAGCACTGCAGGGTTGCCACATGTCCATGCACAGGATTTCTGGTGTTTTTTTCCTGTGCAGGGCTCATTGGGCTACAGAGGGTTTATTTTCTCCATCCCAAGTGCTTGGAAAGGCCCTGAGGAGCCCCTGAGAGCTCAGCAATACAAACAGGTCTAGACCAGAGGAGGACATGGCCCAGGAAGAACTGGACCTGCGCCATGGCTCGTGAAGTGTGGGTTTTGCATGTGTAGGTGGAACAGATCCCATGAATCATAAAAAAGCTTCTTCCCTTTCTATCCTTCAGATGAGGGACATTTGCTGTCAGCTGAGCTGGTTTGGATATAAATTCTGTCACTTCTCTCTGAAACTCTAAATCACCGAAAGGAAAGATTGCGTGATAAAAGTGCTGCATGTTCCCATGCAGCTCCTGCTCACAGACAGCAGCCCTCCTCCAGCCAGGCACATGGTTATGGGATGAGCAGGAGCCAGTGGGAAGGGTTTGTGTGTGAGGAATTCTCATAGAGGAGGGTCTGAAAACAGACCCCGCTACTTCCCAGGATCTCCTTTGTTTGTAGATTTACTGGGTCCTGGGAAACAGCTGCATTAGAATGGAAGACAGGAAAATGTGATTATTGCCTGTGGTTTTGCAAAGGAGGGGGAGATACTTGTTCATTAACACAACAAATCACTGTGTGTACCTGCTCCCCTGTCCCAGGTCATTGGAGGGGGAGCTGGCATGGCGGGTGCCCAGTGGATTGAGAGGCTGGGTGATGATTTGTGTCTTCTGCTTCCCTGTGTGTCCCCACTGCAGGGCCAGTTGTGCTTTTGAAGTGAAGTTCTGCAAGTCCTACCCAGGCCGTCACTGATGGGGTGTTGCTTTGTGCATCCTGTAAGGGGGCCTTGAATGCCTCGGTGGGCAGAGCATGAGGCAGACATGGCTCTGACATGCCAGGAGGCTCTTTGAGTGTCCCTGTGGGGAGTAATTTTGTCCCTGTTTCAGAGCGCTGTGGTCAGAGGGCTCAGGTTACCTAAAGATCTCATTCCTGGTGGAATTAATAAATGCTGACAGATTAACTGTGGAGCTGGACTTTTCGGTTACGTTCCAGGATTTGGAGGAAATATGTTCAAGGCCATTTTGTTTATTTTACTGGGGTTTTTTTGCTCTGTCCCTAATTTTCCAGTTCTGCTTGCTTTCTTTTTTTTTGGGAAAAGCCTTGTGAAGCAGTGCTGTGTCCTGCCATAGGTGGGAGCCGTGGTGGTGCCTCTCCAGGCCCTAGAACTCTCTTGGCTTTTGTTTTGGGCATTGGTCAGGATTTGCCTGCACTCCCACGTGCCCTGCTCCAGGGATGAGCCAGGATCCTGCAGGCTGGCACAAAACTCTGCTGCCCAAGGAACCTCTGTTGTGTGCTGGGAGCTGTTGGATGTGTGCTCTGTGTACACTGTGTGCTGCAGAAAAGCACCATCCCTGCAGCTCCTGCATGGCTGGAGTCCCTAGTCAGGAATGCCTGATCATATCCACATGGGACAAATGGATCAGCCTGGTCAGAGTGCCTCTTGTAACAACAAAACACAATGGGGAATATACTTAAAGAATTAATAATTTGATAAAAGGGAAGGCACAGGTAGGGGGGGGAAGTCCTAAAGGCAGGGCAGATGTGTTTTGGGTTTTTTTGACAGGAGATGGAGGTGACTGATGCAGACACTTCAGGGGGGAACTGAAACAGCCCCTGTGTCCAGGCGTGTCCCCGTGTATGTCTCAGCATGTCCTGGCCAAATGGCTGTGCTGGCGCTGCAGTGTGCTGTACCCAGAGGTGACAATGACCTTGTCACCTACGTGTGACAGCCTTGCTCAGCACCTTCCTGCAGGTACCCTTTGTATCACCATGAAACTGCAAGAAAAACAACCACAGCACCTGAGGTGCCTGAGGGCAGGTGAGGATTTTTACCCCGTTTCTTAGAATGTTCCACACATGAATCTTTCTCTTCGTTCCTGCTGGTTTTTGTCTTTATGTAATTAGAAAACAGAGCATCTTTACTTAAGGACTTTGTGTATGTGCATTTCTTACTTATTGTAACTGTTTCTTTCCTTACTAAAAATGCCAAAAGCTGTTGCAGAAGTTTACTGGTGTGAGATTCCCTCTCAAAATAAAATGTGTGTTAGGATGTTAGATAGCAACACATAAAAGATTTAATTAAATATAGGTATTCTATTCTATCATATACCTTAGGTAACAATTGGTTTTGCTGTGGATGCTGTGTTTATTTTTATCCACCTGTGCTTTAACATTGGCTGTTTACAGTCTCTCTTGCAGTATCATGATGCAGCATGTTTATTTTAGTCCAGACGATCTACTTTTTTGATATAAATATTAAATATGTTCTGGAATTAAAATTTAAGCCATTGTTAGCAAAGCCTGAACACAGTGTTTAGTTTGGTGATGTCACTTACAGATCACTAAATACACATTTCTTAGATTTACAGGAACTTGGTGCACGTCACTCCGATAATCCTGTCCATACGTTGGCTTTACAAAGCAAACAGACACACCTGAGTCTTCACAGCCCAAACCCTCCCTCCCCAACCTGCTGGTCACCTGTATTTATCCAGCTTTTTCTTCCTTCCAGATGAAGCTGCAAAACAACATCTCGTATCAGATGGCAGACATACATCGGCTAAAGGGTGAGGGATTCATGGCCAAACTCGTTTGGCAGGCTGAAGTTGTGCATTTTAACTGCCCAGGTGCTGCAGAATGCAGTTTAAATGAATGATCTGGTGATGCTGGAACATCTCATAATGTGAAATCTCATTGTATTTGTTACCTGGTGTGGGTAAGTGCAGAGTTGGCTCTTCACTTACTTTGCTGCAGAAAGAACGTGTGTTCTGGCACTGCTGAGTTACAAGACAGTAGAATCATTTTCATGGCCAAATACACAGTTCAGTAGAGTTTGATCAGAAATACTGTGATGGTTATGCTGGGTTAGAAAGGGTCCAGGAAACATCTCTGAAGTTCTGTACAGACATGATTATAATGCCTGTGGTGTTGCTGTATTCAGAGCACTTCAGAATGAGCCAGGATGTGCTCAGACGTGAACATGCCTGCACACAACACACATGGTTTCTGCCTGTATCCATGCAGCTGCAGTTTAAAATAGTAGGGAGCTTCATTATTTGTAGCCTGAGGAACAGGGAGAACTTCTAGAGCAGTTGTGAAGACAGGAAATCCATGTTGGCTTCATGGATAGCGGGAAGGTGCCTCCTTTTGTACATTTACTGCAGACAGTGTTTGAGCATCCTGCCTGGAGTAACATGGCAGCGCTTCCATGTTACTCAGAGTGACATAATCTTTCAGGAAATTATGGAGATTTCCAACAGATAAGTGAAATAGCATTGTGCAAGGCTTCTGAATGCAAAGATGCAGAAACGTTTAGGGGGATTGGCATAGTATCAGAAGAATTTGTCTCTAATTCATTCTGCCATCTGGCATACATGAGTAAAGTGGCATCTTCTTCAAATTGGTTTAAGAATTTTTAAAGTATGTCTAGACATGAAACTTGAGCAATTTCATACTTATTTAGCAATATTGGAAATTATATCTCCCATGGGGCATTTTTTGTTTTCTTTCCATATTCATGTTGATTTTTGCTTTTTGGCCTAGAACAACTGGCAGAGTTACGGCAGGAATTCATCCGCCAGGAGGATCAGCTGCATGAGTACAAGAAGAACAACACGTACCTGACAAGGAGGCTGGAATATGACAGGTATGTCCTCAAGAGTGTTGGTAACTGCAGGTTGGTGTGTGTGATGGGGACCTGTATTTACTAAAAAGTGCTAATTAATCTTGTGTCTGCTAATCCTCAAACGTGAGTGTGCTCACTTGGCGATGCATCTGAGCTGACTGTTTAACTTTCAGGTTCTTTGTGGTGTTGTAGTCCTTCTCCCAAGATGAGATAGGAGTTAAGGAAAATCTTGACTTAGTGGAATTGTTCTGCATTTTTAAGTCAATGTATTTTTTATAACATGGAGATTTAGTTCATTAACACGTGAAAGTTTAAAGGACACAGTCCTGTGTCACCAGTGTTGTTAATTGCTGCCTTTCTAGTAGTGTAATTTCATTTGTTTCAACTGAAGCTGAAAGCACCTTGTGTAGATTGAAATTTTAAGTTGACTTCAGCCTTTTAAGTTGATGATAGAGAAGCAGGAAGAACAAATACTCTTGCAGCTTTGAGGAGTGAGGAAGACTTAACATTTGAGATAGTGTTTGAAACTTCTACACACGTGAAGTGTTTCTTCATAACACATGAGTTGTGTTGAGCGTTTGTGGGACATGGGAGTTTTGGTGATTGGGCTGATGGTCATGGCTTGTTGGGGAAGTTGGGACACCTGGCTGTGTATTCAGATCGTGTTATTTGAGTAGGGAGCAGTAACTGATAGTGGCAGTCGTGCACCTTCTCTGTTGACAGCCAGGGGAGGCACGTTGCCTTCCCAGTGGAATTAATATTTGCAGACAGATTAACTGTGGACCTTGACCTTTTGGTTGCATTCCAGCTTCTGGAGGAAGTATATTCAAGGCCGTTCTCTTTATTTTACTGTTCTTTCTGCTCTGTACCTATTTTTTTCAGTTCTGCTTTCTTTCTGTATTCAGTCCATTCCCACTCCATATACATGCCAGGACCAGGCTATTGGTCCTGGACCTGTCTATTGGGCAGACTATTCTAGTTATATCTCAGGTTTGGCTTTTTGTGCCACTTCATATTTTTTTTCCTTATTTTATTTGTGGGAGAGCAGATCCAACAAATGAAGTGTAACTAATGGTGTGTTTCTCCTCAAGTCTGCAGTGTGGGCAGCAGATCAAGGAAATGAGACTGCAGCATGAAGAGAGCATCAAGAAGTTAATGGACCAAATTGCACGGGAGCAAAAGGTAATGCCAAGAAAATGTGTGTTGAATGAGAAGAGCCCAAAGCTTGCTGTTTGCCTCAGAGATGTGGAGGCCTGGGACATTTCTTCCCTAACTTAGTGTTCAGTATCCCCCTGAGCAGCCCTAAGTGGGTGTTAGGGTAAGAAATCTGCCTGTTTTCTCACCCGGTGGACTGAGCTCCAAGCTGAGGCCAAATTCTTTGCTCTGCTCCAGCCTTTCTCCATGATGTCATTGCTGAGGGTTTCAGTTCTTGCCTGTAACGTGGATATTGCTGTTCAGCTCTCCAGGGTGGGATCTGTGTTCTCACAGCCTTACACAGGTTATTGCAGAGGGAGCCTGAGATCTGATGAGGCCTCGAGGTGCTAATGTGATGCAAATTGTGATGGTATTGGAATGGAATCAAGGGTGTGATTACATGAAACAGGCTTCCAGTAGAATTTGGGCCTCTTTGCTGCAAACGGATGCTTAAAATTTTGTTTCTTTACTTCCTCTGTAAACATCTCAAATAATAGGGCAGACCGAGAGCAAGTTTGTCACATCTTCTCTTACAGTCTAGAATTGTTTCAAGGCTCTGGCCTGAGGCTTAAGGTTGATGATAACTTAACCTGTTTGTGTTATACTTAACACCTGTGTATGGCAGTAGAAATGTCCTGCAGCTGTACTGTATTGAACATTTTCTGTCTAGTTGTGTTTCCAGACCCCCAGGGTCCAGCTTTGTGCATAGAGGGCTCTGCTCTTTAGTGCAGAGTGATTTTTGAGCTCTTTTTGCTTTAGTGATCATTGAATTCATAAATGCAATTTTGCTTACCCAAAGTAATCTTGAATTTGAGGGCATTTCTTTTGTAATTTCCAGGGAAGTGTTTAATGTTGTCTCCTTATTTGTTCTAACAGGCCACACAAAAAATTCAGTCCAGTAAAGACACTGCAGTCAGTCCCAGCAATGGTGACCAGGCAATACCTGAGACTGTTGCAGAGGTGGAAGATAAAGACACAGTGAAGAATGAGGACCCTTCAGAACATGTTGCAAATGGCAAAGGTATTTCCTTTTTTGGGCATTTCTGATAGAGAATGGGCTAGTTGCATCCTTTGCCAGCCTCCAGACTGTGCATTTCTCTGAAGTAGAAGAAGGAATTGTTTGACTCAGATAACTTGATTAGCTGCAGTGATTGTTTTAAGTTAGAGCCTTCCACAAGAGGGAAATTCACTGTTCAGACTGGAAGGTTAGTAAGGCAGAATATCCTTTTCTTGTCTTGCAGAGAAAATCAAACCAGGAGGAGATGCAGGCATGCCTGAAATAGAAGATAATGACCCTGCTAAAGCTGAAGATACTCCCACTGGTTAGGGGAAATACTATTCATTCTTTCACATTTGGGTCTTGGTCATGTAGATGTTGTGTGTGAACACCATGTGGTTCATAGTGAGCACGGACTTTTAAAATCTCTCTGTGGTAATAAAATTCAAGTGGGGTGTAAAATCAGACCATTTCTACTGTGCCTTAGAGGTTTGAATTCTCAAAGTGGAATGTTTTGGATAATGCCCTGCCTGAAATCTTGTCTTTTTTATTTTCATTAAGGAAACTATAAAAAAATAGAAATTTACAGTATAGTTAGAGCAAGACCAGGTAAATAGTGTGTTTGTTTCATGTTAATGCTTTTGTCCCTCTGGTTTTTTTTAGCTTTAAAGAAGCCACTTATTTCAGCTCCTAAAAGTGAAGGTCATCAGTCTGTTATGAATCTTCCAACTGAGCAGCCCCATGCTCCAAACCTGGCACCAGGTAAAATTCCTGTTAGCAGGTGACAAGGCAATATTTTGGTTACAAGAAGAAAAGCAAGGGTAGGTTTCTGCAGGATCCAAGGTTGTGTTCTTACCTGGCTGTGGCACTTGGGCTGCTGTTGTATGATCTCTTCTTGCACCCTCCACACCAATAATTTCTGAGCCTTTTGACCAATTGCATCTAAGTTTGACTTAGAAGTTTCAAGGATAAGTGCTTCAAGATTCCTCCAGTGGACAGAGTAATTGAAATAAGTGTTGCTCCTTAGGGTACTAATTAGGGCTGTACCACCCCCTCAGGAGTTGGTTGTTGATCTCTTGGTAGCCACAGTCAGATAAACCAATGTTCTGTCGCCTGCTCGGTGTCCTCCTGTCCCTGGGAACAGCTTTCTTGAGGGTCATGTGGGGAAGGTTTAGGATGTGAGAACTTAAAGTCCTGCAGTGAAAGGGTTTGGAAGAATTGCAGTTAGAAAAGAGACAAACCCATAGAAAATAAACTCAGTGCTTGCAGATCAAGTCACTTTAATGTCAGAGAAATATCAGGTTATACCTGCACTGCAGGCGGCTTGTTCCAATCCTGTCCTGCTAAAATTCTGAGTATAACTTCATATTTTAATGTTGTAGGTTTGCCCAGTGACAGTGATGGAAACACCGACATTGCCAAGCAGATCCCTCCAAATCCTCTCCAGCACTTGAATTTTGAAGAAAATGTGGAAACCCAGAAAGACCACAAAATTGAGGCAGACCAGATAAAAATCCCAAAGAGCCGAGTTAGCGACTTGCAGAAGATTAAGCAAAGTAAGTTGGCCAGTGTCGCACACTTCAATATATTAAAAAAATATGTTCATTTTTTATCTGTGTAAGTGCCTGTCTGGAAAATAGAGACCATTGCAGAGGGAACCTGAGAATGAATATAATGTGTTCCTGGGTAAAAGATATGCTTTAATGTGTTATTTTTCACATGTGTGTTCAGTTATTTTAAAGAATTATTTCCTTATCGGAATTTAAGATGCTTTTGGAAATTACTGCACAGTTAAATTGATTAAGTCAGAACTTTGATACATGCAGGATGCTGAGTTACTCACTTTATTACTTGACTTCAATACACTTTTTGGACAATATTGTAAGAATTCAGCCAAAACTGAGGAAATTTTGGTTGTTTTAATATCACTTGTGGAACTTTGTGATAGAGCAGGGACAAGCGTATTACAAATTGTCACGGAAACGGGGTAGGCCTGGCTTCCACTCTGTGTACCCTGAGGTGTGCAAGGCTCGTTATTTTACCAAAGGAGCTTCTGGAAGAAACTTCCAGAGTGAGAGAAGGCTTCTCATTTCAGTTGTTGTTTTTTTTAATGGTTCAGTTGTTGGGTTTGTTAATGCGTTGTCTCTCTTCCCTGGTCACAGATTAAATGATGGGGACGTAGTTGTGTAGGCAGGAGCTGGGAAGGAAATGTCTCCATTGTAGGGTGTGAGGGGGTACCTGAGAGTCAGGAATTGTCCCCAATTCTCTTCTCTTTGCTTCTTCATATTTGGAATAACTCCTATTGTACGTTTTAATGGTGCAATGAGGGAGAGACTTTATCATGAAAGGAAATAGCTAATCCAGGTTTGTATAAGGTTTCTGTCCTGATGGTCAGTGGCTGTTCAGAAAGGTCCATTGGTGACAAACTCACCCCTGATACGGAGGAGCCCAGCTCTAGCCCAGCTCTGCAGCTCCCCCCATGGGCAAGTACCTGGCTGGATGTTGGTGACTGAGAGCTTTGAAGCAGAGGGTGCAGAGTGGGACTGTTCAGCCTGGAGGAGAGAAGAATCTGAGGAGATCTTAGAAGGAACTCTGAAGGAGCTCCAAGAGAGCTGGAGAGGGACTTGGGACAAGGGCCTGGAGTGACAGGACAAGGGGGAATGGCTTCCCACTGCCAGAGGGCAGGGCTAGATGGGATATTGGGAAGGAATTCCCCCCCGTGAGGGTGGGGAGGCCCTGGCACAGGGTGCCCAGAGCAGCTGTGGCTGCCCCTGGATCCCTGGAAGTGTCCAAGGCCAGGCTAGATAGGGGTTGGAGCACGCTGGGGTAGTGGAAAGTGTCCCTGCCCTGGCTGGGGCTGGGACAGGATGGGCTCACAGGACTGTCTGTGCTCCCTGAGCTCAGTCTCTAGCCTATGTGGCCCTGCTGCATTTCCTTGGATCTCTTCATCATACTTTCCCCTTTCCTTCTGTCAACTTCAATTCATTCAGTGCTTGTTTGTCACGGTATCTCTGGCTATCCACAGGCTGGTTTTGCTGGAAGTTGGGTATGTGCCATTGTCTTCCATGACTCACTTAGGGTTTAACGTGCAAATCCCACTGTCCTATCTGGGTTTTTTGTATAATGCAGTGTCAAAAATACCAACAGTAATAGCCAGGATCACTCAATGAGACATGAACAGGCAATGAATAATGTATGGAACTTCGGATTTCTAAACCGATTGTGGGGTTTTTTTCTTGCTTGTTTTAAGAAAATACATGAAACTGGTGTTCCTGTACATTTGAGCTGCACTAGGTGTGATTCTGCTGCTTTTCCCCCTGTGCAGAGAAGTACCATGGTACTGCTTCTGTCCTGGTTTTTATACACACATTGTTTTAGGAAATAATTTCACTTTTACATCTGTCCATTTTTAATCCTGATGTTGAAATAATTCTCCAGGTTTACTTGTCCATTAGTTGCTTGCACTGGGAATCACTTACCACCTGCCCCAGCAGCCTTGGTGCCCAGTGCATAAGGATTGTATCACACTTTAATCCCAGTTTTTTCATTTATACACAACCTTCCAGGCCAGTGACCTCTGCAGACTCAGAGCTGCTTCCCTCAAGGACTGGGCTGGAAGAGGTCTCCCTGTATCCCATTAAACAGCAGCTCTGAGCTGACATCACACCAGTAATCTCTCACCATGTGCCTGGGTGATTGTCTGCTCATTCCCTATATCCAGCTAATTCTTGTTTTTCTTGTGCATTGTTTCAGGATCTGAAACCATTCTTAATTTTTTGTTGTGAGATGAAAATACTGGATTTGGCACATTTTGAAAACTGTTAAAACTTATTAGGAAAGCAGAGTGTAAAGCTAACTGGATGAGTTTCCAAGCTGAGAGATGAGGGCAGGCCTGTGCTGGGCTCCCTCCTGTGCCAGCAGGGCACCCCCTGCAGGCACTGCCAGGCACTAGGGCAGCGTTGGATCGCTCCAGGGTGTGCAAAATGCCAGGCCTCAGGAAAAGTGGATACTCAGCCTTCCAATGAGTGAGTGCTCTTGTGCTTTTTAAGAAATCTTGTGTTGGTACCTATGGGCAATGCAAGGTGGAGCTGTTTGGGTGCTCACTCCAGCCCTTGCTGGTGGAGAGAGGAGTGTGGGACAGTCAGGCATCATGAGGTCAAGTGCTGGGTGACAGAGCACATCCTTCCTGCACAGAGGTGCTCCATGAGCCTCCTTCAACCCCTGCCCAAGCCCTCTCCCTTCTCCCCCCTTTCTCTCCAGCTGGAACTACCACAGACCCTGACTGCCTCCACCTGCGATCTGCTCTCATGTAGGATCTCCCTGTTTCTTTCCTCTCTGCTGCTGACTCACTCCTTTCCTACTCCACAGGCCGGTTCTTTGATGAGAATGAATCCCCTGTGGACCCACAGCAGGGTTCTAAACTGGCAGATTATAATGGGGATGATGGGAACGTGGGTGAGTATGAGGCAGACAAACAGGCCGAGCTGGCTTACAATGAGGAAGAGGATGGTGATGGTGGAGAAGAAGACGTCCAAGGTGAGCTTGGGCCTTACCTCCATCCCATTGTGATAAATCCATGCTGAGTTACTTGTTGAATTTGTGTAAAGCCTCGCTGGTTTAGCTGATGACAAATTGCTCAGACAGAACAAACAAGCTTGAAATTTGGTCTCACTCTCTGTGGGACAGCAACAATGCAACAGCCTTGAGTGAGAGGGTTTTGGCACCTTACTGCAGTTGTGTATGGTTCCTGCTAGGAAAAGCAAGACTCTAAATTCTAGACATGGTTTTACCCAAACCCCCAGCTCTGGCGCCTGGCTGGGAGGGCTTTGGGCCTTGACATTCCTAAATTGTCAAATAGAGGAATGTAGTGGTTTGACTCCTGCTCTTGTCACACCTGCCTGGAGCTGGTGTGCAGTGAGGCCTCAGGTGGTGATTCCAGGTGTAACTTTTGTGCATTATACACAGATTCAACAGGCGTGTGGTGTTCCTGCTAACCCACCTCGGGGCTCCTGATCCAGTGCTGCCTAACACCTGTGTGTGCATGGCTATTCCCTGTCCTGCATGTAGCTCCTGCATCGCCTCCCTCGCTTGCCTCTGCCTGCCTTGTCTGCCTTCTCCATCCAGCTGTTTGGGGATATTTGTGACAGGCCTTGCATGTCTGTAGGGTGAGAATGTTGTGTAAACATAGAGAGTATTTCCAGTTAAGTGAAAGTGTAAAATAAAGAGGGAAAAAAATATAGGAAATGGGACAAAAATCCTACAGGCCCCCTGATTTTGACCCTCATACTATGAGTTATATAAGTTAATAAGCTTTTAGCTGGAGGTTTTTCAGGCATCATATTTAATTGGCATTTAAGCGAAATGAATGGGCAAAGCCAGTAAAAAGCAGCTGATTGTGTGAGCATGCAGCTAAGTGCAGTGTCAGCAGGCTGGGCTGGGCTGGGAGTTTGAAACTCACGCACAAGAGAAAGAATAGGATGGACCAGAACCTGTAGCAATTAATTAACTTACTAATGAACTGCAGTGCCTGCTGCTCCAGCTGTAGCCTGTTCTGTGCCCCCTGTGCTCAGAACTCACAGGGGGTTTGTGTGTCACTGGCACTAGCCCTCTGGCAGGTGGTCCCTGGGCTGGCAGCTGCTCATCTAGGCTGGCAGCTGCACAAAGGCACAGGGGGATGCAGAGCAGCCTGGTCCAGTAGCAAGTGTCCCTTCCCATGGCAGGGAGTGGAATGAGATGGGCTTTAAGGTCCCTTCCCACCCAAACCATCCTGGGATTCTGTGATTGACAGTGTTTCTGTCCATGCTGGGGCCATGGGAGCCATGCTCCTGATGGTGCTGGGCTATCGTGGGCAGAGAGTGCAGGGTGTCCTCTGTGTCCCTGAGCCCTGCAAGTGCTGGGAGTCCTGTGGGTGGGGGTTTCATAGTTCAGTTCCGTTCTCCTCAGTCAGCAGTGGGTCCTGCCCAGCTCCTCGCTGCAGTAGTTCCTTACCTGGGCTTCAGGATGCAGCTCTGGAAGTTGTAACTGGGGTTGAGTCTGTGCTGACTGGTGCCATCTGCCTGGCTCAGCCTGGGTGCTCTGGACAACCTTTTCTGTGAAGAAATTTTCCCAATATCCAATCTGACCCTCCCCTGGCACAGCTTGAGGCTGTTTCCTCTTGTCCTGTCCCTTGTTTCCTGGGAGCAGAGCCAGACCCCCACCTGGCTGCCCCTGTCAGGTGGCTGTAGGTGGCTGCCACACGGTACAGGGATGCAGCACCCTGTCCCTGTCCCCATCCCACACAGCTTTTGTTGCCCCTCAGAGCTCTGTGCTGCTCCATCAGCATGAGTACCTGGCTGTGGGGGCCTTCACAGGGGAGCTGATGGCTCAGGCAGCAGCTGTGCCATGAACAGTTAAAGTGACATGGGCAGCATTCCCCAGTGCCAGCTGGGAAAGGGTGGGCGTGATACAGCTATAAGTGGTGGGGAAAATGTTAAACCCCAGAGACTGGGCTTGTGTAACTTGCACTGAGTGGTGTTTGAAAAAACAGAGCTCTGATTGACAGTGACCCCATAAAACCATTTCCCATCCAGGTGGGGTCCCTGCAAGGTCCCTGCTCTGGTGGCTCAGAATTTAGACTTAGGGAAGATCCTTTTCCTGATGAACCCCTCTGTGTCTCTGTATAGACAGACTGGATTATGTAGTAGAGGTTAAAGGGTGACTTCTGGAAGCTTCTTCCTGAGCGATGGTCTGAGCAGAGTGTGTTACTACCTCAAAGCACATTTCCCAAGCTTTGTTCTGTTTTTCCTTAATAGCTTACTGTGTTGGCTTGAGCTGCGATTTGTGCTGGCCAGTGGTTCTTCCAGGGTCAGTATTCTAGAAAAAGTGGCTGCTTCAGGCTTTATACTCATTTGTCTGCAGGGCAGGAGAGGGCAGAACTGGGGGGTTGGAGGGAGGGTGGTTGTAATTGTTTAGGGAGGGGAAAAAAACAAGAAAGAATTTCTGTCTAAAACCTGTCAGGAAAACATCACCCAGGTCTGCATCAGGCTGAACAGAGCCTGTGGCATGTGCCACAAAGCTACTGGATTCCACATGATTTCTGTTGCCTCTAGGAATGTGCAGGCTTAGTTGAAATTATCCAGGGAAAATACCCAGTTTGGGGGATGTTCCTTGGGGCAGGGCAGCACCCAGCCTGGTTCCTTTGCTCAGGCACCTGCGGAAGGGCAAGGGGATGTTTGAAGGTGGCAGCTTATAAAATGTCTGTTAGTAGCTCCAGGATGTCCAGGTGCTATGGTGGCACTTTCTTATGGAACAAACCTGTGTCATGCAGGTGAACGCCAGCCTTTTCCTGCTGGAGCAGCCCTCAGGTCCCTGCCTGGCTGCCGAGGTGGTAGGTGGTGGGTGTGAAGGTGTGGAGAGCTGCAGGCAGCTGGGCAGCCAGTGGAAGATGGGTGAACTCAACTTGGATTTCCTTTGCTGCGAACAAGAGTCTTTCCTGATATAAAGGACTAGCACTGAGGTGCAGGAGAATTTATTCATTGGAACAAATGGAAGTTTTAGGGTTTTTTCACTTTTTGAGGGAAGGAGGCCCTTGGTCTGGAAGCGGCCCCAGTGCTAGTCCCTGAGGTTCCCAGCCTCTATGAAGCCTTACAGTGTCAACTCTGGGAATGGGACTGTCTGCAGGAGTTGGGTTTTAGTGGGGGAGTTTGAAAGCTTGATAGGCAGTCTCAAAGCCCAGCAGCTGGTGTGACTGTGCTGCAGTGTCTGAAGTCAGGCAGTTTGTGAGGTGGGGCTGCCCTGCAGCCAGAGATCCCCACCTGGAGCGCTGATAGCCGGGCTGGAAGCACAGCCACACATCCTGTCCCTGCTGACTCCATCCTGTCACCAGCCCCGGCCAGCTCGGTGCTATGCCCTTTAGCAGCATGTCCTGGGGAACTGTACTTTGATATTTTTTTCAGTGATACCACATCAGATCTGATCCGGGAATTTTGATTGTAATCTAATTACAATCTGTAATTGCAGATGATGAGGAGCGAGACCTGCAGAACGACCTGGGGGACTACAGCAAGTCCCGCCTCAGTGACGGGGTCCTGTAGGCCCCGGTCACAGAGAGCTCAAGCCAGGAACTTGAGGTGCTGCAAAACGGAACCTGTTTTACTGCAGTGTTTCCTACTTCCAAGGAAGCTGAGGATCAAGTGCCGAGTGTGCTCAGCAGCAGGTGAAAAGGACCCGCTCTGTACATATGTACATATTTGTACTATTGCAGGTTGTATTAAACCCACATCTTTGCTGTTACATGGAGCTGGTTACTCAGCCTGGTCCTTATCTGAAATAATCTCCACACTTAAACCCAGTCTATAAACACAGGCTGAACTGTTTCTGCCATTTAGAACACTTATAACCTGGAGAACTTGTACAGTTTGTACCTGATGTAACAAAGCTGCTGTGGAAGCTATGTACAGCCAAGGACTCCTTTTCTACAGTCCCACCTGTGTGGCAGAACTGCTGCTCCCAAGTACTGGGGTTTGTACAACAGGTGAGAATGGAACGTCAGCGGGACTGGGAACTGAATAGTTCAATAGCTCCTTCCTCACTGCAACCCAGCACCACATCCCATTGAACTCCTGTACAGTGACCACATCTCATAGCTAGAGCTGGAAATCTATAGTAGGACTTGAATAATTTGATACATCCCAAAAAAGTTGTGCAACTAATAGCTTGACTTAAAAGGTGATACAAATAATTCACAGCTTGTAGGAAGTCTTCATGTTAGAGAGAGTAAGTGTGTCAGTGAGAGACACATCTCCAGCAGCTGTGTCCCTTGATGGAAGGACCAGCCCGTACCCAGCTAAACATGCCTGTAGGTGCTGGTGTGCTGTCCCAGAGTGTCCATCCCAGGTCCAGCCACTCTAGTTAATTTCCAGTTCGATCCCTTGACCTGAACACCCACCACATCCCACGGTTTGGTTTTCTCCATCAGATCTGTAAGTCAGACCCTTTTCTGTATTCTGTGTTCAAGCACTTCCAGAATTGATGGAGATGATTCCATTGTTCTGCAGTGGTGGGAACAAAGGGGATTGTCCCCCCTGCTCCCGCAAGGGCTCCTGTGGACACAGGTTGTAAGCCCTGATGAGGGTGATTGAACTCATCCCTGTGCTCAGGTGCTGGGCTGAAGTAATGGGTCAGGTTTGCTCCTTGCCAGCTCAGTGAAGCTCTTAAATAAAGTTCAATGCTTGTACAATTATGTTGTGGGGTTTTAAGACAATTTATTGCTACTTCAAGTGTCAATGGCAAAAAAAATTCCCCCCACTTTCTGCATTTAAAAACTGGAACTCCAGCTCAGCGCTGTGTCCTGGTTCCAGCTGAACCCCATGTTCTCCGAAGTAGTGCAGCATCCCATGGCACAGCTTGGGGAGACCCCTAAATTAAAGAGCTACTTCTGAAATTTTTGAGATTAAACCATTCTGTACTCATAGCTTCAGCTGCTTTTCCCTTCCCTGCCCATCAACAGGACCATCCCTCTTGTGCTCCTGTGCTGAAGGTGGGTTGCTCCATGTTCCTCCTTTTCTGCCTTTTCTTTGCATTCTGTTTTCTCTATTTTTCCTCTTTCTGTCAGAGTGATTACTCTGCTTCGCCCTAGTGAGGCCACATTTGGAGTATTGTGTTCAATTCTGGCCTCCACAGCTTAGGAAAGACCAGGGGCTACTGGTGAGGGTCTAGGAGGCCGCAAGGATGAGGGGTCTGGAGCATCTCTCTCATCAGGAGATGCAGATTCATGGGCCCGCAGCTGTCCCTGCAGCCAGGCTGTGCGGCAGCACTTGGGCTCTGAGCACTGAGAATGACAAACCAACTCGGGTTTGTTTTGAAAATGCTGTTCTGACATCCGTGTGCCGTTTGTGTGGAGCCGATTCCCGTTTCCATGGCAACGGCAGCACAGACAACGCTGACAGATCTCGAGCAGCTGCTTCCCTCAGCACCCAGCGAGACTGGGAATCAAACTGGCTCTCACATTCCGGGGTCCACAGGAGAAATCCAACAAAGCCTCTTCCCACCATGGCCCAGCCCAGATTTTAACCAACATGCCCAGGTAGCTCCAGCAGCGCACCCAGTCCTGGGTCTGAGGCTCCAGTTATAAATCCCATTGTATCCACGTGGCAACGCATTTAAAACAAGGAGCAGGGAGCTGAGATTCGGCTGCCAAGGCTGAGGGATGAGTTCAGGCAGTGTGAGAAATGCATGCACCTCCACCCAACAGCCAGAGAAACAATTCCAGTTACTCCAGCCAGTCCTAGCTGCCCAATTTTGGAGGTTTTCAGCAAACAGGCTCTGCCAAAGCTTTCCCAAAGTCACATGGATCCCAGAAAATCAAAGAATCACTGATGAACTCATTTTAATTTCAAAATTAGGAAAACCAAACTGATGGGCAGGATCTTGCCAAAAGGTGAAACCCAGTTCTGGATCAAACAAACCCCCACATTTTTCAGCATTTTATTAGCCATGAAGAGGTTATGATACTTTGAAGTGACAAGAAACAGACACGAGATAACGGTTTGTGGATTTTATTAAAATGTTATCATTTTACATTTTCATATATGCAAACACAGCAACAGTGGGAAATCCAAAGCCTGCAGGACAGAAGAGCTTGTGAGTGAGGATTCTGCAGTAGAACATTCAGAAAGTACAAAAGGTTTTCTTCTCTTATAAATCTATTTACTGCCCCTGTTTACAGTTTGCAGACCAGAGAAAGCTGGATTGAACAATGCTGGTTCATGTGGCGGTTTTGGAGGTCCCGGGCTCTCAGCAGGACCCATTTCCCTGTGCACACACATCTCTGAAGAAATTTTCCATCTGAAAATTTTCTCCTTTATCCCTGTTAAGGAGAATTTCCACATGCCATAAATCTGTCAGCTGCAATCCCTACTCCATGAGATACACGGAGCTTTCAGTACCCTGGAACCCAAGTATAGAACTTCCAGTTGAAGTAACCTGGGACCCTTCCTTGAGGATACTGACCAAAATATTTGATAGGATCAAAAGTCTTGCTGTGACGAACTAGAAAATGTGAGATTTGGCACTTTATAAGGAGGAGCAGTGTCCTGCTGTTCCAGCTGGCTCCAGGACTGAGGAGACCAGATTTCTGCAGTTTAAATAAAACAGGAAAACAAACCCACAAAACCAACCGGGGCCATCCCTCCCTATTTATGAGAGTGCAGTGGAATTTTCAAGCCAGCCAGAAACAGAGTAATGGTATTTATGCCTGAATTTCTTTATGCCAATATAGAAACCATAATACTCCAATTCCTCAACCTATATGAAACCCGATGTAGCCACACTGGGATTACTGGTATGGATAATCTACAGTTCAGCTTCCCAAAACTGGGTTTGACTACTTGTGGCTGTGCATTTCCATCCCTGGGGGAATGTCTCATGCCACTCTACAGTGCTGCACTGTGCCAGATCAAACACAAGGTTCATTCCCATGTGTTTCTGTGGGGATTGGGAGCAGATGAATCCCTGTTGCTGTCAGCTGGAGTGTCTGCAGTGAGAATAGCAAGTCTGGAGTGCTCCTGGACAGCCAGATTGGCTCCCAGACGCCGGGGATGGAGGAGCAGCACAGCCTGGGAGCTGCTTCTCTTTTAACTCCGGTCACCTATCCAAAGGAATTGATTCCCTTCAGAAAGGCAAAAGAAACAGCAAACACTGAAAATGGGCAATAGTAAGATATAAACCCAAAGAAGACTCCTGAAATTACTGAGAACTGCCAGATGCCGAAGTTAAACTGAAACTGGAATAAACCCCGCCCAGCCCTGAGCTGCAGATCCTGCAAACAGCTGCCCAAGACACTGTGAACCCAGCCCACATCAGCTCTGCACAAGCAGGGAACTCACTCTGGAGTACTTCGGTTTACATGATGTATAAACACAGAGCTAAGGGCTCTGCAAGGCTCAGGGGAAAGAGTTGAGAGGAAATCCTAAAGCATGAGGAATGGCCTTCAAGGAGCAGTCAGGATCCCACTGCAGGAATGGGCCGCAGTGACAACTGCACATTTCCCCTTCAGTTTCTCTGTGAAGCAAACATGCTCCTCGAATGTCTCAGTGTGACTGGAGCCCAAATCCTCTGGCAGGGGGAAGTCCACTGCTGCCAACTCAGCCTTTTCTTTGGCCCAAACACACATTCTGAGCGCCGAAGGCTCCATGTGCCGGCACAGGGTTTTTGCACTTCACACATGGAGCTGAAGCTGTGCTTGGGTACAGGGATATGCTCCATGGGGAGGACGGTACAGCAGGGGACCTCTGAACTTCTCCCTGCACAGCAACACCATCAGCAGGATGATTTTCCATATTCCCTTTCCTGCCAGTCCAGCCCCCTCTCCCTAATTCAGCACCAGGGAACTTGAGGAGAGCACAAGGCACTGTGAAACACAAATTTTGATATCCTGTAACACAGAAAAGGCCAGTTCTCATTGCTGTAAAGATCAGTTTGAACCCTGAGTCACATATTTAATCTCTTCTCAAGAGTGTTTTTGGCCGTGCTGGTGCTCACACAAATATCTGCTTGCTTTGAATCTTGCTGGATCATCTCCTGTGGCAGCTCGTTTCATTTTAATTACATGGCTTGAGAGAGTATTTCCACCCACCATTCCCAAAACTCCCCCTTTCTAAGTATCAGTCAATGTCCTTTTGGGCTCACAGTGTGAGACATCACACAGTTATCCTGCCATACAAGTTCCTCCTAAGGGACTGCCAAACCATCTTAATGAGACTTTAACATGCCCAAACTAACCTTTTTCACAGCTGATAATTCACAAAATATTCACAAGAAATACCTGAATGCTCTAAAGGAATATGGTTACCTGTTCTGAACAAGGACTGCAGTTGTTTTCACTGCCTTCCTATGACCTCTTTTCTATGGTAAAATTAGCTTTATAGTGTCTTCTGCTAAAGACAGACTAGTAGAGTCCCATGACAGAATTCTATAACAAATCTTGGCTTCACAGCAGCAGATGTGCTTCTCTTTAACAAGCCAATAAATATTTTAGGTGACTAGAGAGCTGGGACTTCTATAATCTGATCCATGTTCAAAAGCTAAGCAGGGAGTCAACAGGTACCAGGAAACACAACACCCGTGTAGGCTTCTTTACTGCTAAATTAGAGGATGCCAGATACTCCTGTAAAAACCTTCTATTCTGGGCAACACCTTGAGATGTTATCCTGTCAAAACACAGATGAACCTGAGAACTGAAGATTTCTGTTAAAAAGACTGGTGGGTAAAAATGATCATCAAGAGAAAAATTAAGATAGCCAAGTTCAGTAGCATTGAAATGAGAAATGTAAGCCTCCCTACATCCTCCTGTACTGCAAGAGATGGCCAACCTGTTTCATTAAGCCCTTCAAATAGTAAAGCATGCAGCATCCACAGCATTTCACACACAAAGAGGCTGCCTAGAAGAAAAAAAAGCAAGCGGAAATAAAACTTCACACCAGAGTCCACAGGCGACGTAAAACAGCAACCGAAACCACAAGCCAGCAGTACCCTACGCTTTGGGAATGGGACGGAGGGCGAGCCAGCAGGAGGGCGAGCCAGCAGGGCCGGGCCGGCACAGCCGGGGAGAGGCCGCGGGAGCGGCCGGCGGGGCCCACGG
>VXAD01003779.1:340675-374566 GCA_013399195.1 Dicrurus megarhynchus | reverse complement strand
CATCGCGGGCCGTGCCCGCGCGGGTCCCGCGCAGGACGCGCCTGTTGCTGGTGTTGTTGTCGCCGCCGGGGCGGCAGCGCTGGACGCGCCTGTCAACGGCCCCGGGGGAAAGCGGGACAGGGACGGCGGGGTCGGCCGCCCCGGCGGATGTCGGGCTCCGCGGTGCCCGGGCAGGGCTCCCGGCGGCGGCTCGAGGGATGTCAGCGCGGCGGGGCACGGGGGACACCAACTTTATCGCTGTCACCGGAGGGGGCGGTGGCCGCGCTGGACCCGCCGGCACCGTGCACGACCCCCGCCGTCTAGGGCCGTTATTGGCATTCCCGGTCCCTGCTGGGAACGCGGCGGAAGGAATTAGCATGCTGCATACCACATTGATTATCTGCTCGCTCGGTGTTACTGGAGAGCACTGTACAAGCCTGTTGCTCAATTTTATGGTACTTAAGAGCGCTCGAGAGGACAGGTCTGGCTGTTTCTGTGTGGCTGTTTGGGTGAGCTCTAGCCTTGGTCTGTCCAGGGTACTTCGTTCTCTGTGGTGACAGTTGTGATGCTTTTTCTGGTCCCAAGACTATTGTTTCTGGGAAGGATTTTCCATCGTCTTCCAGGTGCTTATGGTGCACTTTTAAAAGTAATTTCGAGTTTGTCATTATTGTCTTTGCCTTTCTTGATATGTTTCCACTGTTAGAGTAGTCCGTGAAGAGGATCTCTAAGTATAACTATTACTCTGTTGCCTTGGGCAAGTGACAACCTCTTTTGCCGTTTCTCCATGAGTAAAATGGGGATAATAATACCTTGGAGAGTTGTTACAAGAAGTAGTTAATGTTTGTAGAGGACTTAAAAGACCTAAGTGTTATTAATTAAGCCCCATGACACATTAAGGTAAGAGTTAGCGAGCCAGGTTTGCACATGGATGAACTGAGGCAGGAAGAGATTATGATTTAGCTAGAGTAACGTCCTGGATCTGTGACAATAGCAGAAAACAAGTTGTAACTACTTCATGCTGTAGGCACAAGCGAGCCGTTCCGGATAACAGATAGGATTCCAAGATTACTTGCCCCTCCCTCACCCCCCCTCCCAATTTCAGGCTTTTCTACTTTAGGAGGTTCTGCCTGTGTGACTTGCAGTTGACAGGATAGCTCCAAGGACACTTATGGCTTGCCCACTTAAAAGTGTTTCAGCAGTTTTCATAACAAGATATACGTTCTAGGATGCAAGCCAAATCCCGACTTAAATTCCATGAAACATTCTCCTCTTTTCCCCTGAAAACATCGTGTGGAACTTAGTTAAGACTTGATCCTGTTCCAGTCAGTGCAGCATGCACTAAAGCTGACATTCCTGTTTCATCAAAGTTCTTTATTAAAGAAAAATTCCCCTGTCAGTCTGCCCTGAAGATTGAATGGGACAGTTGGATCATTTTTCTAAGGATGTAAACATTCCATGTATGCTGGGGCTGTACATGCATTTCATAATTCAAAGGTGATTTTCCATCCCCAGCCTTGCACCGCAAGTGTTGGTAACTCCCTTCCAGGGTGGTGATTCCCCAGCACAAGGATGTGACACTGTCAGAGGCTCAGTAGCATTAAGCAGTTAAAAAAACAGAAAAAGTTGTCTGAATTCAAAAGGGAACTGAGTCTTCACCTTCCCAAGTTTTTCCATACTGCATTGGCTTTTCTTTGATCTCTTGTAATGCTGCGAGGTTGACACCAACAGAAATCATGTTTGCAGGAGACTTTAGGAATCACATATGCTCTTTTGACAGATTTCTATGCACATATTTCATTCCTGTGGAAGAAACTTTTCAACAGGTGTAAGTGGAAGAATAACTTGGAGCACTTGTACATTTTTGTAAAAACCATTCTGAAAGTCTGGCTGAACTATTTTGGCAAGAACTTGCAAGAAACACTTGAGCAAGGGGGTTGGATAAGAGAAACTCCAGAGTTCCTACCTCAACCATTCTGGGAGGCTGTAAAAGCAGGATGCATAAAGTAGGACTGGAATATGACAGAAAATGAAAATTCCTGTGTGTTTCTAAACATATGTGTGCTCTGAGAGGAGCTTGAGGCTTCTTGCCCTTTTGGGACTGTAACTTGGGGTTCCAGAACATCATCATGATCATTTCAGGGTCACAGCTGAATATGTAATTGTATAACCCTAAAACTGCCTTTTCTGGGTTATGGGTGTGCAGCTGTTCCCTGTCCAAACCCTGCACAAGTTCTGCCCCATCCATGTGTTTCCAGCCTGGTCTCCTCAGGGAAGCCAGTGCCGATGTATGATAGGTTTTGGACTTTGGTAATGTCAGTGTAGGACTACTAAGATAATCCCAGATTTAAAGGCTGCCCCTTCCCACACTCGCTCCCTCTGTGACTGCATCCTTATTCTGTACTTCCTCATCTCCACAAGAGAGGAATTCCTTTCTCATTCATCACTGAGAGTAGATAGGGTGTGATGATTCTTATTCCTCTTAGCCCAGAAAGTAAAGGACCAAGTCTGAATGAAATCCCTTCATTTGCTGGCCCCTAAATCACTGGCACCATCTCTTGTACATTTTAAATAGGAGATTGTTTTTTGTCTGTTGTATATGAAAAGTTCCTGGGGTGCTGCTTCCAGCTCTGGGGTTCCCAGCACAGGAGGGACATGGACCTGTTAGAGTCCAGAGGAGATCACCAAAGATCAGAGGGATGGAGCAGCTCTGCTGTGGGGGAAGCCTGGGAGAACTGGGGTTGTTCAGCCTGGAGAAGAGAAGCTTCAGGGTGATCTAATTGTGGCCTTCCAGGACCTGAAGGAGCCGACAAGAAAGATGGAGAGAGACCCTTTACAAGGGTGACAGGACAAGGGGGAATGGCTTCCCACTGCCAGAGGGCAGGGCTAGATGGGGGATATTGGGAAGGAATTCCTCCCTGTGAGGGTGGGGAGACCCTGGCACAGGTTCCCAGAGAAACCGTGGCTGCTCCTGGATCCCTGAAAGTATTCAAGGCCGGGTTGGATGGGGCTTAGAGCAACCTGGGATTGCTCTAAGGTGTCCCCTGCCCTGACAGGGGCTGGAACAGGATCAGCTTTAAGGTCCCTCCCAACCCAAACCATTCTATGATTCTGTGATTTGATGTTTGTACATCCCAACTAAATCTGCAGAAAATGCAAGTACGCACCACGAGTGCAGAGTTGATTAATCAAATTCATGATGGGTTGTGATTTTCAGGGGGCAGACAGTTCAAATGGAATCCGTGCTGGGATCCTGGGAGGGAAGAACAAGCTCTCAGCAGCTGGTTTAAGAGGAGCTGTCCCAGGCAGGATGTGACAGTACCAGCCCTACCAAGAGCTCTATCCCAGGGGAATTCCTTGGAGTGCCACGGTAGCTGCAGTGAGGTGCAGTGCTTCCGATTGCTTGAGAGAAACTTACATACACCCAGGTGCTTGAAAGCCTATCTAACATGTTGTTTACATGTTGAGATGCCTAGATGGCCATTATTTAGTGTTTTAGAAAAATAAATATTTGACATTCACAGATGAAGACATTTTCAATAGCACTTGAAAAATTAAGTGGGAAATCATCCACATCTAAAGCAATCAGCTCAGGGGTTGGGTCGGAGCTTCCCAGTTGGCAGTCCTAACTTCTTCTAAATAGACTACTTCCCAGTCAGATCAGTTTCAGTAATTACTTTGATTAAGGTCCTCTTAACTTCTCAAATGATAAGTTCTCTCATCATATCCTGTGATCCAAGGAAAACCCTTATCAGGACAATCTGCTATAAGAAAACAGGGAGTTGAGCATCAGCCTGCAGTGCGCTTCCACCTCTGCCAGCACTGTTCCATGTGGGATCTGAGGAGAGACAGCCTTTGTTGCCTCAGTTTCCCTATCTGATGGGTCAGTGTTTATGGTAATCCCGGGATCTGTGGCCAAGCCCAGAGGAAGGAAGTGTGCAGCTGCTGGTGGACAGGATTAACTCAGCAGCACATTGATCTCTGCTGTATTGGGACATTCAAAATACAGCTCCCCACGGGGGAAGTTTTCAGAGAGTCCAGCCCCATCAGCCAGATTTCTGTGCATCCTTCTAAAAGCCAACATTTAGGAAGTGCCTGTCTGCTGCATTAGATCCAACAAGGATCCACTGCCCACCAAGTGATGCTTCTGCTGGAGTTCCATAGAAAGGAGATGATGGAAATAGAAGTTATCCCTAACAGTCCTAACCAGTCTGAATTCAGAATTCCTTTTTGGTGGGTGTGGAGTCTAGTTAGGATGCATGAAACACCTCTAGTTCTATGTTCATAGTATTTAGTGTAGCAGTATAATTTTAAGTCTAATACTGTCATGAAAATAAGTTTAACTAAAAGGAGCTGTTAACTCCACAGCATCTGGAAAATAAGCTATGGATACTTACTTAAAGAAGCACAATTACAAAAAATACATCTTACTAGTCACTGCCAATATTCCAAGTGTAAGTAGGAGAAAAGAATCTAGGACTCTAAAGCATTTGGATTAGAACTTACCTGTAAATTAATTACCTTATATGTATAAACAAGAGTGTTGTTAGCAGCAGAATAGGGCCAGGAATGTGATGCTGCAGGACGCGTTAGCATCCTTAAAGCCTCAGAAAGAAGAGAAGGATCTTGTCCTTATTTAGGCTGTGTTTGGGAATAGCTAATTTAAGTTAATAAAGTAACAGGAACTCTGATCAAATCAGAGCAGTTGTTCTGAGCAGTTTGGCCTGTGCTGCACCAATTCAGTCTAAATCACAACTCAGTTTACCCTAGGCCATTCTAACCCATGTTTGCTTTGATTCACCCTGTACTTTAGGAGGTGCTAATTAGAGGAAGGGAGGTAATTCAGTGTAAGGCTGAGGCTGTACCACAAGGGCTTCCCTGGCCCCACAGCACCATCTTGGTTAGTGGGGAACCCCACGCAGGGGTTCCTTGGCTGCACGTGCCCTCTGGGAGCCTCGCAGCCTGGCTGTCTGACTGGGGAAAATCAGCATTCTCCCTTCCCTTCCCTTTTCCAACAGATAGTATTGCCCTGGGAAAGCTGCCGGTTTAGACCCAGCCTAGCACAGGTTTTCTTAGTCTAGGCAGAGCTTCAGGGGTACTCAGTGTTCTCTGCTTAGCACAGAGGGGCTGCAGTGCTGGAGCAGAGCCCAGCACAAGTGTGTACGTTCCTCACCCTGTGCTGGGATTTTGCTTCACCCGTTGTAGTTCCCTCCAGGCTTGTCCTTCTCTGGTTTACATCCAGGAGCTGCTGTGTTTGGAGTGTGCACTATTCCAAGAAGGAGAGGGCTGGCTCCAGGTGGCAGCTAGGACCTGTCCTTGCTTCGTTCTCCAGTACCCCTTCCAGAGGATCTAACAGCACCTGAGATACTTCTCTTTCCTCCCTTTCCTGGAAGTTTCTCTCATTTTACCATCCTGCAGGAGCTCATTTAAGTGCAGGAGGCTTCCTTTTATATGGAACAGTGCTCTGGGCAGATGGGTCACCCAATTCCAATCCATCACCTGGGAGGGAAATCCTACAGGTGAGGGTTGAGCTCCTCATCCTGGCAGTGTGGGCTGGTGGGATGTGCCCCAGCCCCGAGTCTTTGGGAGCAGCTGGGAAATGATGGACAATGGTCAGGAGTTCAGAAAGAAAAACAGAGAGTAGGAGAAAACTCCTTGTTAGCTCTGTGGGCAGCAGTTCTGTGTTGGTGCTTGCCAAAGCAAAGCAGAGTGTGAACTGAAGTTTTAAGGTTTGTTTTCAGAGGGGGAAAACAGTACACAAAAAGTAAAGGAAGTATTTAATAAATAGCAGGAATATGTACAGGAATGTTGAAGGTACTTGCAGGAATTGTGAATGTGGGATTTAACTACAGTATATTTGATTGAATTACCTACCTCAGTTTGTCTGACACCTTGAGCTTGTGTCAAGACCAAGCAGTTGTAGTTAAATCAATTTAAATACAATTGGAAAAACTTGTTTATTTTGCTTATCAGGCCAGAACTGATAAAGATTACAGAAGAAAATAAAGTTAGTGTAATCTTGATGCTTTTATGTTCTTAAAAATATGGATTTGGAAGAAACTTTTGAGGATTTCATTGTAGCTAAAATAATATTCTTAAACAACTGTAATTACTGGGTTTAGAGTCCTTTACTTTTGTGTTGCTTAGGGACTAGGAAGCTCATTGGTACTTTTAAGAGAAAGGTCTTTGAGAGCTCAGTTGGAAAAATGAGCTGCAGAGATCCAGGTTCAGGTGAAGGGGTGTCAGACTTAATTGTTAGGTGTAATCACGCTGTTGGACTTATTTGAAGATAATTATCTTTTGATAGTAGATTGGTTTATTATATACCTGAAAAGGTTTGATAATGTTCCATCTCAAAGATTAATAGTTAATATAAAAATGTTCTAAGTCAATTAACATAGTAGGGATCCAAACCATAAAATAGTTTAAGATTAAAAAATAAACATTTGTCGTTGGCGGTATGTGCTTTCACAACGAAAACGTCATTTCAAGAGGATTGCTCTGCTCTTTCTCCGCTCGATGGATTTTCTGGTCCCTGGTAGCTGGGGGCTCTGAGGTTAGAGGAGTGTGTGGAGCTGCTCCCGTGCCGTTTGCTGAGAATTCGGGAGGCTCGGTGCCTGCAGATGGCTCATATTTGTCAGAATTACAGGGGTAAAGGAGTGTTCGTTTGTTTGATAGTTTGGTTTTGGTTTTGCACTGAATTATCTGTGCCGATAAATCCCTGCTGTTCTGTGGATCCCTCGGGGCATTTTGTGGTGCGAGGGCCAGACTTCGGGATGAGTCTGGTGCTGGGTGACACCCGCGGGATGTTCTTTGTGTTTCTGGGTTTTACCTCGGGCTGGGCCCATCCTGCAGTGGGCCCCACTTAAAGCAGAGCGCTGGGAGTGGGGCAGAGGGGGTTTTTCCACACCAGACCCAAACTTCACAGCAGGGACAGGTCTCTGTCCAGGCCCCCTGGCCGCAGGAGGAGGCAGAGGATGCCACACCGCTTGTGAAGTGTGTGTTAAAGGAGGGAGGAGCCACGGCAGCGATAGAAGGGACAAACCGGAGTGAAAAGGCTGTAAGAGAGGGTTCAAAGCACCCAGTCAGCATCCACAGGATGGAGGCAAAGCACTGAGAATCTGTGCAGTTTTCTACATGTCAGAATGAGGGTTTTCCATGTGTTGCTCAGCTCTCCTCCTTCCCTGTGGCTGCATGGACACTCCCCCCCAGCTCCTGCAATGAGCTTGGCAACAGATGGTTGTTTAAATTCAGGTGGGTGGGCTTTGATTATCCTCTGTGTTCAAGGGGAATTAAAAAAAACTAATTTCTCTTTTATAGCATGCCTGATACCAAAAGGATGAAGCAAGGAATTTTTTTCCTACTTTAAGGTGACAGTTTTTAAATATTCCAGAGGTGGGCTAGGCAAGGAGGCAAGGTGGAATGTGCCTCTGTGTAGCCAGACTGGATAAGGGGTAAGGACTGCGCTGTGGCCATCTTTTGCTTACTTGGGATGCTTGAAGGGTCTGTCTTACCTACAGAGGTTTGAATTTTCAGAAACCTTGTAGGAACTGAGGATATTTGAAATTTCTGTTTCTTTGTGATATTGGGTTGATGCTGGTCCATGGGTTCTGCATTTCCCAGGGAGGACTGACAGACACACACACACAGTTGCAATTGGATAAGCCTTATTTTCTCTAGGAAAAGCTGATCGATGTTTCTATGCTGAAGGACAGAGCCCATCAAAGAGTGCAGTGAGCAAACGAAATCCATGACAGAAAATACTGTTGCTTTAAAAATTTGTGGCTGGATTTCTTCATTAAAATAATTTGCCAGAAAATAAAAGGCAAATATGGGACCTGATCACATGAAAACAATTCCCAGGCTCGTGGTTGTGCTGGAGCTGGAGCTCCACAGCAGCGTGGAACAGTCTCCTGACTGCTACAGTGCCTCTGTCCAGGGAATGGGCTGGGATGTGTTCCTTGGCCTGGAGAGCCAGCAGCGTGACACAGGATGCACCCTCCTGGCTGGGCTGGGTTCCTTGGAAGCGGGCTGACCCCCTCTGTGCTGCCTATAGGGAACGGCCCTTTCCCATGGATTGCTTGGAGCCGTTCCTGAGCACCATCCCAGAGAATGCTGCGCTGCTGATCCCACTGCTGATCCCACTGTGGCCGTGCCAGTGAGCTGACAGCCAGGGGCCTGGCTTATGGAATTATCCACGGATGGTCGTGGCACAGAGCTCTAACCCCGGGCCATGCTGGTTCACTGCTGTAACTGTCCTTTCCCCTGCCAGGAGTTACATGTTTTTATTCCACCCCTTGTTCCCATGTGGAAGCGCTCCAGCTTGAGGACACGTCTCGCTGGAGGGTCAGTGGAGCGCCAGAGCTGCCTCAGGAGCTGCAGGGCTGTGGGGGCTGGAAGGGATGTAGGGAAAGGAGGAATGGGAATTAGAAAGCATTCCTTTCACTTCCATTAAAACATTTCTACTCTCCCACAATTTCGCTAAGTTGTTTCTTCAGCACTTCTGGTGAGAAGTGATGGGTGCTCTGTCATATACCACATGGCACAAAGGTTACAGCTAACTTCTTTCAAGTGTTTCTTTGGTATTTAAGGTAACTTGCATTAAATTTGTTATTTAAGTTAACTCAGGCCTCCTCAGTATCTGGAAAATTTTCCCAAATTGTAATGTAGCTGCTTTGTAATGTGATAAGTTAACCACTGTCAAGACTTGTGTTGCTTTGGAATGCGGCTTGGTGCTTTCTTCATCATAAGCATTTCTGATGGAGAGGCCAGGCTCACTCCTGATACTGGGGAATGACGAGAAACAAATCCAACAACCGTGTAAGCTCACGGGAGATACCAGTACTTCTTGTTCTTGCTGATTTCTCTGGTTGAGGATCCCTCAATACAGATTTTTGGGTTGTGTTTGGAGATCAGGGCACTCACCCCTGCAGGTTTCCTGCTGCAGCACATGAATCCGTGATACAGGTGCACAACCTCCCTTTTCCCCAACTCAAAAAGTCCCTGAGACAGAAACTTCCCAAAGTAAGGCACGAGCCAAACACCATCTCCTCACTCAGCAGAGCAATCCCCTGGCTATTTGCAGAGCCAAATCTGCCACTTCACAGCCAGAAAGTTGTTATTTCATTACATGTTGCACGTTTCAAAGTGACAGAGATACATTAGACCAACCTGGAGGTGATTATCTTGTGAAAGAAATAAGTGAGATTCAGGGTGAAATCGACTGGAAACATTACAGTGTGGATGCAGGGCAGTTTTACCCTACAAAATTTCTGTTGTCATTGGTAGCTTGTGCTTATTATATTTGGTATTATTGGAATATTGACCAGGAACTTCCTATAACTTTCCACTGAGTAGGCAACAAGGTTTGTTGGTTTTTTTTTTTTCTTGTGGATTTTTCACCCAAAATAAAACAGGAAGAAAAAAAGAGAATGAAAGTAAAATGTATAAAATAGCTTAATTGTGATGGAATCAGACAGGTCCCTGAAACTCATTTCAGGCAAGTTTTTGAGACTGGATAAGTTTCAAGTTCATCATGTCTCAATACTATGTTTTAAGGTTATATGTAAAAACATAATGTCACTCACAAATGAGTACAGCTGTTAAACCTTTAGAACTTATTTTCACGTCAGTTTTAACTCAGGTACATGCACAAATTAATCTCAGATTTGCAATTTTGTGAGAATGAAGTTTCATGCAGGAAAGAAGCCAGGATGGGCAGGATTAATTCAGCATGTATTCATGAGGGAAAATTACTAGTTTAAACTTTGTCTGGACACTGAATAATACAAATCCTGACTGTGCTGGCATTTTCCTCATTTTTAACAACACAGTTGGTTGATTTTTATTTTAAATCAGGGAAGCCAGGTGTGAGAGGAGCGTGAAAGCAGCCCCGTGCAAAGGGGAGAGCAGAGTTTAACCTCTTGTGAAAGGTTCTGAAAGAATACAGTGTACCAAGGAAAGTGTTTTCCAGGGCAATAATCATATTATCATTTAAAGAGTCTTTATCCTGCAATAAAAATAGTCTGCTATTTTTAAGGCCAAAGGAGCAGCCAGAACCCTTATCTATCTCTTTAAAAGATAGCAACCTGACATGATCCTGTGGGATATATGATTGTGCCTGTGATCCCCTGGGAGGATTCAGGTGAAGTGGAGCAGGATTAGGTTTTCTGGTGAAGTTAAGCAAAAGGCAGCTCTGTTGCTGTGTAGACCTTGCGGAAATGCCTAGATTCTCCTCACAAACAGAGTCACTCTATGGCTTCCACAGTCCAACACAGACTTACTTGGGCTCATTATTCTGCTTGTTTCTGTTTTTTTTTTTTTATTAAAAAGATAACTAATATGGGTGAGCTGAACAACTAGAACAAGTAACTCCTTAGGATTATTTTGTAGTCAGACAACATCCCGGAAGGTCTGTTCAGGAAGTGTTTGCAACCTGTCTATGCCACGGGTTGTAACAAGAGGGACTTGACTTCCATAAATAGGCTCCCTGTGTGCCTGGCAGTATGGATTAAATGTCCAGAGAGCCAGAGGACAGCTGGTCCCTCCCAGATTCCCAACAGGAACGGTGCTGGTTCTGTGGAATCTGTTACTGCTCGTCTAAAACTCGAGCACCGCAAGCTTTCCTTTCCCAACCTCTCAGCTCTTGGGAGCCCCACAAGATCTGAAGGTGACTCATGTGAAATTGTCATCTTGGGCAACACCAGAGATTGTAAATAAGGTCTTCTTTCTGCAGCAGGTTTTGGGGTTCTGCTCTGAGGTTTGCTGTCCCATGGTTACCCCAGCTCTCCATGTTTCCTCCTTGCTTAGTGTGACACAAACTGGAAAGCCTGAATTAATTACCAGCATGCACCCTTGGTGCAAAGAGAAAAATATCTTGGCTGGGACGGAATAAACTTTCAGTTCCAAATGCATTTGGTATAATCAAAACAAAGCCTCACTAGCAAAGCAATAGCAGAACAGAAATATGATGGCTAGAGCAGCAAAATAAAGGAACAAAAGATCTATTTTCTGTTGAGGCCAATTATAAAAAGCTGCCATCCTTCTTTGGCAAAATCCTTCTAAGGACATGTTTGGTTTAGGGGAGATACTCAATCTTTAGGAGAGTAGAAGTGAGCACAAGGTAGATGTCCTGAGGGATCAGGATTTGAACAAGGTGACTGAAGATCAAGGATTTCAAGCAGGATTCTGTTTCAGATGGAAATGATTTAGTGCCCTGGAAGGTGGGGAGGAGCAGAAAAGGGGCTTTCAGTGGAACAAGGGAGAATTTAGAGGCGCCTTTGGTACTTGTAATTCCTTACTGTTGTTTTGATGGAACTTGCGGTTGCTTTATACATTTATCCAGATTTCATAACCCAGCATCAACATTTGAATAGTACATGTTGGGTGATTTGCTATTTTAATAAATCAGTGTCTTTTTATTTTGCTTTTACCTACCCCAGACTAGCATCACTTCCAGACTCCTTTGAGTCAGGGTTTCCTGGTTTATTGCTCTCTCAGTTCTGCAATGGCAGAAAAGCACACCTAAAGATTGGAGAAGAATGACAAGTAGTGCACTACATTGGAAAATATGAAATACATCCACTGGAGTGACATGAAATGGCTGTAATTTTCTAAGGAAGGAGAATAAGTTGGTTACAAAAGGCCAAGAGTCGTTGCGGGGGAAGAGTCTCAACATCCTTGAACTAACAAAAAGGATTTCCTTGAGGTGTGTGAAGTGCTTTGGGGCCTGTCTGGGTGAAGGGCTTTACCTGCCAGCCTTTTCCCTTGGCTTTGGTGGATACACCACGGTTGCTGTTTGGCCCACGCTTCTCTGTCCGCACAGCCCTGCCAACGTGGCCCTTCCCTGTGGTGGCTCAGGGGTGTCTGGACACCAGCACAGGATCTGTGTTTCCTGAAAGCATCCCGAGCACCGTGTGAATGGATCCCAGCCAGCTCTGGGAGCATATCTCCTCCTTGGGATGTTTCCTCACCCTGAAATCTGGGTCACATCCCAGCCACGAAATGTGCTGATGAAACACCTCTGGTGTTTGAAAAGAAACTGAACAAAATATCTGGTCTTGGTTCCTCTGTCTGTGGATCTGCCCAGTGATCCAGCAATGACTGAAGGAAACACACACATCTTCTCAGCAGGGAGGTGTGTGTCAGCTGGGCTGGTTGGGAGTGGGACCCTGAACCTGCCACTCTCTCAATTTCAAGCCCCTCAGTTGTCACAGCTGTTAAATCTGGGGACAGGTCACAGCTTTGTGCAGTTGGTCACGTCTCCATCTCTGTTTACACTGTGCATTGATGCTCTTGCTCAAAATTTTAAAAATGTTAAAAAACTATTTACTTTCTTGGCTTTGTGTAAAAAATGTTTCAAGAAAAACCCCAGATAAATAAATAGAAGTTTTTCACCTCTTGTGTTGCTGTCACCAAAGAACTCCAGACATGTTCACGGTGTCTGAATCCTCTGGAGCTCCTGTGGTGTGGAGGCTTGGGATAGATTGATTTCTGTGGTGGCAGTTCAGTGTTATTCCTGAGTGCCAAACTGAATGGAGAAATTGTTCAACACTATAATTTTAAATTTTCTTGTCACTTATCTCTTCCTATTGTTCTTCGACATTGTTCCTTTACCATCTTCAACCTTTTCCTGTATCAGAAAACCCTAAACCCTGTAATTAGATGTGCCTCGCCTAATTTTCCTTTTAATAGTTTGGGGAAAAGTAGAGAAAACAGCAGTGTCATATGTGGGAAATAAACCATCCCTAACTGCAGATTCCGTGGAGGTGTGCTCTCAGTTTGAAATATGAGTCATTCACAGGAATTTCTTTCCTGTAAGTACAGTGTACCTGTGCTGTGGAATAACAACAGTATTCACAAGGTAGGGAGCCTGACACTTGGTGTGTGTGGACTCAGGAAAATTGAATTTATTGCAGCCATAGCTCCTTCAACTGCTGTTTTTTAAGAGCTCCTACATTTTATTTTCCTGTCCCACAAATTAGTGATTGGATATTCCTTTTAGTCCTTCTTTGTCATGTAATTCTCTCTTGAAGAACAAGGTTTTTTCTTTATTTTTCCACACTCTTTCTGGGTTTATTAAAAGTGTAGAAGTAATTGAAGAGAGAAGGGTTTTGGGGAGTTGATTTCCCTTAGCAAAACTCCCAGGCACAGTGGAAGTGGCAGTGCCAGCCCGGGCTCAGATCCTTGGTCACCTGGCCGTGCTGTCGGGCCCGTCAGGGATGGCACGTGCTGGGGAAATCCAAATCCCGCAGGTTTGAGGAAGGAAATTCTCCTACGTGTTTAGACTTGATTATTTTGACTGTGTTAAGTTTTGTAGCCTGGTTCAGGAAAGAACCACGACTAATTCAATAAAAACTCCCCCGCCAACTGGATCCAGTACTAGGAAAGCAAACTCCTGTCTCTGAGAGGATTGTAGGTACCTGTTGCTAAGTCCATTAGAGATATTTATAACCCCAGGCTTGATACCCAGGATGTGCAGTGAGCCAGAGGAGTCCCTGGCAGGGCTGTACAGAGGAGCGGAACGTTTCCCTGCTGGATAAATATGTACTCACCATTGACAAATATTAAATTGGTTCATCTTTTGTCTGACTGATATTTGTTTCAGTTCTAGAAAAATCGGGCAACTTAAACTGTATCAAATCTGAAGTAATATTTTCATTCCCACATTGGAATTTCGCTAGTGTCAGTCTCCTTTCCCCGTTTTACAGTTTTCTTTAATTCCTTTTTGCACACATTTGTTTAGTGTGGCCAATACAGCAGTGTGGGCACAGGCCCAGGGCAGTGCCCATCCCCTGAGGTAGCACTGCTGGGACACCTCCAGTGCTGGGGGCAGCTGGGGCCCCCCCCCAACAAGAGAGACCTGGAGGGGCTGGAGCGTGTCCAGGGAAGGGGCTGGAGCCCCAGGAGCAGCTGAGGGAGCTGGGAAAGGCGCTCAGCCTGGAGAAAAGGAGGCTCAGGGAGAACCTTCTGGCTCTGCACAACTCCCTGACAGGAGGGGGCAGCTGGAGGGGGTCGGGCTCTGCTCCCAGTGAACAAGGACAGGATGAGAGGAAACGGCCTCAGGATGTACCAAGGAAGGGTCAGGTTGGATATTAAGGAAGATTTCTTCACTGAGAGGTTCCTCAGCCCTGGCACAGCTGCCCAGGCTGGTGGTGGAGTCCCCATCCCTGGAGGGATTTAACAGTCATGTGAATGTGGCAGCTGGGGACATGGGCTATGGTGGCCTTGCTGTGCCGGGGGATGGTTGGACTCAGTGGTCTGAATGGTCTTGTCCAAGCTCAATGGTTCCATGACATCACTGTCAGATCCCAGAGGTCACAGAAGTCAGCTGGATGTGCCTGTTACGTGTGCCGTGGCCGGAGCCTGGCCCCCCCCCCCACACACACACGCTGTCCACCTTGCTGCAGGGCATCGGGGTCGCCCTGAGCCCACTGCTCCACCATGGTGAGTGCTCTGGGAACAGAGCCTCCTGGGACTCCCTGCTGCCTTCCTGCCATCCTTGGACTCTGTCCTGTCCAGCTGTGGAATCCAGAATCCAGCATCTCCACAGGCTGTGTGATGTCCAGCTGTGTCACTTGCTGATGCTCTGTTGCATTGCTCGGATGCCCACTGGTTCCCCTTATAAACTGATTTAATGGTGTAAAAATGAAGGAATTTTCCCTGTTAGCTCAGTGAGGAGGAGACAAAATCTGGAGTGTGGGAAAGAAATGAGGAGGGAGCAGGAGGCCGGACATTGAGGTGTTGGAGTGTGTCCAGACAAGGGCAACAGAGCTGGTGAAGGATCCGAAACACAAATCCTGTGAGGAGCAGCTGAGGGAGCTGGGGGAGCTCAGCCTGGAGCGGGGACCTTCTGACTCTGCACAACTTCCTGACAGGAGGGGGCAGCTAGGGTGGGGTCGGGCTCTGCTCCCAGGGAATAGGGACAGGATGAAGAGGAAACTGCCTCAGGCTCTGCCAGGGGAGGTTTAGGTTGGATATCAAGGAAAATTTCTTCATAGAAAGGGCTATCCAGCCCTGGCACAGCTGCCCAGGGCACTGTTGGAGACCCTGTTGCTGGAGAGATTTAACAGCCGTGTGGATGTGGCACCTGGGGACATGGGTGACTGGTGGGGATGGTTGGACTGAACTGCCTCATGTTGCTGTATTGACCACTGATGGAAAATGCTGAGAATGGACCTGTGGAAAATGACCCCCCGTGTTTGCTGGCAGTTACAGTGAATATTCCATGTAGTAATTCTGTGTAACATCATGTTTCACCCTTGGCAATACCCACGGAGTAGTTTTCTTGCTAAGTCTGACAGCAGTGTCAGTACTTGGGTCATTCCTCGTTAGCTGCAACACCTTTGTGTGAGATTGAGATTTAGCTGGGAACAAAACAGTTGTGTAACAGGTTTTGGACTGGTTTTCAAATATATTATCAGTATTTCCCTGTCTGTGACTCATCCTAGGGCCACTGTTGCCTTTTCCTAAACAACATACCTGTTGTGACATTACTTATATGTTAAATGTTGCAGATTGTTTGTTCTGTCTCTGCAGCAATCAGATCCACACTAAATGGACTCCAGAAAGGCAACTTAGATGTTAAATGCTATATTTATTCTGTCTATGCAGCAATCAGATCTACACTAAATGGACTTCAGAAAGGCAGGCACTGATTCCTGTTGGGATAAGCATACAATTTTCTTTAAAAACCTGCTTTTTGTCATGATTTCAGTGAGGAAAGGCAAATTGCTTTCTTTCCAGTATTTCTGTGCATTACACCTCAGATGGATTTCTTGCTACTTCATTTGTCTGTTCCTGATTCATCATAAGAGTGATTTTAAGTGCGAGGAGTCCCCTTCAAACCAGCCCAGCTCTGGGCAGCTGCAGAAGGCACGTCTCCAGCCCGGAGAACAGTGACATTGAGGCTCGGGTGTGGCAATACCAGCAGCAGACTTGGAGGCTGGAGATAAATGGGATGCATTCCCTGGAATGGCCTTTTACTCTGCTTTAATAAATACTGCCCTTGCATGAGTGTTCCCAAGGTCTAATGTGAATCCCAAACTCAGCTGTATTAAAGCTCAGTTTGGGTTCCTTTGCAGAGCTGCTCTGTCCTCACCCACACTGAGTGCACAGGCTCATGATTCCTTCTGTGAGCACTTGACAGGAATTTAGATTTATGCCTCATCTCAAATTTAATGTGGAGACTTGCAATGAAGTATTTTGAGGAACACAGAGAGGAAAGGACTCCTGGATCACAGAGTCCAGTCATTTGGGGCTGGAGACAACAGGCACCCTACAATCAATCCTTTCATCAAGGTAGTTGACACCCTCCTGGTTGGCAAGGTGTGATTGTTCACAGGTTGGACTCGATGATCCAAGAGGTCCTTTCCACCCTAGATAGTTCCGTCATTCTGAGCAGGTAGGTTTTTCCTTCCCTGCACTCGGATTGGAGGGTTATGCCAGACTCACTGATGTGCTGGGTGCTGTATCCATGGCCGGATTATATCCATTTGTTCCTCTAGCAGTGTGGTGCTCTCACTGAAATAGCTCCTCTGTGCTGTGAGTGAAGCCATGCGTCGGGAGTGGAGCGCTCGGTGCAGCACCACCAGCGTTATGTAATTCCTTGGATTCAGGAGCTGCAGCTTAGTATGTTTCCTCAATGAGTAAGTATTCCTGGTTTTTCCTTTTATAGCTTTCCATGTGGTACTCATGAAGATGAGGCTGAGGACACGGAAAGCTTCTCAGCAGTCCAACCAGCTCCACACGCAGCGGGCGCTGCGGGCCAAGCGGAAACACTCGGAGGTGGAGGAGCCCTTACCTGGCGGCGGGGGAAAACCACCCAAAAATGAGACGGGCCTCTTGTCTTCAATCAAAAAGTTCATTAAAGGAAGCACACCCAAGGTACGCCAAGCTGTGGGCCCCTGCTTTGCTTTTAAGTGGGTCATAATCACTTCAAATTTGATTGAAAACCCAGTTCTGTTAAGAATTAATCATGTGGTGGAAGCAAAACATAAAGAATTGGAAGGCAACAAGTGCTTGTGAGTTGTGTCAGGTAAAGCAGACTTTGAAACCTTCAGGAGTCAATTGTAGGCGTAATTAACAGTCCAATAAATCACAAGATTTATTACCTGGTGTTTCTTTGTGAAAATGTCAGATAAATTCAGTACATTCTTAATTTCTATTTTAAGGATTCCTTGAATCCAGATTCAAGGAATTACCAGTACTGACAACTTAGAAAAGCCAGTCTGTAAGCATAAATTTGTTGACTATTTCTGGCAATTTTATTCAAAATTGTTTAGGTGTCATTCAATCAATGAAGGTCAAACCTCACAAATCCAAGTGCCATGGAATTGATGCAGCTGCTCAGTGATTCCTACAGTGAGCACTGCCCTGCTTGGAGCATCACATCCAGGTCTTGTTGGGGAAAACCATGAAATCTCATGTCTTGGTCCAGCCGGAAGGCTGAACTTTACTGATCTGCCCATGTGAACACCTGTTGCATGCGCTGCATGGACATTTGAGGGTGAAAAATACACACACACACACACACACACACACATATGTATAAAACTTTGATAGGCTGTATGTAACCTTGCAATTGCTTCAAAAACTGGCTTTTTTTTCTCTAGATGGAGGCTAGTTAAAAACCCCACATCATTCTGTCCCAGCGGTTCAGATACTGGCATTATATAACTGCAGATTTGAAAGATTAGCCAAGAAGTCATAACTAGTTTACAATGTATCCCAGATCAGCTACATGATAAACAAAAATCTGGTATAAATTCAGAAGTATTTTCTTGGGTTTGAACTAAGTGTGGAAACAATAACCTTGTAACAAGTTGAAGTTCAAATAATTTTAATATGTAACACTATATTCTTGAATTGTTAAAATTATAGTGCAGCTGAGTATTTCATGACATGTTAAACCAAAACAACCTGTCCTAGAAATAGTTAAGTAGTAACAAAGAAATATCTCAGCAAAAAGTAATGGATAAATCTGCTTCCAGTTTATTTTCTATTAAACTGTGATAACTGATCTATTTTACAATCAGTATCTGTATTTGATCTCAGGAGTGCAACATTTTGGTTGCAAAACCTCTACACCGGAACACTAAGCAAAAATTTTTCATTGGAATTTCTAGATAAGGGAAATATGTCTCGTTTTCCTTTTCCATGTCTCTTAAAGGCTTTGTGAACTTCCTTCCTTCCCATCTTCTCTTCCTCTCCCAAATCCCGGGATTACTTTCTGTTCTGTTTTTTCTTGTCAGGTTTGTTGTCATGAAATGCCCTCATTTTTGTGCTGTTCCCTTCCCCGTCCTCTCCCGTGCCTGTAGCAGGGCTTGGCGTGATTCCAGTGCCTGAGCATGGCACGCCAGTGACTCTGCCGGGCCGGCTTCCAGAGCCTGCTGGCTTCCCCAGCTCGTCCTGGGGCTGCCATGGGAACGGCACCACTCTCTGGATACCCCTGAGTTTGGCCATGGGGAGGGAACGTCTCAGTCATCTCTGGGGTTCCGTGGACTTATGGCAGCCAATGTCCCCACCACATGTGTCTGGGCAATTTCCATCGTAGTCACAGGTCATTTATGTGGTCATGACTTCAAATGTCTGTCGTTATTCCCAGTCTCAGTTCAGGCCAGTCCTTAGCACTTCCCTGGCCTCTGGAATCACCAAAAAGCAGATAAATGTTCATGTCCCTGTGGCATTGCCATGTCCCTTTATGGCACAGGTGTGATGTCACAGGTGAGAGGGGAGTGATAGAATTCCAGCAGATGGCTCTGTAAATACATACAATGGGTATATTCAGTTCTACATCTCTGCAGTAACATTTTCCATGGATAAACCAAGCAGCCCAGTAACATTTCATCCCATTTCACCTGAATTCCCTTCCCCGGGACACCATGAGCACAGCAGTGTGAGCTTCCTGCCAAGCTGGATCCTCTTCTGCAGGATCAGAGGGATCTCCAGAGGGAGCGGTGTCTTCCTGCCTCTGATCCCATCAGCAAGTTTTCCTGATTTCGCTGGAATTTTTGTAACGTCTCTACACTCGTTCTCCACAGGGCAGAATGAGAGCTCACCTCATTTATGAAGGCCAAGGGATAGCTTTTCCAAGTTAAATGAATTTCTTTGGTTGTTTCCTCCAAAATAACCTGGAAATGCTTTTCCTGACTTTTGATCAGTTTTATCTCTATCCTCTCAATGTATGGATTATGGTATATACAATATTACTAATTCTAGGTGTTAGTAATTAGGTCGTTCTCACCAAGGTTGTTGGTCAAGCAGGTTTGTGGCATCAATGGTGTTCTCCTGTCTTCTGCTGTGACTGTCAGTACCTCCCCATGTTGGTATTTCCTTTAGCTGCTGTTACAGCAGGGGCTTTAGATTAATTTTTCCAAATTTTCTATTTACTGTTTTTTTGGAGCACGCAAACTGTTTTTCTCTTTTCTTTTTAAAGATGTGAAACTGCTGCTCCAGCAAGGTAATATTGTAATTCTAAAATTAAAATTTTAATTAACTTTGATATTGCCTGTGGCCTTGTTATTTGTTATTCAATTGGGTTGATTTTGCCTTGTCTCACACAGTTCAGGGTACTCTTGATGATCATGCTTTAGATTGAAGATTTACATTTTCTTGAGTTGTAGTAAGTAGGTGTTTTGGGGGAAAAGGGGCAGAAACCTGTGAGAAACATGTGCCTGCACATAGAGCCATGCACAGAAAATGTGCAAAATTGTTTGGTTCTGTCTCATTGCCATGAGTGCTGCAGGGAAAGAGCAGTCACTTACTTCCAGGTAAGGAGAATCCTTGGATTTCTCATAGCTCGGTTTTGCCCTGTACTGATACGGATTGTCACATTGGATATTGTTGGGCAGTTCACCTCCTGTGTATTTAACAGGCAGAGAAATCAAATCTCAGGTAATTGTAGTTGCTTTGTATCTGCATTTCCCAGCCTCTGCAGCACTGAAATATTTATAGATCGTCTGTAAAGATGATTTTTCTACTACAGCAGCTCCATGTACGGTTTTTCATTCCTCATACTTTGATTTAGTTTAAAGTCATGTAAAATCCCAGCTGGCCAGACGCATGTTGCATGTTCTGCATCTGGAAGTGGAGCAGTAAAGGGACCTTTGGTGAACTTTCTCCAGGAGATAACATTCTCTGGTCTGTTCCATGGAAAAAGAGGCACTGTTCAGTATGTTTCTTTTTCCCCTCTTTTCTATTTTAAGGAAGAAAGAGAAAATCCCACCAAAAGGAGTCGGTTTGACCGGGATATCGATAACAACTTGATCACATCCACACCTCAGACAGGAGAGAAGCCCAACAAACAGCTCTCGCGAGTGCGGCGGAAAAGTCAGATGAATGGAGGTCGGTAAATCCTCACATTGTGCATTGCAGTGCGGTGGGAATTTTGTAATCTCCCAGCTGTGCACTGATCCAGGGCCGTTCTGCAGTGGGGGAGCCTACTGGGGCTTCTGACTGACTACAGCGAGAGCAGGGCTGAGCTAATCATAGCTAACCAGGATTTCCAGGGCTGTGAGCAACGCTTCCATCATGCCCCAGACACATCCAGTGTATCTCTGTGAGAACAGTTTGGGTCAGCAGCAGCTACTTTGGAACTAATTTAGCTCTTTTTTTGTTTTTAATTATTATTCTAAAAGTCCCATAACAGTTTGATTTAGCTCTTCTCCCATTTTCTCACAAATACATGTGAAATGTGACCTCCCAACTCTTGACCATTGTGGAAGTTACCAGGTGTCCTTATCCAGGCAAGTTTTGTATCTCTCTAAGGATGGAGATTCCCTGTTCTCTGTGAAAATTCTCCTCTTGAATATCTTTATTCATGACATGATAAAATTGTCAGTGATACTTAAAACATCACCTGTGATTCCAAATCCGACATTAAAAAGCTGGGTTAAAAACTTCCTTTCTAAGGAAACTGTGAGGGTGGCAAGGCCCTGACAAAGGTTCCCAGGGAAGCTGTGGCTGCCCCGGATCCCTGGAAGTGTCCAAGGCCAGGTTGGACAGGGCTTGGAGCACTCTGGGACAGTGGAAGGTGTCCCTGCCCTGACAGGGGGTGGCACTGGATGGGCTTTAAGGTTCCTTCCCACCCAGCCCAAGCCATCTTGTGACTGTGGTATCCTGGGTGCACACAGAGCACCCTGAACTCCTGTCACTGTTACAGCAATAAAAGTTCTTCATTAAATATTCCTTGTTAGGGAGGGCTTGGAGCTGCAGCTGGCACACCCCACAAACCGGAGCTGTGTGAAGTCCTCGAGCAGCTCCATCAGGCTCAGCTGACAGGGAAGGTCTCAGCTCATGTGCACAAAATCCATTCACTCTCTCCCATATGGATGGGCATCTCAGAGCCTGAGTGCTGTGAAGGAAATAATTCTCCTTCATCCCAGTCTCAGAACTGCCTTGGCCCTCAGCCATGAGATGGGGATTTGAGCTGTGGGATGTACGTACCCGTACCTAACATTCAGAGATAACTCTTGTTACATGCCAGATCTGTAACATGGATGTTTATTTAATTCTGTCCTTTGTTATCTGTGATAACAGCTGACAGTTCTTTCCCTTCCGAGTTGTGTTTGTGCCTCTGAGTGTGTAGAGAGTAAGAAACGATGGGCTCTGGAGCAGCTGGGAGGGAGGCTCAGCCAGGCAATTCTGACCCTTTCTCATGCCTCCCTCTAGTGGAGTCTTGGCACTGAAAGCGCCGAGCTCTGCCAGGGCACGGCGGCTCCGGGGCTGCCTCCCACCAAATCACTGCGAGGATTTACACCTCTGCTATTTATGTGAACAAGGAGTGCTGTCTCATCTGGAGAGAAGCTTCAGAGGGTGTTGAGAATGGATGTTTTGGGTTTATGCTGGTAGAAAGTTGCTGACTCTCATGGACCCAGCTGAGCCACGAACAAGAGTTCACTCCTAGAGTGCAAATGCTGACCATAAAGGAACAGATGCAACTGAAACCCAGCTGGGTAGTGTTAAAACTCATATTTTTTCTTTTCCAGAAGCTGGAAGTTATGAAATGACAAACCAACACGTAAAGCAAAATGGAAAATTGGAAGATAACCCTACCACAGGCAGTCCCCCACGAACAACATTACTGGGAACCATATTTTCTCCTGTTTTCAATTTTTTTTCACCAGCAAATAAAAATGGTGAGTACTATTCAAAAAGCCAATAGTCTTAAAGCTGAGAGTGATAGATTTGAGTGCTTTGAGTGGCAGTACACCTTTCATTCTGGTTTGCAAACCAAGTTACTGCTGCCAGGTAAAAGGCTCCTTATTTCTTAGGTGGGTTGACCATTGATGAAAGAAGCCATAAGCTTACAAGCATTAGAACATTTCTTTCATAGGTGTATTAGTGGTGTACCTTTCAGTAAAAAAAATAAGGAGAGGGGAAAAAAAAAGGGATTACGTTCCATGTCCCAAACATGTTTTAAAGTCATTTGTCGTGGTCTTCAGTGTGGTTCTTATTTTTGTGACATGAATCAGTGCAGATACCTTTAATTATTCTGAGACTTTGTGTGTGTGTGTGGTTAATAATGAGCGTGAGCATTGTGATAGGGAACTCGGCCTAAAGGTAAGGAGTGTTTGGAAATGTCCCTCAGGAACATCAGGCTCCGACTCTCCGGGCCAGGCTGTGGAAGCTGAGGAAATCGTGAAGCAGCTGGACATGGAGCAGGTGGACGAGATCACAACGAGCACGGCCACCTCCACCAACGGCGCCGCCTTCCCCGGCCAGGCCGTGCAGGTCAGGGCTGTCAACAACGGCCTGGGGGACACCGAGGAGCCGGGAGACCGCGACCTGCCCCCGCTCACGGGTAAGGGACAGGGGCCAGGCCTGTGCCACGGGGCACAGAGGGGTGCGCCAGGGAATCCAGCGCCTGCGCTTGGCAGGGACTCCCATTTCACCTTCCCTTGGGTAAGGGACAGGCTGCCTGTGCCATGGGGAACAGGGAAGGGTGCTCCCGGGGAGTTCAGCTCCTGTGCTTGGCAGGGACTCCCATTTTACCTTCCCTCGGGGCGTACAAACAGCATTAATACTGTTTTTTATGGTTGATCAACAAATCTGGTTTATGCACCAAAGACACAGTTTTGGCAGGACTTATCTATTCCTGGTGTAACTCAGGTGGCTTCATAACACTTCTTCCCGTGGAAGCAGAGATTCCAGAAGAAAGGCATTATTATTAACATTGAACTTGCGCACTCTGGACTTGCTGATCTCCAAAGAGAAATTGGCTCCATTTTGATATCTCGTATAAGAGCCACATGGAAAATAAGAAACACACAGATCCTACATTCATTTTCCATATTTTCTTCAGAAGACAACATCTTTTTTTTGACAAAAACTGTAGCCATAAAATTGAGCTTCTGTGTGCCTGGGCAGCATCAAATCCTTAACTAAACCCCTCCCCAGACCCTCCAAGCTCTGGTAGATGAGCAGCTTTTTAGTAGGTGGTAAATGTGACCTCTGAGCAGAGGGGCTGCTCTGGGTCCAACCCAGGGGAGCCCCTGGCAGGGGAGGTGGGACTGGAGGGAGAGTTCATCACTTGTTTCTCCCTCATGTCTCAAGTGCAAATTGTCACTTTAAAGAACTGCACTAATAAGACCAGCTCTTGTGGTTTTTTGTTTTATTTTTTGTTTTGGTCATTTTCATTGAATTTCAGCACCAGTATCTCCAGACAGTGGCTACTCATCAGCTCATGCAGAAGCCACCTATGAAGAGGACTGGGAAGTCTTTGATCCGTAAGTGCCAGTGTTTGTACTGGAAATAGTAAATTAATCATTTGGAGTATTGAATGAAGATACTTCTATTTAAATTGGATCATTTTCGTGCTATGATAATGAACTCCAAAAACTCTTAGCTTAAAAAAAAAAGTATATGCTCATGTGGGGTTTATTTCAATTTAAAATACTTACTTTTTGTGCAGCGTTAAATATTTCAAATATTAAGTTGGGCTACAACATTGCAGTTCAATAATGTACATTTTTACAGCAAAATCTGTGTTCTTTTCAGATACTATTTCATCAAACATGTCCCCCCACTAACAGAAGAACAGCTGAACAGGAAACCAGCTCTCCCACTGAAAACCAGAAGCACACCGGAGTTCTCATTAGTTCTAGACTTGGTAAATATCTTTATAAACACAAACCAAAGCAGGGGGATGGAGCATTTCCCTTATTTGTAGAAATCAGTTATGTTTGCTTTGAACAAAAAGATTGTTGAATGTTGCATAATTTTAGTTTAGAATAGTTGAAAAAGAATTAATTGTGGTGGGAATAGAATGTGTGTTGTATTTGTCAAATACTTACATCCTGCTTTAAAAAAAAAGCATTACAGTTTTAACATTTCAAACAGAGAGTTGTCTGTCCCCATAAAGCTTCCCTAAATCCAGTGTGGGAAAAATGAGATGGAATAAAGAAGAAAATTCAGTTACAATTGTCTTGCATCAAGATTGATGAAAAATTAAACTTTTACTTTTTAGAACATTCTTATTCTTAAAGGGCACAAATCCACTTTTTGAAATACTCTTACAAAATATATTTGTCTTTATGATGATTTGTTTCAGTGTCTCTGTTTCAAAAGTTGTTTCAGACCCTGTTAATGATGTTGTGATTTTATGAGCAGCATCAATTGAGCCATCCTCGTGTGATCGTAGGAATGGGTGGATTATTCACAGTGAAGGATACAGGTTGGAAGTGAATGAGAGGAGAGCCTATGAAATTAAAATATCACCTTATAATTACACCCCCAGCATGCAATTTTAGTGAAAATTTTAAAAAATTACAAGAATAATGAACTGTTTAATTAATCCTAAGAATTTTCTTCAATCTTGACAGCACTTGCACGAAAGTACATTTTCCATTCTAAATAAACCTGCCTTAAAATGAACATAAAGTGCAGAAAACTACTTCTCTTTTCAACATTGTTTTTTCACACTCTTTTCTTTCTTTTATATATTTTTTTCCCTAGGATGAAACATTAGTGCACTGTAGTCTAAATGAATTAGAAGATGCTGCACTCACTTTTCCAGTTCTTTTTCAAGATGTCATTTACCAGGTAAATAGAAAAACACAAACTTTTTTATTTTGTTTTGTGGGAATCCTTGCTGGGTGTAGTTGTTCACAGCTTGTTTGAAGAGAGAGAAGCAGCGGCCTGGCATTTTACACCTGTATGGTGATAATCTGCAGGTGTCAGGTCTGGCAAGAAATTTTGTATTCACTTAAACTGTTCCTCTTTTCTTCCCCTCTGGTCACTGGGTTGTGTCCGCAATAAATCTGATCTAAGTCAGTTCATGTACTACAAATCCTTGTGGAGATGTACTGTGATTCGAAGGAAAACCCAAGCCTGTTCCTCAGTGGCTGTTAAACCATTGATAAAGCTGAAATCCCTGTGAAATGAGAGGCAGTTCCGTATCCTCCCTTCTCTCCTGATATTCCAGGAGCTCCTCAGAGCTGCAGTTCCCTGTGGGTGCTCTCTGAGCCTGGGAGAGAGCGGGGGCTGCTCTGCCCACCCCATGTGTGGTCACTGCCCTGGCCAGGGCTGCCCAGCACAGCCAGACACAACCTGGGCCCGGCCTGGAGCTCCAGCTCCCTGCAGCTCCTCCCCGCAAGCCCAAATCCTGTATTGGAGTCAGAGGGAGGCAGAACCCTCCTGATTGGGGCCTCTTGTGACTCTACAATTCCTTACAGGGAATGGTTTCTCTGTGTGTGCAGTTCTGTGCTGGTGGAGGTTGAGTTTATGGAAATTTAGAAACAACTGAAGCCTTTTTTTTATAATCACTTCTGACACCCCCAGGCTCAGGTAATTGTTAGTGGTTATTAAGAAGAGGATGTAGTTCTTGTGTCCAGGGCTTGAACTGGTGCTGCCCTGCTGGTGAGAGCTGAGTCAGGGTGTTTAGTCAAAGCAACCAGTTTTCATTTTTAACTTAGAGATTGTCCAACTTCTATATTTTATTGATTTTTTTTCTAATTCCATCAAATTTCCAGTAGATGTGTTAAGGCTGATGTTACCATGTTACGCCTTCACTCTGAGCTGCTCAGGCTGGGAGCTGCTGGGATATTGGTGTCACTGGGGTGCTATTGTACAAGAAGTTGGTATTTGCTGTTTATTTCTGACGCTGACTTTCACCTCCTTTGCACAAAGTGTCATTTAGTGGGGAGGGTGATGGCTGGAGGACTGTGAATGTTTGCTAAAACCCCTCTCTGCTCCAGGTGTATGTCCGGCTAAGGCCGTTCTTCCGAGAGTTCCTGGAACGTATGTCTCAGATTTATGAGGTAAAACTATTAGACATCACCTTTGAATTTCATTTTAAAATTGTATCCACTTACTTGTACCTCCAGTGGTGACTGTTTCCCCTCCAATCCCCAGATCATTCTGTTTACTGCTTCTAAGAAGGTGTATGCAGACAAGTTATTGAACATCCTGGACCCCAAAAAGCAGCTGGTCAGGTAAAACCAGAACAATGTGCACGAACCTGTTGTGAGCAAACTGAGTCCTGTGCCTGACCAGTGGGATGGGACGTGTTCCTTACTGCAGTGTCTCCCTGACTGATTCCTAAGAGAGGGAGAAAAATGGACTGAAGTGATGGAATTGGTGCCTTGTGATAAAATAACCCCAGGCCAAAACCTGTACCAGTTCATTCTCTGTTAGGTCGGCTCATGGGAAATGACCTCTTGGGGATCAAAAATGTGCTTTGGAATACACACTGCAAATAAAGGAAATGAAATGAGTATCTGATTACTTTTAAACTATTCAAACTTGAGTTATTTATTATAAATCGTGACTTGTGTAGCTTTTACAATCAGCATGCTTTCCATTCTCATTCAATCACAAAATCGTTTGTTTGTTGGCTTTGTATTAGAGCTGGTTTGGTTTTTCATTTCTCAGTACTGAGCTTTGTTGGGAATTGTTTGGCTTTTCCAGTTCCTTAAAGCAGAAGGAAATTCCAGGGGTGAGATTCTGTCACTCTCACCTGGCAGGGGGACTGTACCCTGCAGTGTTGGACCCAAATTGATTTCTGCTCAGGGATTTCCCCTGTGTGGGGTGTCCCAGTCCAGGGAACCCCTCCCTGGTGGTGCCAGAGCTGTGTGCCATCACTGCACAGCCATCTCTGCACTGTGTGTTGTACATTCTGCAGTGAAACTGCATTTGCTGCACACAAAGAAAAGGCAGTGGGTTTATCCAGCGTTACGCTCAGTGCTGTGGGCGCATCCCAAGTCCTTTTCCCGAAGTGCAGAAGGATAAACTGTCACTAGTTTTACCCAGGGCCAGTCTTACTGCTTGTGTTATGTGACACACAGAATCCAGGTGGGCCTGGTGCCTCCTTTCCACTGTGTAAATTAGACCTGGGAGTACTTTCAGTGCTTGGAATGCTGAGCCTGGCTGTGCGAGCCCGGAGGATGGTGCCCAAGAAGGCACTGGCACTCCAGAACATGAGTGGGGTGTCAAACCTTTCTCCAGACACCTGATGCGAATGTTCAGGACTCTGATTGTTCCTCTGTTGGGACAGGGAAGAGCCAATGGCACAAGCCGCCAGACAGGGTCTGGAAGCCTGCAGAGATGTTCCTGTGCTGCCTGGATTTGTCTGGGGTTGGTGTGGCTGAGCTGACTTGGTCCCAGCTCTGCCACCAGCCCCAGGTGCCTGTCAGGCCCCACACGTGTGACTCACACTCTATATATAAATGCAGCAGCTCATTTCCCTCCATGGCAACGTTGGGAACTCAGCTCCTGCATGGAATTAGGCACACTATGTACAGCTTCTGAACACTCCATTTAAAAATACAGGCAGCGTGGAAAGAGCTGCTCTGCAACAGGGCTGGTCAACCCCAAATCTGCCTACTTTACAATTTATAATTCTGTGGATATGCCATGAAATGGGAGTTTTATTCCTCCTGGTTTTTTAACCAGAGTCCTTTTAGTCAATCCATCCATTTCTTCTTTCACAAATTACACGGGAGCAGGCTAATGGGAAGGGAAGGAGTTGATGGGATGTTTTGGCCTCGAGGCTTTTTTTTGAGATGAAATAACTGAAATAGGTTAATTGCCAGCAGAGGTGTAACAGAAAAGGAAACATCCCACGTGACACTTTGTGTTCTGGCATGAGGTGACACAGGGAGGCCTTGTTCTGTGAGGGCTGGGACAGAATAAAGGGATGATAAAACCCAGTAAACTGGCTCTCTGCAGCACCTGGGGCTTGGCAGATCCTTGGGGTGTTCTGGGTCCCTTCGTCGGCCTGTCTGTGAAAGGGGTCAGAAAGAAGAGCCTGAATAAATACAAACACCCACCCCCAGAACTGAGTTAGCACAAAATCACCTGAACTGGGCATTTTACCAGTAAAAATCTCTAAAGAAAGCAGAAAAAGAGCACAGTTCTCTAACAGGAGATCGGAAGAGAAAAAAATGGATAACGCTTGGCAAAGCTCCTTTCCTGGTGCAGTGTGGATGTTGTCCTTGGTCTCATTAATGAGTATTTTCCTTTAATGACAGGCATCGACTCTTCCGCGAGCATTGTGTGTGTGTACAAGGGAATTACATCAAGGACTTAAACATCCTGGGCAGAGACCTCTCCAAAACCATCATCATCGACAATTCACCGCAAGCCTTTGCTTACCAGGTGAGGGGCTGGGGTGGGAGACACCTCAGGGGGCCAAACTTCCTGAGGGGGGACAGGGAAACCTCACAGTTGCATTTCACTTCTTATGTAAGTTTGGGGCTTACATTTGTATTGAAGTTTGCAAACCAAAATGTGGGAACAATACTCATAAATCTGTAACCTGAAACGTTTTTCCTGCAAGTGCTATTTCACAAGTCATATTTGTAGACAAATTAAATATCAATCATGTGTTGATGGGTTTTTTCCTATTTTAACTTTAGCTTTCCAATGGAATTCCTATAGAAAGCTGGTTCATGGATAAAAATGATAATGAACTCCTAAAGTTGATTCCATTTCTGGAGAAACTCGTAGAGCTGGTAAGTGTTTGCTTTCTGTGGCTTTTCTCAAAACTGTCAGTGAGTTCCTTTAATATTTTCACCTACTGTAAGCTTTTCTGAGTCGCTGAGATTGAGGCTGATGAAGATCCAGGGACATGTTCACACAGCAAAAAGGGGACTTGTAATCATTGCTGACTGTGCTGTAAATGCAGGGCTGTGGGATTGTGACATCAGTCTTAAGGAAACTGGGAATCTCTGAGCAGTTTGATGACATAGTGCCTGTTGCTGGCTGTGCTGTGTGTCTTTATTCCTAAAAGGCAAATAAATTACTCCTAAACTGCTGTGGATGCTATGGAGTTATTTCTGTAAGCCTCTGGAATGACATAGTTCATGGTTTATATTTGTTACATTAAAATAGGGGTGTTAGACAAGGAGCCCTGCTGCGGTGTGGTTTCTGGCTGTGTTTATTCTCCTAAACCTGCCCTTTCCCCCACAGAACGAAGACGTCCGACCTCACATCAGAGACAGATTTCGCTTGCATGATTTGCTACCCCCCGATTAAAGCCTTTGCTCTCGCTGCCGAGGGGAGGAAATGCAGGACCCTGTTGGACTAATACAAAACATTGCCATTACTGTTGAAATTTTGCATTTTTGTACCCCGTCTTGCTTTTCTTATCTTTGGTGCCCAACAATGATCAAGGGTTACAGAAAGAGACTTTCTACACCTGAGGTTGCCGCCATCAGTACAATCCAGTACCCGCAGTAGGGAGGCTAGAACAGAAAAGTCTTTAGAACTAGTGCAACTCCAAGGAAATTTTTTATGTACAGGACATCTGCAGTTTATAAAGAAAATTCTGTTTCTGCCACCAGCAGTTTGACCTGTAGAAACACAGGATTTTATGATACAACAGAGATTGAAAACGGACTCAGATTTTCTCTCTGTTCGGTGCTCTAAGTGGGTTTGTAGCCACTTTTCTGTTACTTTTAAGATTCTCATTTCAACAGGAATGGCCAGTAAAAGTTGTTTTATTTTTCCTGTTAAGGTTTATAACCTTTTTACATTTTTGACCTGTATTAGATTAGAATTCATTATGCATTCCTTTTAGTTGAGGCGCTTCATAGTTTTTTCTGGAAATAGCCAAATTTTGTTAGTTTTTTATTAAACAGTTGGCTGGCCGTTTCCCTGCTTTGTCTGCCTGCATCCTGTATATTTGTTTAAAAATATTCTCTAGTTTTAGCCCACGTAAGTTTCATTTAGAAAGAAAAAAAAAAAACCCCTGCATTTATATTTTCTTTCTGTAATATTCTACTGTAGTCGAAATCTTTTCAAAAATCAAGAGACTGGCTAGATAAGACGAAGATAAGAATTACTAATATTCGGAATATTCTAAACCATTGCGATGGCACGTACTCCGGACAGAGCACACCTGGCAGTGGCACCACGATGGACAAGGAATACCTCACACTCTGCTGTGCACGGGCCTGGGAGCAGAACGAGCGTGGTCACCTGGCAGGTCTGGCGAGGCCGCTCCTGCTGCCCGTTTGCTCCAGGACTGCACCTCTGGGCAGGGCTCCGTGCTCGGGGCGCCCGGGCTGGGCTCGCTGTGACACTCCTGGTTCCAATCAGCCTCTCTGGGGCAGGGCTCCCCTGCCATCCCACTGGTTTCCCGAGGGAATAGGCCCGGCCGTGGCTCCTAATGCAGCGCCCCAGAGGTGATATTTTTATAGCGGTGGGGAATCTTCTTTTCCGGAGGCTTTTTATGGAAGGTAGAATTTGTACAAGTTAGGAAGCTTTGCCTCTCGACTGCATTACCACGCCACAGGCTCGGACTGGTTTTGTGTAAAAGATGTCACAGAACGGCACTTTTTCTAAAGAGAAGTTTGCTATTTTGTATGCTTGATAAGAAAGTACAGTATTGGAAATTAAAGGTGGACAGCTGATAATTGAGAAGTATGTCAATTAATTTTTTATGTATATTACCTGTTTACTTGTACAATTTTATTGTACAAATTACATGCAGCTTCATTTTCAAATGAGTCCTTAAAATAAGGAAAATCTTTTTAGCAAAACATTTAATTTTTGTATTTTTGATTTTAAAAGGCATGAGTTATGTCAACTTTTTCCAGTGTATTAATGAAGATTTTAACTTTTCATCAGGTTGAGTGTTTTCTTACTATATTATCTGTTGTGTATGTAGCTAGCACATGGTGTCACTGAACTGTTAAAACTTAGCATGTAGAGCAAGCCTGTTTTGTGGAAAATCCTTATTCATTAAAAACAAAATCATCATGGCAGATTTTCTGCAAAAAAGTGAAAACATTTGCAATTCAGAATACTGATTTTTTTTGTATTTAAAGAAAGGTATTTTGCTTGCAGGAAAGAAATACTACAGATTCATTTTAATGAGAATCTTTTAAATGTATTTATCTTTAGGGCATCTGGGCATCTTTACGCTGTTTGTCTTATGTCTTTATTGAAATAAAATGTACAGAACATTACCTTTACATCTGCTTGGTGCAGCCGTGTCCCCTGGACAGCCCCGGCCTCCGGGGCCGTGGTGGTGCTGATGGAGAGATGGATGGATGGACTCTGGAAGGGGGCAGCTTGTGTTGGAGCTGCCCCTTGGTTTGCCAGCTCTTTCTCAGTTGTTCCTTATGATGTAAATCTGAATTGGAGGGGTTTCAGTAGTTCAGTGGTGAAGCTTTGCCTAACGGGGGATTCCTCCCAGTTTCTCCACAGAACTGCTGTAAAATTCATGTGTCTGCCAGAATGAGCCCAGCTTTAGTTCATGGCCTTTTCCAGCTGTAATGGGATGTTCACCTGTTCAAGTAACGTCCTTATCCCCAGGTCCTCTGTGGCTCCAGCCATTCCAAAAGTGCTTCCGCAGCTGAGGAAACCAAAGGCATGTTGCACTTTCCAGCTGTGTCTGTGTTGTGCTGATCAGATCCATGAGGGAAACCTGAATGTAAACGAGGGCATTTAGTTCTACATCGATGCACAAGAGGAGTGACAGAGATTGCTTAGTAAACATATTAAATATTCATATTTTCCTGTGCTGCAAGCCTGGCGTTTATCACTCTGAAATCTGCAGAGTGGTCTGCCTCCTGCAAACCCTTTTGGTGTGAAGCAGAGTTTTTCACAGGTTTTATTTCTGTTGTGTTTGTCTCAAGGAGGAGTTCCCTGTTCCTGTGCCAAGGTCTGGGTCAGGTTGTGTCCCCAAAACCACCCCCGTGTCCGGCGGAGCCTCAGCCAGGTGTGTTACTGAGCCTTGAGTGTGGCTTGTGCCCCCTGAGCAGGGCATCGTGCAGCTGGGTCACTGATTCCCATTTTCTGTCCATTTGGAAAGCACGACATCCTATTTCCAAAGTTCTGAGTGATTTCCTTTGTGGTCTTTGCTGGGTTGTGGGGACCGTGTGCCTGTTTTCCATGTCCCCATGGATTCTGTTCTAGGTTGGAGCACCTTGGTTCTGGCAGCACAGCAACATCTCTCAGACCTTTGGTGGCAGTACTTGTTCAGTCCTTTGTTTTCCGTGGAGTCGCTCTGTGGCTGGAACGGCCCTCGCCTTGGTGTTACTGCTTCCCCCCACCTTGGATTCATTCCACCTGACATTTTTCATTGCCTTTGAATGTAGCAGGAAGCCTGGAATGTCTCAAGACTGGATTAGGGATCTCCCAAACCACGAGTGTCACAGCGAAAAGACGGATCAGGTTTGGGAAAAGCCCTGAAATGTGGAATCAAACCTCACGGGAGTGCTGTGGGTGACAAAAGCCCTTCACAGCGCATCGTCCGCCTCCCCAACGCTGCTCTGTCGCACATCGGAGTTCCAGGGCACTCATGTGGATGGCTGGATTGGTGCAGCTGGAAAGCATCGAGCCCCAGGGCACGAGGGACCAGCAGGAGAGGAGGAGGAGGAGGTGTTTTTGTTCTTGATACTTGCAAAAATGTCATTGTACTGATGGGGCCAAATCTTGTAAAATATGATGGGAAGAGAAGTCCTGTGCTATGGCTTTCTGTTTCTACTGCAATCATTTCTAGTCTACAGAAGCACAAAGATTTAATTAAATACTTACGCTCTGGATTCTGTTTTTATGATTTTTAGCTGCTATCATTCTTCATTGAGACTCAGTTTTCTGTAAGTCAAGACGTTGCTCCTGTCAGTTTTCAGCCTTGAAGTGGAAGGAAAGAAATCATGTCTGTGTTTAACTGTCAAGGAAAAATTTAAATGTTCTATGTAAATCGTTAGAATTCCATATTACATATTCCAGTATTAACATATTCCAAATTACTGCACAATTCCTGTTAATTTTGTGATTATCCCCCCAGCAGCCTGAGCCTGTGAAACTGTGTAGACTTGGCGAGGATATAACTTGTGACATTGTTTGATCCGTAGGTATAGCTCTGTTACTATTTATATTGTCTGGTAAATGGAGAAGAACAGGAAAAGGATGATAAATTTGGAAGTCTCTCTTTTTTCTGTGTGTTTTTCCTAGACACGTGTGTGATTTATACAGGTGTGTACAGAGATCATTCATTTGTTATATGGAAGACACGTTCTAAATTTATTATCTTCAGACAAAATCTATCCTCCTTTTCCACTTACTCAGATTCTCACAGAAATTGGGAGCTGGCAGTGAAGTGGATGAAGTGAACATTTCCAGCTTTTCTTTATTCGATGTTATAGGACAGAGGGGGAAGGAGAACCTCGCACCCTGATGTGGATAACCCTGAGCCGTGGCCGAGCCGTGACCGGGCGCGGTGATGTGCGGCGGGAGCGCAGGGCACTGGTGGTGCCCCCGCCAGGATCCTGCCCGGGGCACAGCCGGTTCCCGGAGCGGGGCGGGAGCAGAGCGGGCAGCGGCTCGGCCGTCCCGGCTGCCGCGGAACCGCCGCGCGTGGCAGCTGCGGGCCCGGGCTGACCCCGCGGCTGCCGAACCGGGCCGTGTCCCCCGCTTCCCCCGGTCCCCTCCCCTCCCGGGTTGTGCGTGCGGCGGGGCCGGGGC